>CM031237.1:967379345-967443374 GCA_018340775.1 Taxus wallichiana var. yunnanensis
AACCACGAAGCTGTTATACACTCTATAATTTATATTACCTACTTTACGCATTATTGCACATTGGAGGTCTAGATGATGACGCAGGCCTTAGAAAGAACAGATTGTGAGAGATGGTTTTTAGCTTGATGAGTTCTGCGCCATCGCATCGTTTGGAGTTAGAAACGGGAGAAAAGCGTGAAAAGCTGAAAGGCATGGCATGATCGGCACATCAAGGATAGAAACTTGTGGTGGGAAAAGCCCCAGGTACTTCTATGTGACTCAAGTTTTTGTGCCATCCAGGGAAGCTCAAGGTGCATTGGTTGGGGCCATATGTTATCACTCATATACTTGAGTCAGGTGCTTGCCCAATTGGAAATAGTTGATGGCACGGTTGCCCGATTACTTTAACGGGAGTAAGGCTGAAGCCTCTTACATAAATAAGTCTTCTTGGTGTTTGTAATAAGGTAGTATTGCCATATACATTAGGTTTCCCTTTATGCATTTCCTCAATGTATTTATTTCATCGTCACTATGCTTTGTCAATTTTAGCTTTTGATTTTTGTATTATAAGCATTTGTGCGCATGGCAATAACTACTGATAAGAAGCATGTTGATGCATAAAGGGTGCACATCCTTTTCATGTTGGGTGGATTTTGGTGACTCTTAGGGGATATGCTGCAGAAGATTTCATCGTTTGTGTGGTGTTGAAAGAAGGTTGCTAAAGGCAAGTGCTACAAAGATTCCTTCTAAAGATAAGAAAGAATGAATATGGATAAGGAAAGTATAATCACGAGGGTAAGCCACGGCCATAAAGTAATTACCGAGGAGATCATGCATTGACAAGATACTCAAGACACAAGGTGCATCTTTGAAGAGAGGAAGTCTGACAGGGGTAAAGAGAGTGCCTTTAGAAAGGTTATAGCTTTAGGCTTTTGAAAATATACTTTGCATGGAAATGATAAAAATGGGTCATAAATGAGGAGAATTTGGTAGGTGGAGGAGAAATTAATGCAACCAAAAAGTATAAATCTATATAAGGATGGGGATGTGATTTCATTTTTACCCTTGTGACTATGAGAATTCGATAGAGACTATACGTAGAAGAGCATAAAAGCTAAGCCGATTCAAGGTGTGCAAATGTAAGCCCGAACCCTAGAGGGCATGAAGAAGAGAGTTGTGTATTAGAAGGGCATGTATCCCCTAGAAGAAGGGTTTGATGAGGAAGAAGTAATACAACATAGTTAGGGTGTATAATTTCATAATTACAAATTAGGGCACGAAGGAATTTGGGTTAGGAGTTTGAAAGCAAAACTCAAATCATCCAAACACTTTGCAATTGACCTACAAAACAAAACCCTCTAGAAGAAAATGGCGCCAAAGAGAAGAAAGCAACGATAAAAGAAAAGAAGAGAAGGTGGTGGTGGAAGAAGAGGAGGAGATGGCTGAAAGTAATTTCTCTAAAATGGAGTACCTAGAAGAGGTTATTATGGGGTAGTAATGGAATAGCCACATAAAATGAAAGTAAGATAGAAGTGAATACAATCACGAACCAATGAAAACCAAAAGAAGTTAGATGACTTTACTCACCACTCAGACAAACGAGCATGTTTTTGAAGATGACATGCCGATATATGATGATGCACAGGGAAAAACTACTCAAGGAAATGGTGTTTGACTTTATGAGCTCCCATACTTTGGAAAGTATGCCCTTTTACTGAGATGGGCATTGATGAGCCGAGTCCGCGAGGACTTCTTCTGCGCCAGCGAGGATGACGCTTAGGTAAGGGCGACATCCATCCTCATTACCACAGTTACTAGATTATGGGAAATGGGTGAAGAAATTAAGACCGACTTAGGTAGACAAAAGCACCATTTTGGAGACACGAGAAGGTGTTGGGCTATCGAAAGGATTTGTCCACGAATGGACATTTGACAAGTTGAAATTTTTTCCAGGTGGAGTGCAGGTAGCAACACATCTAACCACAAAGTTGAATGACCAAGAGTGTTGGTCACAAGTCAATTCTATGTGGTTGCATGTGGCCAAGCGCATCGCGAGGGAACCACTTATAACATCACCAGATTCATTGCTAGAGAGGATAGTTGAGGAAGTGCGCGAAGGAAGTAAGATATGTTTTGGTTGTATCTTCTTGATTTTAGTCTTCATGGAGATTGGGGTACTTGATGGCCCAAAGGAGAACATATGGGAATACCCCATGAATCATAAGTCTCTACCAGCTGAGTGATTCAAAGCAAATATATTTGCAAAGGGTCAATGAAAGAGGAGGTTAAGGAGTGCATTGAGATGTGGTATGATAGGCTCCACATGATGTTTTGGGAAGAATGGCACATACCCAAGGATTTTCCCTCGGTCTTGGGAAACAGAGTACAATTTGTAGTCTACCAAGACATTTACTGTATTGTGCACTTTCCAATGGTAGATGGGTCATGGAGCCCTGGTGAAAAATTGCCATATGCATTCCCTACCACAGTTCTTCAAGTTGCGAGTTCATCGGTTTACCAACATATGGAGGTTGGTATTTAATGCAAGAGACAAGGTAGATTGTGAGTATCACACCACGAGAAAGACTTATGGATATCGGGAGGAATGCATATAAAAGAATAACATTTCAGAAATTTTAAGCATTAAGCAGGAGACGGTGGCCATTGCGAGATATCGAGGTCCATGCTAATATACCTCTAATTGAAGCCTAAAATGGAGAACAACAAGTACGTGGAGAACAAATTCGTAGCTTGTAGGGTTACCGAATGGAAAGCATACTATGGAGAACATTCAGTGCCAGGCTTTCTGCCCGAGGGCAAGATGAGGAGGAAGAGGATGAAGAACCCGAAGATAGTGGCGGCTGGTGTGGAGAAGGTAGCAGCCATCGGCCGGGAGGGGAGCGTGTGACAACTCCCGGGAGAAGGAACTACGGGGAGGAGGTAGGCGCATAGAGTTTTAAGAAGGTGTTTAAGTGCACAAGGGTGTAGGAGGAACCCCATAGGTGAAGGGCCGGAGGAGAAGAAATGGAGAAAGCTCAAGTTGAGTGAGGAAATAGAGGAATTTGAGGAGAAGGCACCCTCATCTCCACCTAGGGAGGAGCCTCAACATGAGGAGGAGAAGATAGAAGGAGAAGAAGGGGTTAATCAAAGGCTACATAGGACAAGAGGTGAGGATACATCTGGTATTCCCAACCTTGATGCGGCCATTCCAAGAGGACCCGATCCCATCGAACGAGGGAGGACACCCGAGGCACATGCCATGGGGTATGCGGAAGACCTAAAGCTGATCATTCACACTCGGTTCAGTACCATCGAGAGAGAAGGATTTATTTGGATGGGCGCTCATGGACAAGGACAAGGCGACTCTACATAAGGAAGTAGCTCTCATGGTACATGCACACACACATGGATGAGCTTTGAATTTGATGTTGGTGAAGAATCATGCATGTAATGATCGGTTAAAGAAGGCACCTTAAACACACCACATGACAATGAAACCCAATAATGATATCGGATGAGTAGGTGAAGTGAGCAATGCTCTAGTAAAAGTGTTCTCTAAAGTAGTATGAAGAAACATAGATAAATTTGCACACCATCGAGGAGCTGTGAGAGAGATTAAAGGCAAGGATGTGGAGATGGCACTTGCCTAGTCTAGGAAAAGGACTTGATCAAAAGAAATTATGACACTTTTTTTTTAGTTTGGAAGAGGAGTGGAGATGATGTTCTAAAGGTACACCCAAATCGGAATCCTCGGGTACGAAAAAGAATTTCCTTATGCAATGCACTATGTGAAAACAATGATAACATTAGTGTTGGAAGATGAAAGGTGCGTGTCTCCCATAATCCAAGGACTCCGGGGGAAAGATAAAAAAGGCGTGAAGATTTTGTAGTAGATAGGAAAATTACTACTTATGGTCTCACTGACCACCGTGATTGAACTAAAGAAGGCCGATTATGTGCTTTAACCATATGCATAGCGCCAAAAGCACTAATCACGGTGAAAAACTTGGAGGAAGAAAATGAGATCCTCAAAGCGATGAAGGATGCTTCCTTAGGAACATGTTGAATGCCTATCTGGTAAAGCAGTGCGAGGCACTAGTTGGCGAAGCACCACATAAGAGAGGTTGGAGGAGCTAGGAAAGCTCATTTCTCGGAGGATGGATGTCTGGAAGGGAGTGTAAACCTCTATGTCAAGTGTAATGCTTGTAATATAAAATGAGCAAGGGAAAATCTCCATGGAAGAGCTGCGAGTCCATCATTGCGGATGTGCCGAAACAACAGGAGTAGCACTAATAGCGTAGGAGAACCAGAAGTAGATATCAAAGAAGAATATCTAGAGTTAATGCTTCAGGATGAGAAGAAGGGGCCTGAGGCCTAAACAATTTTGTTAAGCTGTGTATATCTTCTTCAAAATTCTTATTCAAAATTCTTTATTATTTATTTATCCATTCTATGTATAAGTTTTGAGCATCGCCATTATTAGGGTGACAATGAGATTAGTGTGGGGTAATGTTGATAAGAGAAAACACTTAGTTGAACTTGCACTCAGAGTCGCGCGGAAGAATGGCACAGGAGCAAAAGTGTGAAGTAATAGGAAGGCGTCACGCGTGGAGATGTAGGGTAAGACTCTCAAGGACTTAGCCAATTTTAGAGATCAGGTCTATTCTTAGAGACTAGCGTGTGGAGTACACAAAGTGATGCTGAGATTTGCGTGCCACTCTTCATGGGGATTTTGGAAGGACATGTCAACTCACTCTTGCATGGACATAAGTTAAGCATAGATCCATCACTTTAGTTAACTATCAACAATCTATAGATAGCATACTTGCATGTATGGCTATAATTGTAAAAAGGCACGTGGCTATTATTAGCATGTGACCTATTTCTGGTAGAGTTAAGTGGTGAAGGGTTAGTTCCCCTCCTATATATATATGTAATGAACTACTTAAAGGATATATAGAGACATACATAGAGAATGGATGGAACCACACACGCATTGGATGATTGTAACAGATCCATGCGCGCATGCCTAGTATTGTATGAAGTTGTTGTATTGTTGGTTCAATGAATAGATAAAGGAAATTGACCGAAAAAAAGTGTGTGATGTGTTTTATCAATGCATGTTATTACTTTTATGATGATTTACCTTTAGCGTTTATAGATCTGGTTGGAGTTAAATGGGGAATGGATGGATTAGTTCCTAAAATATATGTTTACTATTTTATCATACCACCATTCTACTACTGCAACTATTAAGAGGGACCTGGTACCTTTGCATGCTTCAGTGAGCGCTTCGGCCTTAGGGCTCGAGTGATGTGCCAAAGACTGTTCAGAGTGTTACTAACAATTCAGAAGCTACATCACCATTTGATATGAGATATCACGCTTACCATTTTGTCATCCTTCGAAATCCCAAAGTTTGAGAAATACAAAAGCAAAGGTGACCTCGTGAACATGTCAAGGAATTTTACATGTAATGTTAGGAAGTTACCTATCGATACACATACCTTTTATGGACTATTCCCCCAAAGTTTGGGAGGACAGGACTTTAGATTTGGTTTTCCATCTCGCAAAAAGGGTTGGTCACAACATTCACAGACTTATTGGAGAAATTTTTCAAACATTTTCCTATAACTTAGACTCGAAATAACCATGCTTGATATCTCAGTAACATTAGGCAAAGGCCAAATGAAAACTTTGCCTCCTTTTTTACAATGATGGCAAGAATTGCAATTTGATTTCCTTGCTTAGTACCGAGAGACAACTAGTTAGCATTTTTTTCCTTATCTCAATGCTGAATTATCATTTCACATTCAAATGCATTATCTAAATAGTTTTGAATAAGTCATCGACAAGGAACACAAATCAAAAAATACCTCATCTCTAAAGGGATTACTTAAAGCACCCTTTAGGGACCAACCTTATCGAGAGACCCCTCGAACCAGGATAAATCGAAATTCTTTAACCGGAATCAAAATATAGTCAACAAGGAGAATTGCGATTCCTTCCGTGTACGAAATGTTCAAAACCATCCCATCAACACATTAAAATCCAAACAACCAATAATTATCCCTAGAAAGGAAGTTCCATCTTGGGACCGATAGAAGAGCGAGTTCACTCCTCTTGGAGAAAGTCTATCTAGTTTCTTTCATCATTTGGAAAATGCCAATATGATTACATATACCATCCTCAAACCCTTGAAGAAGGAAATCCAAAACAAAATTGGTATAAGGAAAATGAATATTGTGATTACCCTCGCATAAAAGGGCACTCTACGGATCGTCGTGCATATAACTCCGCCATTACGTCCAAGACCTGATTGAACGTGGAGACATAGAAGTTGAAAATACTTCGAGACAAAAACACCTAATGAAAAACTTCACATGTTCAGAAATCCCTTCCCTAACCATGATAACAATTCAAAATATAATGGTCAATCATTAAGAAATGTCGATTATGACTCAATCATCTCAACCAAAGACTATAACCAAGACTTAGTGGTAACTATAAAGATTAGAATTGGCGTGTGATCACCACTAGAAAAAAAAAAACATGTGGGTCCCTTACAACAAAAATATGCCACTTCGTCCCTGCATCACCTCCTAATCCACCATCTAATTTCACCACCAATTCCTTTCCACAACCTATGCCATCATTTAATATTGTCAAATAATTAGAGAATCTTTGCAACACAAACTTCCATCATGGAACTCACTTAATTATTCTCTCGCACTCTACAACGCATCCTTATGTAAACATTGAATAACGCTCATGTCCACACGAGGACATCAATTCACAACAATTCCATGCTTTAATTACACATCTTACGAGTCCCGATCCTATTTTATCTTTTGATCCGCTGACCACCTTAATCCGAACATCGGTAATAATTTTTCTTTATACATCGAGGGTTATGTAACTCATCGTAAGATCAAGTGCATCTTAATTGACAATGGATACACATTGAATATTTGTTCCATGAAACTTTTATGTTGTCTAGATTACACTAGAAAATGATTTACTGAAAACAATAGCATAACCATTCATTGGTATGATAATAGTGAGAGAAAGTTTGAAGGCACAATCACATTGCCTCTCCAAGTTGCACCCATCACCTTAGACACGGTCTTTCATGTGGTGGATGTAGAAGTTGCATATAACATTCTCGTTGGCCAACCATGGATTCATGCCATGAAATCCATCCCATCAATATTTCACCAATGTATTAAATTTACTCATTTAGATAAGGAATTTACGTTACGTGCGGATCCCCTGACCATTTGACTATTGTCAATTCCTTGAAGGACAATATTGACATGATCACTATTGTCCCTCAACAGATAAGTATGCTCCACCTCACATAATCCCTAATAAAACACGCATCAATGCTGATACACTCCTAACACCGATCCAAAACCATAATGTTTTAACCAAAATACATTTTCCAATCCATTATCTTCCGTTAGTCAATAATCTTCAACCAGGCCTCCTCCCATAATCATCGATCATCTGCTTCCAGCCTAATCAAGCTTATTCTTCCAACAACAATTATTCTTCCACCGAGACCATCTTCTTCCTTGCCTAGCTTGACCTTGTTCATCCATCCACGCTTCTTCTATTACGATCCCTTCTCTTGTGAATAACCAAACTTCATCCTTCAATTCACCCTTCTTCTTATAACCGTTCTCTTCATCTTTTAAAATTACCAAAATGACTTCCCCACCACATGAGGTACCTAATGGTCCCCCATCCCACACATTTAAAATCATTGACAAAGGATGCGGTTAATATCAATTTCAAAAGATGGTAGACTCCTTTTATATCAACAAATCCCACATAGCTATGACAAACCTAATACTCCACATATGAGATTCCATCCCACTTACCAAATGAGATAGTCGTTTGGAAAATTTTTGGTTATCTTGACAACAAACATATTCCAAGTTCCTCGGGATCTTGGTTATATAATGACGAATTTTCTCCATGTTATGAGTCCCTCGATTTGCAAAGCTCATTGAATAATGAAAAACATGTGATGGAAGGGTAAAGGCTAGGTCCCAAATGAACAAGGTCATTTAGGGCCGATCAATTGCACACAACATCACGGTAAACATGGTCTAGGTTTCCGGTGTTTGATGTTGCTCTCCTGTAATAATTTCATGTGACAATGATGGCCTAGTTCGATAATGACATCGAGTCTCTACGTAGCCTTTTGAGGACCTTGCAAGCAGAAACACTTATTTACTTTGAACATTTATACATTAATGTCATCAATTTTGAGCCTACACATTTGACTCTCATAGACCATGGCCAACCACTTCATGCATCCATGGATATGTTCCAAAATGATGAAGCCATCAAAGAATTCCTTGGAACTCGTGACCAAATCCCTATTTCTGACCATAGAAAAGGATTCGAAATCAATCTAAATGAATCGACCTATTTTGGTGAAGACAAAAAATATTTAGATCCTTCACCCTTAGAAAATTTGGATCATAAGCACAAACGAAAGGATTTCCCATAAGTCAAAATCTCAAAGTGCCACCCTATCCAACAAACATGTCAATAAAAAGTCCCAACATTACACACAAAAATCTTGTACCAACTCTCCTAAAACACCCAACACCAATGAATTACATCAACCATTAACATCATTCTCCAAAATGATACATCTAAAATGCTTGTAGAAGAAACTAAAGACATAAACATTGGCACCACCGAACAACCAAAAATTTTACAACTTGGCATTAGTTTGTCTGACTAAGAATGCATGGAATTCACAACACTCCTTATTGAATTCCAATATATATTTGCATGGACATATAAGCACATGCCATGCCTGGACCCATCTCTTGTAGTACATCATCTTGTGGTACATTCGGATGCAAAACCTATAAAACAAAAACTATGCAAACTGCATCCCCAAGGTACATTGCTTGTCAAAACTGAATTCGAGAAACTCTTGGAAGCCGAATTTATCAAACCTATTGATTATTCGGCATGGATATCTAACATAGTTCCCATCGCCAATAAAATTCTCGGCATCGAATATGCACAAACACGAGAAATCAACAAAGCTTGTCCCAAAGATGACTCTCCCTTGCCAAATATAGACATGATTGTTGATTCTATGACAAGCTATGAAATGCTTTCCTTAATGGATGGATTTTTTGGTTACAATCAAATACATATTATTGAAGGAGATCAACATAAAAAAATTTACTACACCATGGGGAACCTTCTATTATAAGGTCATGCCTTTCGGCTTGAAAAATGTTGGTGCCACATATCAACGAGAAATGACTGTCATCTTCCATGATATCATGGAAGATTATATTGATGATATATTAGCAAAATCAAAAACATGAATAGGACATCGGTGTGTTGAGATTCATTTTTGATAGATTATGTGAGTATAAGGTTCATCTTAACCAAAATAAATGTGTGTTCGGAGTGACCTTTGGTAAATTGTTAGGATTTATTGTCACACGAAGAGGCATATAAGTGGATCTTGCCAAAGTCAAAGCCATTATGTAAATGCCTCCTCAAAACCTAAAACAATTACGCAGTCTTCAGGGAAAAATACAATCTATTTGGTGTTTCATATCACAGTTAGCTCATAAGTGCCATCACTTTAACCATTTACTCAAGAAGGATGCACAATTTCACTGGAACCACGATTGCCAAGACTCTTTTCTAAGTTAAAAGAATACATCTCCAGCCCACCTATTCTTATGTCACCAGTTGTTGATAAACCCATGTTACTTTTTACATTTTCCACTTTGAACATGCCATAGGAGCTCTACTAGTATATCATAATGATTAAGCAAAAGAACATGCTTTATATTACCTTAGTCGAACACTTATTGAGCATGAAGTATGTTATTCCCTAATCAAAAAAGTATGCTTAGTGGTAGCATTTGCATTCCATAAGTTACGTCATTACTTGCTCAATCACACAACTAAGTTGATTGCCAAAATTGATCCTCTCAAGTATCTATTGTCAGGACCCCTTCTCATGAGAAGAATGTCTAGTTGGTTCATATTACTTAGTAAATTCGATGTTGAATTTGTTCGAAGGTGATTAAAGGATAGGCCCTTACAGGACCAACTTGCTGAGGCACCCCTTCTGGCATAGAACAACTTCATTTTTATTTTCCACATGAATATCTTCTACACATAGAAATCGTGCCATCTTGGACTCTATTTTTGATGGATCTTGTAATCTCCATGGCTCGTGGGTGGTATTTTGCTTATCACACCTAGCGAACACGTTATCCCCAAATCATTTTTCTTAGCATTCCCATGTACCAACAATAGCACAAAATATGAAGCTCTAATCACTAGATTAGAACTAGTTATATCTTGGAATCTTACATAATTAGATGTATTTGGTGATTCTGTACTTATCATCAAACAAGTTACTAGTGAATACCAGGTCAATGATGAAAAATTATCCCATATAAACACATGGTGGATAGTCTTTGAAGCTATTTTTGATTAATTAGCTTTGATCAAATCCCTAGAATTCGTAATAAATCTGCCGACGCTATGGAAACCATTGGATCCCTATTAGAAATCACATCTAGTCAACCCTAGGCACATTTTCTTGTCGAACATCTCTTAATTCTTCCTATGATCTTCCTAAAAACACTATGGTATGTGAGATCGTGGGTCTGAATAATCCTTGGTACCATGATCTTTATACCTTCATTCATGATAAAAAATTTCATGTCGATATCAAACCAACACATAAAGCGTGCTTTTAGCATGAAACTCTTTATAAACGAGGACATGATGGCACCCTACTCTGATGTCTTAATCAAGAAGAAGCCTTGAGTGTCCTAGCTGAAGTCCATTCTAGTATCTTTGGAGCACACATGAATGGTATAGCCTTAGCCAAGAAAATCCTGCGAGTTGGATATTATTGGCCCACCATGGAAAGTGACACATGTCATTTTGTCAAATGATGTCAATCATGTCAAAAGTAAGGAAATCTTATCCATGCACCTTCCAAGGCATTACAATCTGATAACCACACCATGGCCCTTCTCTCAATGGGGACTTGACCTCATTGGTAAAATCAGACCAACATCGTCTCGATGGACATAAGTTTATCATTACTGCTACCGATTACTTCACTAAATGGGTGGAATCTATTCCTCTCACTTATGTTACCGGTAGCCAAATATTGAAATTCATTTTTAATAATCTCATTTATCGATTTGCTATTCCATCCGCTTTTGTCATATGAGATAATGGAAAATAATTTTAAAACCAGGATGTCAAAGACCCGACCAAATTTTTACATCAAACTTAAGTGGTCCACTCCATACTACCCTTAGGAGTAACGATCAAGTGGAAGCAACCAATATGATCTTAAAATTCATCATGGAAAATATTGTCAACAACCATGGACATAATTGGCATACTCAAATTTACCCCGCTCTTTGGGCTTGCCATACATCTTACTACACGCCTATGAGCCACCCAATTTTCCCTCATTTATGGTTGTGAAGCCATTTTACCTATTGAGACAGAAATCCCATCCTAGAGAATCTCCCTTGAATATGTAATTAATGAGGATGAATACCGATAGTCACGGATTCAAGAGCTTGAGCTCGATGAAAAATGACTTAATGTTCTCAATCATCTTCAAGTATATCAAAACCGACTACAATGAAGTTATCATAAAAAAGGTAATCTTGAGAGAATTTGAAATTGGAAACCTTGTTTTAAAAGAAAATCAAAAGAATACCACTAAATAACGAGAGAAACAAGGAAAATTTGAGCCTAATTGTTTAGGACCCTACGTAATTAAAACTAAATTTGGCTCTGGAGCCTATAAATTGGCCACTTTGAAGATGGTCATGATCTTGATGAACCAATGAATGAAGTTCATTTAAAGAAATTTTACCCTTGAGATGTTCACTATTCTGGGAAACAACAACGTGTACATTGTTCCTTCTGTCTTGCTTATCTCTGAATAATTTAAATTTATTCATTTCCATTGGCAGATATTTTCTTTATCAAAATCACATATTCATATTTATCATCATGAGACATGTGCTTAATATAGATCCTATTAAGTTTCGAAAGTATCATACTTCTTATAATATCTCCCATTTTTAGTCGCTTTCAGCTATGGTCATACCTAGAAACTTGCGATGGTAATATATTCCCTTCAAAGACATTCTCTCTTTCATAACAAAGCTCTAAAATTCTTTACCCAGTTCGTTTGGTCATCCATCTTAGTCTTCGGTGTTGAACCCTCACATCCTACTAGTCATGTGGGGCTAAGATCAAAGGGCAGATGTTCCTTCCCAAATACAAAACACTATTGTAAAATTCCACCAATTCAATAACTTATGAATAATTCATTGTCGTATCTTTAACCTTAATAGTCTTTGGTGTTGAGCCCACACTTACTCTTGGTAGTGTGAGAATGGGAATGGAGGAAGGTGCCCTTACTCATCTACGTCTTGTCTTCGGTGATAAACCCTTACCTCTTACAAGTGGAATGTGATAAAGCGTAGAGGTCATTCTCATAAAACATAAAAATATTGCAAAAACACTCAAAATTTTAAAAAACAAATAACAAAAAAGGAATTCACTCGTCTATGTTTTGCCTTTAGTGATGAGCCCTTGCTCCTCACTTAAAGATGGGGCAAGGCATAGGGAGTCATTTCAAAAATACAAAATACTACGGTGCTTGTAATTATAGAATCCCTAAAGAAGTAATTTAGATGCCTAAGTGAAGAGAGAACTATCCCTTCACCTCATATCTTACCAATCAATGAGACCATGTAGCATTGTCTAAGTCTAGCATGTGACTCATAAAGTGAAAGCCATTTTTGAAATCGGTTCAGTACCATTATGAAGAATTGAGTCACAATTTCCCAAAGGGAGTGTTGTTAGCATTTGTCTCTATACTCGTTATCTACCTCATGCATCCTTTTTGATTCTCGGTGATGAGCCCACACATCTTACTAGTTGTGTGGAGTCAATAATGGAGCTGGACTTCTTTTCATCATATCATCATCACCATATCCTACCATGGAATGAGAATTTGTGTTATTCTGAGCATAAGTTACTACGAGGAACATGGTACATGTGGATAATATCCTGGTTTATCACCTCTCAAAATAAGTCTGCACTCTGGTCCATAAATTGCCAACAATAGTGTAAAATCCACAAATCCAAAAACATTTGAAAATCGTCAAAAATCCAAAAATATTAGAAACAATCGTCCAAAATCCAAAAACATTAGAAACACTCATCAAAAATCCAAAAATATTAGAAAAACTTGTCAAAAATCCAAAAAAAAAACTCTAAAATAATAAACACAATTCAACCTTTGAACTATTATACCAATGAATGATCCAATCACCTTATCACTTCCAAATCCAAACCATTTCTCCTCGCATGAATCCTCGCTTGGGAAAAATCCAGCTCTCATTGTTTCCTTGTTTGAGGATAATGACCCAATCCTTTTCTATGTCCTTGTACCCCTGCTTGGGGGCACATTTGGTCAATCCTCACTGTGGAACACATTATGGACATGTTTATTGGTTCTTGTGTTGCATTATTAGTTACAAATTATTAATTTCTTTCTTGTATCTCGATATATTATCGGGGGCATATTGATTTTATGTATCCTGGTGTTCTTTCTAATATACTTATGTTATTTGATTACATATCTTTGAAGGCGTCATACTTTATTTATGGCCTATGTCTATGCTCTCTTCCACTTGTATATCGTACTTAGAGCATGAGACATTTTGATGGCCCCTGTCTATGCTATCACGCATATTACAGTCTAGTCATCCTAATATTTTATATCACGATGCATCTTGCTATGTGCTATATTAAAATTAAGATGCTTTCCGTCATGTGAGTATCTTCCTGCATGATCAACATCTTAATTTGCACCCCATACATTCACCAATACTAATACATTCCGTAATTTAGGAATCCTACTTGATCACCATTGCAGTTTGCGAATCCTACTTAAATATATTTCTCAAGTAACATTCACTATCCAGCAGCTCCTCCTCCCCCACCATGATCACCATGTATTTGATCCATTCATCCTCACTCCTCATTTTTACTCCTCCGCCACTTATCCCCATATTAACCTTCTCACCATTCCTATCCCCTCTCACCCATTTGTATTCTTTCCTTTCACTCTTCTGCTTCCTACTTGACAATATTACTTAATAACCCCTTCTATATAGGATCCTCGGTGGAGGTTTACCCTCTCCCTAATATCTTCCCAACTTTGCAGAAGCTTCTTCACCACCTCTCCTCTCATCAAACAACACTCACCACCACACACATCTTCACACTCCACCTCTTTTGCTTCTCATTCTTGTATCATTACTCTCACCACGGGTATCCCAATTAAAAATTTCCCTAACACTCTCCACCCTTTAATACATATATTCCTCCATCCATTCATGTTACACTCCTTTATTTCCTTTCTTTCTTTTTATCACCTCATCTCATATTCTCTTCCACTCGAGGCATACCTCACTCACTCTTTTCTCATCCTTCCCCAAATCCATCTTATGCCTGGTCATCCTACTTACACACTCTCAAGTATGGAAAATTCACTTGAGGTTCCCCTTGAACCATTTTGTCATACCCTATTCCCACCAACTCTATCATCATTCTTCTTCTTCTTGACTTGGCGATCTTACTTAACCATTCGGACGCATGGAAATCTTACTTAATACTTCCTTTTAAGGATGATCTGTCTGTGGCCTTTCCCATCCATCATATTTCCCCCATCTTATTTCTCCGCCTCTCGTCATGATCATCTTCTTGACCTACCATTCCACCCCTATACCTAATACAATTTTGTCTTTCTCCTTGCATATCATCCATGTCGGTTAGGTGATCTTACGAAACCACTCGCTGACATGATGATCTTACTTAAGAGATTCTCTTAAGCATGACATGTCATCTTACACTCACCCATCACACTAGATTATCACCATTCATATTTCCTCTTCATTCCCCATCATCACATCTTTTTACCACCACTATCACCATCCTCTACTTGGAAATCTTACTTAACCACTCGCCAGACATGGTGATCTCACTTAGAGTACCTCTTAAGAATGATTTTTCTTCTTTCCTTTCCCCATCACTACACACCCTTCACCCTTCACTTTTTCTCTGCATTCCCTATTATCACATCCTTTCACCTTCTTTTCCATTCTCATAAACACCACTTCTGCTTTCCCTTTTTCATCTCCATTTTCGCTCACTTGTGATATTACTTAACCACTTCCATCACATGAAAATCTTATGTCGAAGGGTCCTCCCCTACGCTCGACTCATCATTATGAACTTTTCCCTCGCCTTATCCTTCATTCACTTTGTTGATCACTTCTTCCACCTCGTCTCTCCTACCAACCACATTTTCCTCCTAGCATTATCCTTTCTCCACCTATCATCTTACAATATACATCTAATCTCTTCCCACATATAATCACGTTATTTTCCCCCATTTTCCCTTCTTGATCCATTATCCTTCATACCGTTTCTTCCCATTATTTTCATCTCTTGTTTCTTCATCCTCACCTCATTTGTCCTCATCACCCACATCCTCTCCTCGCTTTCATGTAGTCCCAAACTCATCCCTCACATTTTCTTTACTCTCTCCACTTCATCTTCTCAAATCCTCCTACATTTCCACCCATACACATGTTCGCCATTATTGTTAACATTCCTCTATCATTCTTTCATCATCATCTTCTATTCCTGTGCTAATAATTGTTAGTGGAGTTTCCCTAAAAATCATCAATCCTCACTCTGCATGACCTCGTTCACTCCCTTATAACCATAGTTTCCCTTCATTCCTTCCCTCCTTTAAGTCTACCACTCATTGTGTTGGTGCCCATTTGATCCTCTATTATTTTCCCATCTTTCCCCTTTGTTCTACGTGCTCAAAAAATATTTTCTTCGAGTTTGGTGGTCTGAAAGTTTCCCCATCCAGATTGAATGCTTTAAATGGCTCATAAACTTATTATTTTTCCCCAACTTGAAAGAAAAATACATGTAGGCTCTGTTTTATGCCCTAAATTTCCAAATCCACGGAGCCAGCTGTCATTTTTCCTTCTTTTCCGACCTTTGGAGCTCAAAGTTGCTCATTTTTTGCTTATTTTCCCTAAAAAATCCTTCCCCATGGTTGAAAATTGTTTAAAATCACTTCCCATATGTTTTTTGACCAAAAAATCCTTCACCCATGAAGAAAAAATTGATTTTGGAGGTCGCGGGAAAATTCTATGTTTTTTTCGGTCGTACAGGTGTCATTTGCCTGTAAAAATTAAGCTCAAATGACGCCTCATACGTGGCCACTTCTGGTTGGACAAGGATCGACGGGTTTTCTTTGAAAAACTTAGCATTTTTTGGCTTCGGGAAAAAATTCAACATTACCCCTGCAACTCCGTAGGAGGACACATTTCATGTACTTATGCGAGGCGAGAATGGAAGGCGGGCGAGTAACTTAGGAAAATTTTGCCTTTTTGCGAAGGGAAAAAGGGTGTGGAAAGGCCCACGGGTCCACAATGGAGTAGGGGGTGGACACGTGGCGATGCGGTGGCGGAAGCGCAGGAAGTGCGGGCCATGGAGGAAAAGGGAAATTTTTTCCCTTTTAGCAAAAGGAGTTAGAGTGAAAATTAGAACCGTGGGTCTGCAATGGCGCAAAAGGAGACACATGGTGGGTTCAAAAGGTAGGAGGAGAAGGGGCCGCCACTGGGGGTAGAAGAATTTTTTTCCCTTTTTGTAAAAATGAGTTAAAGTGAAAATTTGAGGCATGGCTACACGATAAATCAGAAGGAGACATGTGGTAGGGAAGAAATCGAAGGCATGGGCCCACGGGAAAAAATGAGAAAATTTTCCCTTGGTGAAAAAGGGGTTAAAACATGAAATAAGCCCATGGATATTTAGCGATAGAGAGGATGACACATGTCAAGGAAAAAGGTGGAGGTGCGAGCCTTGAGGAAAAAAGTAAATTTTTTTCCAAAATTTAAAAAAAGGTGGAAATGTGTAGAATTGAAGTACGATTTAAATGGGGCCCACCATAAGCCATGTGTCATCACCAAATTTCAAGGGTGGAGGGGTGGAGAAAAAATTCAATTTTTTCCATTTTTCCAAAAATGTTAAAAGGTCAAAAGGTGAGCTGAATTCATTCCCAATCATATTTTGACACGTGGAGGGCCCAAATTGAAGGAAAAGGGGAAAATCAGTGGTGACTATACATTCTTCAATTTGGAAATTGCCATTTTTACTCTAGGAAGCTTGGAGATGTGAATTTTTCATCATTTTTATCAAATCTTTGGTGAATTCATGTCGTTTGTGCCTGCAAAGACCAATGCAAGTGGTTTTAGGGATTAATTTGCGAGTTGAGAAACCCGGTTTCCCCCATGGAAAATCCTTGAAAATGAAATCTCCATTTGTAGAAATGAGGTAGACTTGAAATTTCAAAGGTGCACTAAAGAGAAAAAACCCATATCAAAAAATTAATTTCGTCGAGAAAATGAGGTCTAAAACTCCATTTATAGAAATAGTAAACCTCTACATAGGCACTTGTTATTTTTATTAAGTCATCACAAATGACAATTTCGCGGAAGTAGTGTGCACTGAGAGGTCTTCCGGAAGGAGAAACAAAGTGACCAAAGTCAGAAAGGATGGAAAATTTCCATTTACTATTTTTAGTAAATCCCCTTTCAAGTGTAGGAAAGTGTCTCAAGAGTTAGGAAATTTAATCTCATAGGATTTTGATGGTCTCATTTTCTAAACATTTGCTTGAGAAAAGGAACAATGGTGTTTGAGGGTTGCTAAATGAACATTAATCATTTTGGTCAATGGTGTATTCATCGGTGCTTTTATTTACCTTCTTAGTGTGTACAAGAAAAGTACATCATTCTAGGAGTCATATTCTTCATCAAAAATATGGTAGTATCGTAGAGGATCAAAACAAGCATTTCCCACAGGTCATCTAGAATCCACATCATGAGATCCCAACAATGTCTTTCATAACTCATCCTATAGTCTAGGTTGTTTGTGAATTGTAAACAAGGAAGGATTTTGTAATCATCATCATCAAAATATTCAAAGTGTGCTCCAATAAAACTCGTAATCAACATGGAAATATTGCAAAGGGTCATCGCAGGGGTCGATATTCATTCTCAACTTCTTCAAAATGAACCTTCGTGAGAAATATCCATGGTCATCTAGGTAAAGGTGTTCATGGATATTCAAATTATATTGTTGGAAATTGGAAGTTTCCAAGCATGACAACTATACCCATATGGCAAATTTTTCATGTTTTATCATTCCTAGGAACCCCAGGTCAATTCCGTTAGTTTGATCACCCCCTATTTGATGTGTAAATTTTTCCCCTAGGTGATTTAGGAAATTCATATATTCATTCCCCTAGGTGATTTTAGTTTGGGAGTAAATTTTTTCCCTAGGTGATTTAAAAAGATTCACTATTTTTGGTTAAAAGACACTATAGGGAAGGGCTATCGCTAGCCTTCCCGAGGATTGGATTCAACTCCCTGAGTGGAGCGGAAGGAAAAATTCAACACGGAGATGAAATTAAGACCTTAAAAATAATAGAAATTATTTTTGAATGTTTGGGAAGTTTTGCAAGACTTTGAGCTTTCTAAGTAAAAAAAGGTTCACTGAGCCTAAGTGGTACACAAGCCTAAAACAAGCTGCTTTGGGTTTTAGAAGAACATTTTGGGAGCTCTAGATGGAGTTAGGAGTAAAAAATATATATATAGAAAGAGGATTCCAAAAATACATTATTGTGAAATAATATTTTTCACAACACTTTAGTGCTTAGGTTTGGAAGCAGTTTTCTCGAGAGCACAAGTGGAGTACAAAATCAAAATCCAAATTTTTAGGGATCAAATGGAATAATAAAGACATTATAAACCCAAAAATTGGATTTGGAAGGACATTTACAGTTAGGATCATATAAAATGTTTCCAAAAAAGTCCATCGGGAGCTCAAGTTATCACTGTTACAAGTTCAGGACTTAGCCAAATTTTTGGGAGGACACGTATACGCACCGAGGAGCACTGGTGGGATTTTGTCCCTCATGTCCCCAAGTTCAGGGACATCAAGGTTGGAAAAGTGAAATTAAGCCCTTTGAATCCCTCTCAGCCCTCATATGACCTCTTGGACCCTCATGTGACCTCCAAACTTGACAGTTCAGCCCCGATGTACATTTTTGGAGCATCCATTCCCTACCGTTGGATCGGGTGCCACGTGTCAGCTCCAGGACCACCATGGAATTTGATGTCCCTTATGCACCTGAGGTGGGGGAAATCAGACCTTGAAAAATGTGCCCAGCCCCCATAGAGAGTCTTTGGACACCCACGTGACCGCCTTTTAGCTCTAGTGCTTTAAAGCAACTTTTCCTCCTTCATTCCCCTGTCGTTGGATTAAACGCCACATGTCACCATCTTTCTCATTGTGTAAATTGATGTACCTCACGTCCCTAAGGTTAGGGACATCAAACATGAAAAAATGTGCCCAACTCCAACTCAAAAATTTGAAAAATATTCTAACTCTTAGCTGCTTCTAACTACTTCTCCATTACGAGAAGAAGAGAACACAAGTCCACCACTCCACCATTGCAAGAAACTCAGACCAGATCAGAAAAGGAACTGAAATACCTTTTCCATGGAGATATGTAGGTCTCAGAAGGAATTTTCATCAATCTAAGAAGGAGAAATGAAGAACAAAGAAGAAGAACAATGGAAATCCTCATAGCCATGAAAACAAGGATTCGAACATATCTTGCAAACTGGTGCTTAGATTGATGAACCATTTGTTGCTAAGTTTTAATCTCTTGAAGGACATTAAAAAATCATATTCAAACCTCTAATTTTCATCAAGGATTTATCACGGTGAAGAAACCCTCAAGCTCTTTGAAGGAAAAAGCTTGATTTCTGCTAAACCGATTTCAGTTGAAGTAAGATCACACGTGAAGCACCGGAAGAAAAACCCACATAAAAATTACAATTTTATTCAAAACAAAGGAGAAAACCAGACCTACAATTTTGAGGTCCATTAATGGCTGCCGTACCCAGAAGCACTCTCAGGTCCAAAAATTAAAACTTTAAAATCTCCTGGATTATTAAGCGGGCGGGCCCAAAATTTAAGAGGGATGATATTGGGAAAAATCCATATAAAAAAATTTGTTCCACATCAATCCAACTCCTAGAGGGGCCAAATTTATAAAAATAGTAGGTCTACTACATAGGAACTACTATTTCGGGAAAGTCATCAACAAAAGAACCTACAAAGGAGATGAAGACATTGGAGGTGCACTATAGCTGAGAATTCACCAGAATGGAAAATTTTGGCACTTACTAAAAATAGTAAGTGGGCCCTCGAGCACACTGTTAAAACTAGAAATTTGATCCAAAGGAGTGAGGAACACGGGGAGAAAGGGGAATCGAGGTCACAACACTCATGTGAGGATCGAGGAGTTGATTTTTCACACTTACTAAAAATAGTAAGTTACACTCAAAGTGAAGTTTTGGCACAATGGGATGTACAAAAGGATAATAATTGCAGGGGGACATCATTGTTCAGAGCATCCTTGTCATTTTACAAAGGGAATTCAAGATCCACCTTAGTTCATTAAACTTAGCGAGCATTCGTGAGCTAATTTAGTAAGGAGTTTCATAGTGTGCAAGGAGTTCGAAGATTTAGAGTTTCACTACATTTGAAGCTTTCCATCAACGAGGATCAACGAACTTCATGGGTGAAATATCCTCTTCTTCTTCTCTCTCTCTTTCTCTCTTTCTCTCTCCTCTTCCCCCAACTTTCTCTCACTTTCAAATGTTCTATTCTTTGTTGGAGTTTACACTTTTGATATGCCTTTAAGTCACTTAAAAGTGACTTTAGAAACATAATGTAAATTAAGTCTCCTTGCTTTATTATAAAAGTGACTTAAAATATTTAAAGTGGAATATGAATAGTCTTAAGTCATATTAAGGCATATGGAAGGTCACGAGGAAGACGATAAGTCACCTCTTATTCTATAAATTGTAACACCATTCCCATTCAAAGGGTTGGAAATTGATCTTGTAAACTCAAGAGTGCATTGTACCTAGAGAAAGCAAAGGAGATAGCCATTTTCTTCTACTTTCCCCCCCTTCTCAATTTCCTCCATTTCTCCACTATGTACAACTTTTGTTTGAGAAATTAATACAAGAAGGAGTTTCTAGCTTTCTTTGACTAAGAGATTTCTTGATACTTTGTGTTCATCAAATTTCATTTGGTCTTAATGATGCTTACAAAGTTGTTTCTTCTCTTAAATGCATGTGATGATACTTCTAACTAGTGTGTGCAGGAATCTAATTTTCTACCTATAGCATTAGTTCTCCTACCTCTTTTCTCACTCCCTTTCCTTTCCCACCTTTAGACAAATTCTTCCCTAGCAAGAGATTGCTATCTTTTCCATGAGGTAAGTAGAGTGCCCCTATTAGATCCCGATCGAAAGGCCACCATAAAAATCCACCTTTTCATGCGCATGCACATATTGTAAATAGCTGCACTTGGTTAAGTAAGGGGACTTAGATTCTCGAGTGTTGGAAAGAAATCCACGAGTTTGTCCACCCAATTTTTTTTTCTTGCCAATAGTTTCTCATGGTGCAAAGAGTTTGAGGATCCATAGGTCATTATATGGGGAGCATTTCATTAGATCAATCGGTTAAGAGACAACATCTTCATCGGCATTCCTTCTTAGTTATCTCTCTCTCTCTCTCTCTTCTCTCCCCTAATTTCTCTCTCCTCCATGTTCTAATTCTTCGTTGGGGTTGCACTTTTTCATAATGCCTTTAATTAATTAAAAATGACTTTATGTTTATAATGTAATAAGTCACCTTTATTTTATAAAAGGGGACTTAATATTTTCCTAAGAATGTAAAAATGTCATAAGTTGTGGCAAGGCGTATGAAAGGTCACGAGGGGGTAGGTGAAGAGTCTCTTCTCTTTCTATAAAATTTAAAGGCATCACTTTATCAAAGGGTTGTTAATTTTGTGTGTTCGTGAGAGAGTATTGCTTGTGAAGAATAAAAAATATAGCACTTCCTCTATTTCCCATCTTTGTGTTCTTCTCATTATCACTATTGTACAAATTTTCTACAACATCAATGAAGAAAGGAGTTTTTGCTATAGACACTGAAATCGGTATCCCTATGCCCTTATCTACCCATGTGCACATAATTTATTAGGATCCTTTCTAGGTCCCTTTTAGTTGAATACATCCCATTAATTTAATTAAAATACACATCCCATCACCTTTAATTAATTAAATCCTATAATTAATTAATTAATATCCACATCATATCATGCCCTAATCCACTTTCTATTTAGGATGCTTTCATCCTAAATCCCTATCCTATGCTTTTTCCTAGCTTTCTTCCTATCTATTTTTATGCCCTAACTACCCATGATTTATCCCCAAACAATATAATCCCACACATAAGCTTTAAAGAATATTTTCCCTACTTGAAAACACGAAGTCACGCAAAATCACAAAATCCAACCCATTGGGGAAACTTTCCCCGTGAGTCGGCGAGTGACTGGCCCATTCTCAAATCGACCTACTATAAAACTAAGTTAAATCTTTCCAAAGGGAGGAGAAATTAGATGCATGTGAATTTTGGAGATTCTTTGTAACTTGTGAACTCTCTTGTCATGCCTAAGTCTTCTTGTAACAATTACTGAGATCTCACGGACATCATTTTAATGTGCTTGCATTACTCATGATCATCCTTCATGAGATTATCATTATATTTGTGTTTCTTTATTCATATTTTATTGTATTATCATTTTTTCTTATATCTAACCTTTTGCGGAGCGAGGTGATTCTTAGTAGTAATCATAAATTCATAATCAATCTCCTTTTCTAGCTTCTTTACTTGTAGGTTGCCCTTTTTACCCAATTCTCCTTGGCCTTATGGACTACTGTCTCGGTCACCATCATTTAACTTGAGTTTCCATCGACTTGACCCTCTATAACTATGAATTTTTACTTCTAGATCCATCTCTAGCCTCTCAAGTGTTCTATCTCTTTCTAAACTTTCTAAAACCATCATCTAGTTCCTCCGTTGCATTAAAAACAACCTATCGCATCCCGGTGACCATCACTTCACCTTGGTTCTTTGTCAAACAAGGTCTTGATTCCCAATCTACCCTTTCAATCTCTATTTTCTATCATCCTCTTGTTTTCACTCTTTCAAATCCCTTACGCGGGGTTGACTCCGGCATACACAAACCCTTTACGCATCCGAGGTTGCACCCGAGATATTGTAGGGTTTGTATATTTTAGTTACATTCTAGATCTAGCCTCCTAGGTCACCATCAACCTACCTTTGCATAGCCCGGGTAATCATTGACCCATACTTAGGCAACCTTTCATTTACAATTATTTCAATTAAATCATCTTTCAGATCAATTTCAATTATTTCTCAGATTTAGTAGTACTTCTATTTCTGCATGCAATTTCTTTATCAATCTTTTACTTCAATCTTTCTTTAAAATGGGGGTTAACATCCGTGAAAGGAAGGTAATACTTATTGGAGCCAATTTGTTAGGAAACCCCACATATCCATCTAATCATTATCCTTTATAGTCCATCTTATTTGTAGGTCACAAGCTTGTAGCAACAAGGATCCATAATCACTTTACATCTGTTCATCCATCACATCATCACGTTAGAGGTACTATAAACCCTCCATGTTATGAGTTGCTAGTTACTTTTATTACTAGTTAATTTATTTGATTAGGAATGAATAAAATTTTCAAACATTTCTAGCACACCCAGTGGGACCATCCTTTCTAAAGAGTGATCTCTTTTCATTCCTTTTCTATTTTTCTTGCTTCTTCTATCTTGTATTAATGCTACGATGTGAGGCCCTACTTCTTACTTTTCGTATTGGTTTGGCATGCTAGATTTCTCTTCACTAGAGTTCGATACAAAGGAAAAAGATTTATTGAGTTTTATTCTTTTTCCTTATTTCCTCTTTTTGCATCGTATTTCCCTTTCTTGTGTGTGTCCTCATCGAAATATCACACTTTGATTTGGTTTTAAAAAGAACCTTCCTTTTCGCATCCTGCTTGCTCACATAGTTTAAGTAGGGGTTAACTAGCTACATTTCACTCCTCACACACAACCCAAGACTCACAAATCAATCAACACAAAAAAAACATCCTACGATACATGATTTGATTAGGATTTCATCACTGAAGAAAGAAACCACTTTAGACTCTCCCAAGCCAAAATTTTTGAAACCAGGACATATATTTATTTCTATTAGGTACCCCTTTATCTATCCTCTTTTCTATTTTCCAAATTTTCTAAATTAAAAACAATAAAAAAGAACTATTTGCTTGACTGCTTGGTTTAGTTAACATAAAAATTGTTATTGTTTCATGCATGCAATTACTCATTCAATATCGAAAAAGAATGGAACAAAAATTCCCTTCAAATAGTTCCACCTCAAGTCAATAGAAGTCTACTACAACAATTGCTTGATCCATGCCCTTGATTACCTCTTTCATGAGTACCAATCCTCTCTTCAAACCACCACCTCGGGAGAAACTAATCCCTTCTTGTATCATCATTCCATTCCATCTATACCAGCCACCCCTCCTTCTCCATCAAGACCTTTATGACATCCATTTATCCCTTGTGGTGACTTGGGTTTCCATGATCTCCTTGATGCCAACCCGGTGGCTCTAGAAGACTATATTCTTAGGAAATCAACTCAACTTACCCCATATGGTCCACCTCTTGAGTAGATTTATCTTATCGGACTAATCCCAATGCCAATCAATAATTTTTAGGTGAATGATCTTTCCTAATCTTCTAATGATCCTCCATCCCACCAAACTACTCGAGCTAGTCATGTCCATTACACCCAATCTTCACCGAATCAATACAACCATCATCAATACCCTTCCTATTGCCTCTTCATCCCAAATATCACATCCCCAATTTGGAGAGCATGATCCCTCATGTTACACATGCATATCATCGCTTCCCAACCTCCTCTTACGGGTCTTATGCCTTATTCAATGTCTAACCCCTTTCAACAACAATTTCAACCTACCTATACTCATCAAGTGCCTACCTAGTCTCAACAATCATACAACATCCCCATGAAACAAAACAAAACATTCAAAAATCAACCTTTAACTCACATTCATCAAACAATCCCCCAAACACACATTCAATCTCACCAACAATTTTATCCAGCTACCTCACAATTTGTGTAACCACAACCCATTATCACCTCCTCAAATGATCCTATGCATGCTCTCATGAATAGGTTAGCCAACCTTAAGGCCACCACCCTAGGGCCCAAATTTTCATTATCATACGAAAAAATATGCAATGAGACAATTCATCCATCCATTCTAATTAAGTCATATCCTCCACATTGGGAATTGCCAAAATTCACCAAGTTTAACAAGGAGGATCCACAATAACACCTTCATGCATTTTAAGACATATGTGTTATCTTATTGCACATGATTAGAATTGATGCTCCACACTTTCCCCATGTCTTTGGCTAGTCCACGTTAGACTAGTATAATAACATCCCTCAATATTCAATATTTTCCTTCAATCATCTCGTGTAATTATTTTTAGAACATTTTTGACCATCATTGTGCGTAAAATAACTATCAATGATCTATATGCCATCTGGAAGTTTGAAGACGAGTCCATCGCAAACTTCATCGCCATGCGATTGCATGGTATTATAAATCAACTATTGTTTACCCTTCCGTAAATTGAACTCATCAATCTCTTCTCACGTTCATGTGCAAAACATATATCCTCTACCCTACAAATCCAATCCTTCTAAACCTTTGATGAATCCTTCACCATGGATTGCAAGCTTGAAACACGTGCCCTTAAACGGGGTCATTTAAAACTAAAATCGAACAAACCTAAACATGAATTCACTAAAACATCCACACATAACAAGAAATCTAAGGAGCGGCCAATGCTATGTTCATCAAATCTTCTCCTACACCAAGATCTAGTACATGGACTCAACAACAACCTCCATGACCGAAACCCAACTACACTCCCCTCAAGGAATCATATGGCTCTATCTTTGACAAGTTTATAGAAAAATACCTAATGACAATCATTTATCTAATTAGTTGATGAGTCAATATTAAAACCTGTGTGGTATTGTGAAGACCATTTCTGCAAATACCACCAAACCCTAGGTTACGACATCATGAAATGTCAAACTTTCAAGGATTTGGTTCAAAGGCTCATTGATCGGAAATGTTTAAGTAAACAATCCTAATGATTCACACAATCAATTACTTGGCATCTTAAAAAAACCTTTCCCAAATCATGCAAAATGTTGTCCCGCAAATGTGTAATAGGGAAATTGGGAATTTCCAAGCACGACAACTATACCCCTATGCCGAAATTTTCATGCTTTATCATTGCTATGAAACCCTAGCTTTGTCCAGTCAGTAAAAATTACCTCCCAACCAATTTTATACCATCCCCTAGGTGATTTAGGAAATTCCATTCATTCCCTAGGTTATTTTAGGAGTTCATTGAAAATGCAAATTTTGGGGAGTCACGAGAAGGGTTGTCACTAGCCTTCCCAGGGACCTGGATTGACCTCCCTGAGAGTAACGGAATGGAAAAATTCAACATGGAGGTGAATGGAATACCTCATGACATCAAAGAAATTATTTTTGAAGGTTTAGAGAAGTTTTTCAAGACTTGGAGTAGTCCGAGTGAAAAGCAGGGGTTCAAGCCTAGGCAGTAAAGCACAGGCCTAAAACAGCTATTGAGCTTAGGAAGAAGATTTGAGAGCTCGAATGGAGTTGGAAGTAAAAAAACATATTCAGAAATAGGATTCAAATATGTACATGATGGTGAAGTAATATTTTACACAACACCTTGGCGCATATGATTGGAAGGTAGTTTTCTCGGGCACCGGTGGAGTCCCGGATCAAAACTCCTATTTTTCATGGATAATATGGTCAAATTTAGACATGAGACCAACATAATTGGATTCAAAATGACATTTCAAGTCAGGATCATTTACAATTTCACCAAGAAATTCCATTGGGAGCTCAAGTTATCTTCATTCCAAGTTACCCTCTCAAAGGCAGTTCGGGACTTAGTCATTTTTTCGAGAGGACATGTGTCAATTACTAGGATCACTGGCGGGATTTCATGCCCCGATGTCCTTGAGGTCAAGGTACATTAACCATTGGAAAATGTTCCTAGCCCTCATGTGACCTCTCGGGACCCTCATATGACCTCAAAACTTCACGGTTCAACCCCTAGATGCATTCTTGGAGCATTCATCCCATGTCGTTGGATCGGGAGCCACGTGTCACCTCCGAGGACAATTGTGGAAACCGATGTCCCTTATGCACCTAATATGGGGGACATAATACCTTGAAAATTTTCCCATCCCCCATAGGGAGTCTTCTGGACACTCACATGACCGTAGTTCAGCCCCTAGGTGCTTATTTGGAGCGTGCATTCCCCGCCGTCGGATCGGGCGCCATGTGTCATGCTCTTGACCACCATGGAATTTTATGTCCCTTATGCACCTAAGGTGGGGGACATCAGACCTTAAAAATTTTCCCATCCCCCATAGGGAGTCATTTGGACACCCATGTGACCTCCTTTCAGCTCCCAGTGCTTTAAATCAGCTTTTTCCTCCTTCATTCCTCTGGAGTTGGATGTAATGCCACGTGTCGCCATCTTGCTCATTGTGGAAATTGATATGCCTCACGTCCCTAAGGTTAGGGATATCAAGCATGGAAAATTTTGCCCAAGCCCTACCTGTGCCTATCTTTTTGAAACTTTTCCAAGTGCCGCTTTTTCCACTTCTAACTTCTAACAGTTATATGTGCACTCCATTCCTCCATTCTTCCTCTGAAACATTCTACCATCACTCCGCCATTGAAAATGCTCGAAAGATAAAAAAAGGAATGAAATACCTTTCCCATGGTGATGCATAGGTCTCGAAGGAATCCTCATCAAGCTAAGGAGAAATGAAGAACAACAAAGAAGAGAACAACAAAATCCCCATAGCTAAAAATGGAAATCTAAAAAAACTTGCAAACCGATTGCACAAATCAATGAAACATTTATTTTTCATTCCTCTATCCAATACCATCAAAAAGACACCTTCAAACTCCCCCACGTGTGACAAAGCATCCACAACG
Source organism: Taxus wallichiana var. yunnanensis (assembly GCA_018340775.1). Lineage (NCBI taxonomy): Eukaryota > Viridiplantae > Streptophyta > Pinopsida > Cupressales > Taxaceae > Taxus > Taxus wallichiana. The sequence goes on from CM031237.1 coordinate 967,407,594, forward strand.
AAGAAAGAAGTGGGATTTCCCATCAAACCACGGCCACGGATTGAAGTAAGATCGCCACGTGGAACACCAAGAAGAAAAAACCCACACCAAAAATACAATTTTATTTGCAAATAGAGGAGAAAACCAGACTGCATCTTTGAGGTCCATTAATGGCTGCCGTACTTGAGAGAAGTACTACCGAGTCACGAAAATTAAAACTTTAAAATCTCCTGGATTATTAAGTGGGTGGGCCCGAAATTTCAAAGGGATGATATTGGGCCAAAACCCATATTAAAAAACTTCGTTCCATGTCAATCCAACTCCCAGAGGCCAAATTTCTAAAAATAACAGGTCTACTACATAGGAACTGCTATTTCGGGAAAGTCATTACGAGAAGAACTTGCGAAGAAGAATACGACATTGGAGGTGTACTACGGTGAGAATCCACTGAAACAGACATTTTTGGCACTTACTAAAAATAGTAAGTGTGCCCTCGAGCACCTACTAAAAATAGAAATTTGATCCAAAGGAGTGAGGAATGCAGGGAGAAAGGGGAATCAAGGTCACAACACTCAGCAAAGGATCAAGAGAGTTGCTTTTTTCACACTTACTAAAAATAGTAAGTTACACTCAAAGAGAAGTTCGCACAATGGGATGTACAAGGCTAATCATTCAGTGGGGACATCTTTGTTCAAGAGCATCCTAGCCATTTTCACGGGAATTCGAGATCCACCTTAGCTCATTCAAGTGGGTGAGCATTCAGAGCTAATTTCGAGGAGTTTCACGGTGTGCTGAGTTTGCAGATTCGCAGAGTTTCACCGCATTTGGAACTTTCCATCAATGAGGATCAACGGGCTTCATTGGGTGACATCTCCTCTTCTTCTTCTCTCTCTTTCTCTCTCCTCTTCCCCCAGACTTTCTCTCACTTTCAAAATTTCTAATTCTTCATTGGGGTTTGCACTTTTGATATACCTTTAAGTCACTTAAAAGTGAATTTAGAAACATAATGTAAATTATGTCGCCTTGCTATTATAAAAGGGACTTAAATATTTAAAGTGGAATATGAACAGTCTTAAGTCATATTAATGTATTCAAAAGGTCATGAGGAAGATGAAGAGTCATATTCTATTCTATAAATTGTAAAGCCATTCCCATTTCAAAGGGTTGGTAATTGATCTTGTAGACTCAAGAGCGCATTGTACCTAGAGAAAGCAAAGGAGATAGCCATTTTCTTTTATTCTCTTCCCTCCCAAATTTCTTCCATTCCCACATTATGTACAACTTTGATTTGAGTAATCAATAGAAGAATAAGGAGTGTCTAGCTTTCTTTGACTAAGGGTTCTTGATACTTGGTGATCGGTGAATTCTATTTGGTCTTGTTGCCATTCACAAAGTTGTTTCTTCCAATAAATGCATGTGTTGAAGTTTCTAACTAGTGTGTGTGCGGGAATTTGATTTTCTACCTCGTAACATTATTTCTCCTACCTATTTTCTCACTCCCTTTCCCACTCTATAGACAAAGACTTCCTAGCAAGAGGTTGCTGGCTTTGCCGCAGGTCGTGGAGTGCCCCTATTGGATCCTCGGTCGAAAGACCACCGAGGGAAAAACCCACACTTTCTCACGCATGCACATACGGCGGCTGCACTAGTTAAGTAGAGGGACTTAGATTCCCAGAGCATTGGTAAGAAATCCACAAGTTTGTCCACCAGACAAATTTTCTCGCCAATACACAAACAAGCCATGTCATGACCACTTACACAACCCCAACACCTAACATACATTTATGACTATGATATGTTTTTGAGAGCTCATTTTACACTCGATTTACACCCATTTTGGGTATATACATATATATATATATATATATATATGTATATATGTATATATATGTATATGTATATGTATGTATGTATATATCTATATACATACATACATACATATATATATGTATATGTATATGTATATGTATATGTAGATGTATATATATATATATATATACATCTACATATACATATACATATGTATATATATATATATATGTATGTATGTATGTATATAGATATATACATACATATACATACATACATACATATATATATATATATATATATATATATACATGTACATATATACATACGTATGTAGGTATTGTTAGTGCAAAATCACAGCACCCTGGGACGCACATCGGGCTTCTAGGTTGATGTTCAAGCATCAGTGTGATTTCACAACATGGAAACTCTCTCCAAGCGTGGGACTTGTTGGCGAGAGAGGAATCTCCGAGAGAAGGCTAGTTCTGCTCCTAAACTACCTGTATAAGCTATTCCAGTGCGAGGCAAGCTAATCTAATCCTAATCTAACCATGCCAAGGAGAGAGAGAGAGAGGGAGAAGGGAAAACAGAAAAAGCCTACACTAAAACGGTGATACACCGAGAAGGAGAATGTTGGACATCTATCAAAAGCTGCCATGGGACAAAGAGAGGTGAGCAATGGGAAGGATGGACGGATGCATCACAGCCCAAGGATAGATTTCACATAGAAAATGTCCCAAAACTCCATGAACATAGCTCCGAACTGCAATGAACATTCAAACATGCACATACACTGCGCAATGAAGATAAAAAGAAGAAGACAAGCAAAAAGCGAGAGAGGATGGGACAGATGCATCACGTAACACGTTTTGTTGCTCGGAAGTTTGCACGCAGAACATCATTCCATTAGTAAAAGGAAAAAACACCATTACGAGCAAGGGAGGAGGTTCGAGCTCCATTTTCAACCCTAGAGAAGAAAAGAAGGGAGGCGGAGCAGAAAGAATGAACCAAACTCTTTTTTTTTTTTTTTAATGAGCCAAATCTGGCTTTTACATTGCATGGGTCGAGCCCAGGGGACAGAAACGTGGGAAAACGTGCAAGCCCATTCCTCATTGACTGCAGGTGCATTAAAATGGCATGGGGGACCTTACAAACCCATACCCTATCACTTTGACCGGATTACAAGAGAATGCGACCCATTCTGCATTAAATCTGGTCGCTGGAATGTCATTTCTAGTCATGAACACGTGTCAGAGCCGTATCTCAATTTTCTCCCTCTAGACTACTCCAAAACGCAAGATTGACCCTGGAATCGTGTAGAGAATTTCACCAGCTTTCCGTTGATATAAAGAATGTGCAAATCCGAGCTCTGGATCAAAAGTTATGGAGGTCTGAAGTTTTAGGGCACAAAACAGGCGAAAACATGTTTTGAAATCTTTCCCGCGCTCTGCCACTTGGATGACACGTGGCACGCTCTGATTGGATGAGCAATTCTCTCTCCTTCGTCTTTTCGGCGGGCTGTCCTTTGAAATTTTGACTTTTGATGATTTTGGGACTTTTTCCACCCTTTTCCCGCGCTCCCGCCATTTGGATGACACGTGGCATGATCTTGTTGGAGGACAGGGCGTGGGGCTTCCTTTACTTTTAGCCTTTTTGGGGAACTCGGCCAAATTCTCTAACTTCCCCGAGCTCCGCACTTTACTGCTCTATTGGACACGTGGCAGTTTTGATTGGTCCTCGGCTCCTTCGCGTACTTCGCCTCCATTTTTCCTGGATGTCCCATTTGATTTTGGGCCCTTTGTGCTCATTTCAATTTGGGTTCGGGCATTTCATGTCCATTTGTCCCAGATGTCCCATTTGATTTTGGACCCTCTGGACTCATTTTGGCCGATTCGGCTGTTCGAGCATTTTTGGCCCGCTTGTCCCATTTGCGTCCCTTTCAGCAGTTAGCCAATTTTTTCTCGGTCGAACCGGAATTTCGCGCTTGCCGCGTACTTTTGTCCCAGATGTCCCTGTTGCTTTGCGGGCTGTTTGTGCTTACTTCGATCGAGCCGGCCGGTTCGGCCCTTTTTGTCCCAAATGTCCCGACCATTGCCCTAGGACTAGGACTTAGTCATTTTTATGATTTTTTCCTCGGATCAACCTACTTTCCTTTGCAACCTTTTTTCACATTTTCTCGAGCTTGCTCTCTTGACTGGATAGGAGAGTTAGAAAATTTCTGAAGGGACCTAACCCCGATTTTGCTCAATCAATCAATTTTCTTGGGATTTGAACATTCGATCCATGTTATCAAAATTACCAAGGGGGTGAATTTTGGATAACTGTATGTATGTATGTATGTATGTATGTATATATATGATACATTATTTATTGGGTAAATTTCACCTATTTGGGTATTTGCACACTTGTTATTTTGATTAAAAATCAAACCCATATTGGGCTTACATAGTGGAAAGAAACAAGAAATACTAAACATCTAGTTTCGGGCCAAATAAACCTATTTCGGGATTTTCCATATTATATTATTTTAAAATTAGTAAAAAATGGAATGACTATGTAAACTAGGGGTTACGCCAATGTCTTGTTGTGTGAACACAACTTCTTGATTATAAAGGAATTTTACCTTGCGGTAATTGATTTTTGATACTATGTTTCTTATTGTTGTTTGCTACTTGGGCATGAGGATGTAGTTGTTATTATGTCCCAAATATGATATGATCGTATTTAGAATGCGACTTACGTTATCATGCTTGTGGCGAAGCCACAAGTGTGATAACATAAGTCTCCTCCTTAAATCACATTAAAGGCATTAGAACTTTAGTGAAATATGAAACAACATATGAAGGATTTTTGGAAAAATAGTAGATAAGTGATGGTTGTTTGGTGCATCGGTAAATGTGCAGAAGGAAGTTTTGTTTTACTTAATGTTAAACTAGTTATGTGATTATCATACCATAAGCCTATGAATGCATGCTAGTATGACATTATGGAATCTGCACGAGCATACATACATATGCTCATGGGGGTTGTTTTTCTTTATGATTATAAAATCTAGAAACATGGATTTAAAATTAGAATAGATGGTTTTTCCTCTTTGATTATGAAATTGAAACATTGCTTTAAATGTTGGAATGGATTTCCTCTTGATGATGATTGTTGATTATGGAAGTGGTGTATGAGATAGTTGTGTTGTGAAGGATGAAAAATCTTATTTGTTTGTGTAAACTATAAGATATAGCTTGCATTAGCATAGCTAAAAAATTTGGCCAAAGTAATGTATCTAGTTGTATGCATTGTTAGTTCACTTATCCTTATTTTGTACTAGTCAAGAATCATATGATGGTATTGGTTTTTGTGATCTTATGATGGGTTATATTTTTAGAATTTAGGTATATTACACATGGTTCTCATATTACTATTCTTTGTTGATAGTTGAATGTCTCTATTTTCCTTCCTCGTGAAGCAGCTGAGACCCTCTCGCTTGTGAGAGGTGTGTGAGGGAACTAAAAGGTTCTATGGTTGGATGAAATTCACTCCAATGATGCTCTCCCACTAAACAGTGGCACAAATGAGATATATGTGTACATAGGAAATTTTGTAAAGAATGAGTTGATAGTATATTACATGTTCTAAAACATATGGTCATATTGTTATTCTTGGCTAAGGATAAGCTTATTATCTTATGAATTTGATATATATTATGAAGTAAATTTAATATTAATCATTGTATTATGAGAAGATTCGGGACTTATTCATTTTCACATGTACGAGCTATTGTTGGAGATAACGTGCAGAGTACACAAACCAAATAAAGACTTTCACGACACAAATGAGTTATTATTGTAAGAGTGGCTAGTAAGTGCTTTGCATGGGTGCCGGTTAAGAATATATTTTCTATTGCAAGTTAGCGAAGAGGTATATTGTTAAGCGCTTGAGTTGCATGTGTGGCTATTATTGTAAAGGCACATCTCCCTATACTATACAAGTGTTTTTATTCCGTTATATGTTACTTAACACCTTCCTCATCATTTTCTTACATACATAGTTTTTATTCCTATTTATTGGATCAAATGGACTAACCATGTGCTTTTTGCAATACTAAGCTATCTTAGATTTTTGTTGATATTAGTGTTTACTATATTTTCTTTCTATGCCATTTTAACTACTTGTTTATGCAAATACATTCATGATTGCTTACTACATGGATATAATTGATGGGTATATCTTATTATGATACTATGATTTTTTGTTTTATATGGACCGAGGTCCTTGTTTTTATTGTGACATCGTGGGTGTCCCCGTGTTTGTGGATTTATACCTATTTTTATTATATGTACATGTTTCTATTATTGTGGTACATTGTTCCTTGTCTTGTGATTGTCTTTTGACATTGTGGGTGTCCCTTGTTTGTATCTCTATGCCTACATATGAATTTGTTTTACATGTTATTGCTTATTTGGATATACATTGTTATTTTTATCACTCTACATTTATGTTCTTACTCTAATGATTACAAAAATGTTTTATTATGGATAATGACATTTTAACTATGTTGATTCTCAAGTTGTTTTACTATGGAGTAGGGCATAATTTATTTTATTATTTTTGTTACTAGTTTCTTTACACACGTATTTTTGCTTGGGTTTTTTTTTTAATGTCGTTTATTTGATCCATGGTTTCCACCATGCATAACCACTTTGAAGGTATCAATTCCTAAAGGTGGCCATCATCTCATCATTTTATGTGATTCGATGTAGATTATCAAATATATTGTACATGGGTACACATATATTCTTTTAATCCATGCGCTCAATTTTTTATCACACACATCTAAAAGAGGGGCATTAAACTAGGTATTTCTACAACTACGAAAAATGATAGGATACTTAGAACATATTTTCACAAGGCTCAAATCCTCAAAAAGGTCACATATACTTGAATTGTGGTAAAATTTAAACAAGGTCAAAAATGTATATATGATTAAGACCCCGGTACATTCTTCGACCTATTCGATATGTTTTGGACATGGGGAGTTTCACTAAAATTTGTAATTTTATAGATTATAATTGTTTACATGGTGGATTTATATATAGATACACATACAAATGACCTAATTCAAGGAAAATTATAGGAGGCATGAGTACTTCTTTCCTTATTTACAATACTATTAATATTTGAGTGCAAAATCAAGTTGGGGCATGAGCCTCCTTATCCCCTTCAATGTTTCAAACTATACATAATCAATTTAAGCACAATAGTACCTTATGGTGGCATACAATGTTCATTCCTTTTTGAGGTCTATTTTTTCAATTTGGATAAAATTAGTCCTAGATCCATCTCATTAGTAGTGTGGTCTTTTGGGTTTAATGGAAAGCTTGAAGAAAAAATGAAAGCTTCTTAACGATCTTTCCTCTTCACTCACCAAATTCACAAATAAGGAATGTGTCAAGTAAAACTATGAGCTTCATAAACTTCTCTTTTCTTCTCTCTCATCAAATTATCAAATAGGAAAGGCATCGAAGCATGTGAATTCTTCATAGTATAATTCTTCTTCCTCTTTATTATCTCATATGACACAAAATTGAGGGACTGATTGACCCTAATCCTCCAACATCTACACAAGATAATTCTAACTCTGTCCATGGCACATAGTATAAAAAGGAGCTCCTCCCTTCATAAAATGAGCATGTTTGATCCTTACAATTTTTTCATCTCCTTTGCATAGTTTTTGTAATGCTCAAAAGCTACAATCATTATCTATATTTTGATTTAAAGTTCAATTTCTATCATAGAAATTAACTACACTTTGTGTTGTAGGTTTCATCATGGAGCATGTCAACACCAACACATCACAAATTCCCCTTCGAGTGAAGGCAAAGTTTGTGTGCACACTTTGGTATATTTTTTTAATCATGTAATTTTCAATTACACACTTAAAGGGGGGGAATGTAAACACTAAAATTTGGAAAATTATATTTATGCAATGCCAAGTTTGACCTTGTATCTCTTGCAAGACAAATTATCACATTCAAAATCCAATCTCCTCATATCTCTAGCTATTCTTTAATATGCTTATTTTACACTATGCATTGTCATCATTTCTAGGAATATTATTTCATTAAAGAGACATAAAAAATCTTATATTCATGACACAAATTTCAATCTTTAATTTTCTCTCTCTAGTCCAAACCATATGAAGGGTTGGGATGTAGGGTATATGGTCTTGTACGACTTATACAATCTCACGCCTTCACTATCAATGAATTTTTTTTCAATTTCAAATCATTATTTGGGTTGTTTCATCTTCATATGGTCATCCCCATTTATAATATCTTACCCACAACAGGATATATAAGTAAGTATGTTGGTGAAATAATTTGTTCCTAGGAAACATTACTTGAATTTCACCAACGGTTTGGGAGTAAGTCCCTCTTGCTTGGCAACAGGATGACCCCTTTCTTGTATGTGAAAAAAACAACTATGTGGTTGGTTGATAGGTTGGCGATCCAATAAGAACACTCCATTGCACTCTGCAAAAAAATGCTTGCAATCTTGTAAGGAAGGAATTTTCATGAAGGTGAGATTGTGGGAGTAAGAAATTAAGAGAGGGGTTAATATTGTAAGTAGGCTAAATCAGATTCTTACAATTATTAACCATATTTTATCAACACACAATTTGGAAAGAAAAGTAACTTTGCTAATTACAACAAGACAAAATGAACCATGAACATAAAATTTCATTCATTCACTCATAAAATTTGTCACACTCTTCTTGGTCATGCAATATTGACATGTTCACAAAGCTACAAATGAGAGAGAGAGGAAACATATGATAGGGAAAATATAAGAAGTGATATATTTTCTTGTTATTTATAGAAATATACTCTTGAAATCAAAAATTGACAACCTTTTAGAATGAGGAATTCATTACAATATATATTTTTCAAAAAGACTCTTCACCTACCCCACATGAATTTTCACTTGTCTTTTACAACTTGTGACTCTTCGTATTCCTAGGAAATAAATTAAGTCCCATTTTTATTAATTGAGGGAAACTTATTACAATTTTCAACTATAGTCACATTTTAATGAATAAGATAAAAGTGAATAAGATAAAAAATGAAAAGTATAGCCACCTAATGAAGAAATGAAACATAAAAGAAGAGAGAAAGGAAAAGAGATAGATACTTAGATGAAGAAGATGCCCTTGTCGATTTGCTTCACTTTCTCGATGGAATTTAAGAGAGTACATTAGGAAGATATCAATCCCTTTTAAATCCTTCATTATGTATCGAGTTGATGCATGTATAACTTCCTCATCATAAGGAATGTGTAGAAAGATAAAATACTTGATCCAATTCTCAGAGATAACATTGATGTTCTTACACTTCATGAACCATGACCGATGCTCATTCGCAGGTGTTTGATATAATATCCCTTATCTCAAGAAAAGGCTCTAGTGTGTCTTTGTTAAAACAAAATGGATATCGGCCTCTTTCTTGACAAGTTCTTCAAATGGTTTTAGTAGGTCATTCACTCGAGGTATTTTCATCAATAGACGTATATACTCCAAGTTTTTATACTTCCGCATTGACATCATCTTGTATCTTTGAAGTACTTGAATCCAATTCATCTAGAACATAGTTTAGTATTTCATCTTGAGTGAAAAGATTTCTGGCCCACACTTGAGAAAAATCTTTGATGTGAAAGTGGATACATTATTTCTCATTAGTATGAAAGAATTGACTTTTCCCATTTCCGCTCCAAGTGGAAACACCTAGTCCCAATGATCCTTCTCTTTTTTGATCTTGTCTCTTGTCAAACATTACTTTTTGGTAGTTGTGATCATGTACTTAAACAATGAAAGAATCTCAAGAAGCAATGTTTTACCTTTTTCCAAAATCTTGCTCACCCACTTATCATTTTCCCACCTTTTGTATGGTGAAACCTCTTGTGTCTATATAATGGATTTTTAATCAAAGCCTCTAATAAGAGTAATTTATTCAACTAGAAGGAATTAAGAATCATTTGGATCCATGAAATTTTTCACATATGAGGTGAGGGTTCTTACATGATCCTCTAATTGATCAATTTTCTCCTTATATTCTTGGTTTCTCACAAGAAGGTGAGTGGAATATTCCTTGAACAGTGAGCATCTCCCTTGTGTGTTTCTAGTCCTAGAGGAATGGTGCTCATTTTGTAGTCAATCGAGGTCATATATTCAATAGGTTTAGTTACCTTTGGTTGAACTACTTCTACATACTCGATTTCTGAAGCACCACTGAAGAAGTGAGAAGAAACTTGAGCTAACTTTCCCTTCTTCACTTTGACTATTGAGATATGGCTTCGAAATCTAGAACGCCACTTGTTTAACCATGTGGGCCTCTCTACCAATCATCTCTTGCACCCATGGGAACATCTCATTTGTTTTAGGATCAACATTTGGCATGATTTTTGTTTCTTGTTTTGAATGAGAAGGAACATCTTGTACATCAAGCGGGCTGGTGATTAAGCAAAAATGTAAATATATGAACCTAATCAATGCTATAGAAGGAGTAAATTAATAATAATGAAATATACAAAATACACTTAAGTAACTAAGTAACAAATAATGGAACCATAATTACAAAGAGAGGGTAGAGAGCATTAGTTGATTCACGAGTTCTAGAAAGTACACAGAGTTAAAAAATTGGAAAATATGAAGCATAGACCGTAACACTAGAGTACATAAAAATACAAATCCGAGGAGATAGGATGGAATGGGGTGCCCGAAAAGGGATAGGGTCACCCATGGGTGGCCTTGACTTGTTTCTAGGCACCTAGGTCTCCGGAAATGCATATAAAACCTCCTCTTAAGTGTTGCAAGTTGTTCGATTTTAGTCTCCTTTGGTTTCTCTCGAGCTCACACCAATATCACTAAGGTCGTTGAAACCTATAATAAAGAATAAACATGAAAAACCATGAAATAGATATCAAATCCTAAAAAACGAAATATGCAAAATGAGGGTTCGGACTGTTCTCAATAGCCAAAATGGTGGACTTACAACCGAGTGTTGCACTCACATCTTAGCACTCCAATGTAGTTCTATGTGTGTGTGTGGAATTGTGCCCTTTATTTCTCTTATGTAACATGTCATACTTGGATATTGAGTAAGTAAAGCTAGATGTAGAATGTAATAAATGTGTGAATGGAATAGAATGAACTTCCCTCCTATTAAGTGTGATGTATAAAAACAACCCTTGTGTCCCTTGTGATGGAGCTAGATGGATGCAATAGAGCTCTTAGATGCCTTGATGGATGTAACCTTAGGTGGTGATAGATAGTGTTTAGTGTTTTTTCCTTTATTATGATCACATAACTTTATATTTATATGATTCCTTTGCTTGAATTTCTTAAATAACCCCAAAAAGGCCAACTATCAAAAACATAGTATGCTCAAACAGATAGAAAGAACTCAAAAAGTGTGATTAAACTACAAAGAGGACAGGGTCACCCAGAGGGGATGAGGGTGCGTGGAACATACGTCTTGGTTGGGTGCTAATATCTACGATGAAAAATGTCGAAGAGTAAAAAGATAGACTAAGCAAATAATGTTGCAAGACTAAAAGTAGCAAAAAGATAAAAGAAAGGTTTCCAAAGACATGGGTTGATAAATACTTTCCTTACTTAGGAATCATATGAATAGTAGTATGTAATTAGGACTAGATAATTACCCAAAGTGTGTGATTTTGTGTCTACATTTCCCCCACTTTATGTTGGTGAGCAAAAAGCTTGGTAACATAAAGTAGATAGAGATGTGTACCTAATAACCATGTAGATCGATGATGAAAGCGTGTTGAGGGACTAGAAAAAGCATGGAATTATAAAAATGTGAAGCATGGATGCTAAGGATGAGGAAGTGTAAAAAGTGATGATGAAAATGAACCTAGGGTGGAAATGCATGTGTAGATGTCATGATGTACCTATTGTTGATGTCGATGTGTGTGATGTTTTTGTTGTTGTTGGTGATGTTGACTACTACTTCCCATATGGACGGACTTGCAAAAGAGAAGTCAGAAAAGTAGTCAAATACGCATGTATATGAAAAAGTGTGTAAGTAAAGTATGTAAAAATGTATAAAATGAAAAAGGAACATGTGCACTTGATCCGTGATGAGAAAAGGGTGTAGAAAGGATCCTGTAGATGATGTTGATGCACAATTTTTGAGTAATCTAACACTAGTGTAATGAAAGAAGTGTAGTGAGAAACTCAAAAGTGTCATCTATCAACCTTTAACTAATTCCCACTATGTAAAAACCACTACAGAGATGGTGTACATGTGCTAAGGATTTTGTGCCCTATAAAATACGTTGTGTATGGAGTTTCAGTAGACCGTGTTTAACCACCAATCATCATGTAATTTCCGTTGGCATCAAGTAATCCAAGAAAAGGTTGTATTTCCCCCTAGTCTTAGACATCCGGAAATGCCATTGTATTAAGGACCTAAGTTTGATTTTGATCCCTGTCCAAAACCAAAAATTGTGTTGTACTAGTACAATGTTGTGTATAACATTGTATGGGGTTATTAATTCACCCAAATGATACCCCCTCATTTGGGGTACATGTGACATTGCTAAAGGAGTATGTGTCCCAAAAGAGGACTAATCATCATGTGCTGAAATGTGCCCTAAAGGCTGAATGGAATGTGCTTGGTAAAAACCAAGGCACACGCAAACAAGTGTTAGTACAAAAAAAGGCAAACACTCATGTATAAGACAAAATTTAAGCTATGTAAATAATGTCTAAGATAAGACACAAGCGTAAGACACAAAAAGTGGGTTGTAAACATGGGACATCACTCACAATGTCGTAAGAAAATCAAGGCCATAGTGGCCATAAGAAATCATATAAAAAGAAATACATAGGAAAATCCTACAAACAATAACAAGTAACATAAAATAGTGTTTCAGAAAACCATACAAAGAAATAGTCATGCAAAAAAATGTTGCACATGAAGCACACATTATCATGTTAGAAATATAAAAGTATTTCAAGCGTGTATAATCCTCGATAAAGTGATGTGCTATGAAACAAAATGAAACAATAATACTACCAAAGGTGTATGAAAGTTGATGCCCCTAGAGCCACTATGGGACTACTACTAGGTATTGTGCCAAGCATCCATGCTACGTGTATAGATATATAAAATCTGTGATAAAAATAGAAATCAAGTGAAAGCGCATATGTGTATGATAAATATAATGACATATAAGATAGATATCTAGCATGTGTAATAAGATGGACATGTCAAATCATAAGTAAACAAGAGAAAATGAAACCAAGATATGCGGTATGCTATGGATGAGATGGGATAGAATGCAATATGAATGATAGGAGCATTGTGCCCCGAGTGGATGTGTATGTATGTAATGAGGTTTATTTATTTATGCCCCCTCACCAGTCAAGAATGAACAATAAACAAGAGTGTGTCATTGGGAAATAGGTTTGAGTGATGTGTTGTATGTAGAAAGAGTTAGTGAATTAAGCACAAAGGGTCAATTGGAGAATGATGATGTGTAGATGAAATTGTATGTGACATAAGGATGCATAATAATGAAGTTGTAGGATGAAATGACATGATGCATCATGATTTATCCTAAAGCGTATATCACTAGATGGGTAAGTAAGATGCTAACAAACATGATGATGTAGCATAAGGCATATATCACGAAATATATGAACGTGATGATGTAAAATTTGAAAAACATATATCACGAAATGTATGTATGGAATGTGATAAAATGTGATGATGTAGCACAAAGCGTATATCACAAAATGAATTAATGGGAAAACTAGAAAAAGTGTGATGATTTAGCCTAAAAGCATATATCACGATATGTTGTAAATAAGGCAATGGATAAAAATGTCACATAGTATGATAAGAATATTGATTGATTGAATGTGAAGATCAAAGTGTATAATGATATAGATGTGATGAGGTGAGGTTCAATTATGATTTGGACCCTCAACAGTTGAGTATGAACCATTGGAATAGAGCGCATCGTCGGGTAGTGATTACAATGCGTAAAGGATGATGATTAAAATGTGTGATATGTGCGATAAGTTAAGAATATGTCATTGGTGTGTGATGGAGAATGTGTAGTGTGAAATTCAATATGTGTATATTGTAAAAATGTAATATTATGTAATGTGTAGAATGTGTAGAATGTGTAGGATGTATAGGTGTATAAAGAAAAAAGTGCAGATGATGTAGAGTAGATGGAATATTATATATGTATAAAATCAAATGACATGTGAATATGTGATGTGTAGTGTCTTCTATGCGGTGTGTGAGGTTCATGTGTATAATATTCCTCTCAATCAAATAAGTGTGAACTATAGCACAAGAGTGTGTCATAGGGTAATGTCAATACTAGAGTGTGGATGAAGATGTATATGTTAAAGTATAGGTGTGAAATGATGTGAATATAAGACACATGTTGATATTAGGGAGGGATAAATAAGTTTAATTTCCCCAAGTGTTAATGAATGAGATATTTGATAAAAGTAAAGGATGAAGGTCCTTTACCCAATGTTGGTAGTGATGAAGGCATGTGACCATGCTCTAAGAGTGGTGGTATATGAGATAGACATTATGCATGTGAGTGAATTCTATATGCATGCGATGAATGAGTATATTGTGGGAACCTTGGTGTAATAAAGTGTGTAGGTGATGGAGACCTATGTGAAGCAGAACGTGGTGGTGATGGACACCTACGTGGAATGAAATGAGGTGGTAAAGTGCATTTAGATGTAGGAACCTGGCCTCAAAGCAATGGGATGACTGATGTATTGAGTAGCAAGATGATAGGACTGCATAGGTTGTGTGCAAATAGGTGAGATATGATCTGATGTTTCTTTATATTCAATGAGACATGGGGTACTAGATGGAATAGGTGATGTATTGGTAACTACAAGAGGATATGATGACCATGGAGTAGATGAAGGTACACCATTAATAGAAATTACTTGATTCGCCGTGAATGAATTTGAGACATAAATGGACATGATAAAATTGGATCCGTAAATCCAATTCGAGGCCTAAGAGCATGTCACACCCATTGATTGCTTGTCGATAAGGAAGGTACTATTTCACCTAATAGTGGGTGTAAATAAGAGCAAAAGAGATAAGGTAAGGGTGAGGGGAATACCGTGAATGAAGGTGGAAGGTAGAGTGCCCAGCGTTTTGATTTCCCCTTTAATGCTGATTACGAAAACTTCCTTTATTTAGGAGGAACTACCTATGAGTTCAAAACAAGACCAAAGAGGCATATTAAACAATATATGTCAATGGACTGCCTAGCGTATGCTTTAGATCCGGGAAGTGTGATACTTCCTGAGATGGCTATCAATCCACTGTTTAAAACATCTTAATGTAAGAAAGAATGCAAACCAATAATGTCCTCTGTAGTTAATATGATTTAGGTGTCTCATTCAAGTACAATAAACAAATTAATCTAACAGCTAAGTTATGATCAGATCTTGAGGATAGATATGTAAATAAGGTGGTCGGGGACAGGATCAAGGTCAAGATTTAGGTGATTTGGGTTGTTTGAATAAAAGGTATGAGTTTGCCTGTTATAGGATTATTTACTTGACACGTAGACCGATGTTAGTCTAATATGACCAATGTTAGTTGAGGATAGACCAATGACGGTTTAGGTTAATGGCATCGGTAGGTCAAATGATAGAAACTTAATGAAAGTTGGTTTTGGGTGATTCTTTGTGATTGCATAGAGAAGTGACAGATAATGGTGAGGTTGATGACTATGTTGGGAATACTTTAGAGATGTTTGGAGGTGGATATGGAGGGTTGAGAGGTTATAGGTGATTAGGTGGAGGGATTGACAAGAGGATGAGAGATGATGGGATGAAAGGGAGACTAGAGTTCCCTAAATAGAGATGAATAAAATAATCTAAATAAAGATATGGGAAGATGTAGATCAAAATGTACTTATTGGTGTTTACAGACCTAGTGGTTGGATGGAGGTGATGGTTGATTTGTGGAACTGGTGTTAGTTATGTGGTACGCTTTCCGGAATGTTATCATGAATGATTTCCTTCGCATCAATGCTTGGTACTATTTCAAGATGTTCTGGATGTGCAAGAGTGCTCTAGTGCGTGCTTACATGTAGATATCTCTTCTCCAAAACTTGAATAATTCTTCCAACCTATCAAAAAGGTTACCAAAGTGAATATATGGTAACCGACGATGGTTTAGGGTGACCGGCGTCGATTAAGGTGGGAAATCCTAGGTTTACTAAAAATGACACATCTTGGCAATCTTTTTGACCAGCTCTATCCATTGTTGTAGATCAAAACAAAATGTTGCGCTTAGATAAGAAGGCATGTGGTTAGAGGAAGAATAGGCATGTTATTTTAGGGTTGAACTAAGTCTTAGTTAGTTATGGTAAGTAGGAATAAGTCCTAGTCAATTATGGTAAGAGGATATTGAGTCCTAGTAAAAAGGAAACATGCTAAGAATAGGTTTATGTTGAGGTGTCTAGGTGATGTGGTGGGGTGAGGTGGAAATTAGTTTAATTAAGGTATTTAAATAATGAATATTGTGAGCATGGGAATTGATTTAATTATAGGTAATTAAATTAATATACATGTGGGGTGAAGGGAGAGTGCGACCTAATATTGGTGTCTACATTTTCCCCCCTTTTTCACGTACCTTGTATTGGTAAGTGATGCTAGAAAAAATAGGAAGTGGTTACCCATGTGTTGGTGAATGTGATCCCCTCAAACCATGAATCGATGAGGTGTAATACGAAATCGGTAAGTGGTTTGACAAATGTGTAGTTGGTGGAAGTGGAGGTAGGTAGGGAAGGGTATGAGTACTATTATAGGAAAGGGTCTCCAGTCAACTCGAGGTAATAGGTAATAGGTCGAGTGTCAAAATCGGGTAATAGGTAATGACAATCAAATGCACACACACGTATAGATTGTAACACAATACTAGGTTGAAGAGCTTGCAAACTCTACATCATCCAAGGTCGATAGGTTTATCCAAACAAGGGTGAAGTGAGTCGTATCCAAGGTATATGATATGATTTGGAAACACAACATAGGTCGAGATGAAGGAACGTTTAGGTATGTTCCGATACACCAAAGGTGTGGTTAGGATAAATGGAAAAAAATAAGAAAAGTATGGTTGTTAGGCTAAAACAACATAGGTAACAACATCTCAAGGTATAGTGAGTACATAAGGTCAATGGTCACACCAAGTAGGCCGTTCAAGTTCAGGGAAATAGGTCATGACATGGGTAAGGCCAAGGTATAGGTAAAATAACAAATCCCAAGATGTAACTAAGGAAATGTAGGGGTAGTTTGGGCTTGTAGGTATGGTTTAATAGGTGTCCATAATGATAAAAGGTGTTTGAGCACTAATGGTTATGAGGTAAAAAGAATCTTAGCAAGGGTAAATAACTATAAGGGTTAATCGATGTTGGTTATATGGTGACCGACGTTGGTTGGCTAGGGCACAAATATGACCGACATTGGTCATGTCGAATTGGGGTTTAAAAAGGAAAATTATGATTTTTATGGAATCATTTTTATTTTCCAATTATAGAAAATGAAAGAGGAGAGGTGGAAAGTTGGAAAGTGATAGAATAAAATGGAGAGATGAGTTGGCGAGGCCTCATAATGGCGGGTGATTGAAATTCGGTGGATGGGTCCACGAGATCGGTTCGAGTGATTTCATTGTTTGTCAGGAGAGTGAGGTATTGATTTGGGCATGGAAAGGTAGGAGAGGGTTTGGGTGGGCCACCGGTGTAGTGGCCAAATGTACCACCATGCCAACGACACCAAGATGAGGTAGGATTCTATCCCGATCCTTCATTTGTTGTTGAAAGTGGTTGTTAAAATTTGTTTTATTTAAAACTTGGGTGTAATTTAATTAATTTTAAAATGTATGGGTAGAAATGAAGGAAATGAGGGGTGAGAAGGTTCAATATTGGTTAAATAGGATGGGAATGAAGCTAGGATAGGTTTGGGTAGTTTAGAATAGGTATTTAGGTCATATTTGAGAATTTTGTAAGAAATAGGGTAGGGGTTTGTGGATTTTGATGATGCCGCGATAGTGACCAAAGTATCAAGTAAGGGTCGGGTCGACGTTGATTGGGCCGGATGGCATCGAAAGTATTAGGTGACCGATGCCTTGGTACTATAGTGATCGATGCCTTTGATTCGATCTAGAGGAAAATAGGTAAATAAACAAGACATGGTGGGAGGGAAAGGTAGGTAATGGGATATAACAAAATGTTTAGTGTGAATGGGTAGGGTAATATGTTCACATAGGTACTTTTTGAGGGATGGGAAATTAGGATGAGGGGAAAAGGAGGTATTTGTAGGGTTGGGTGTGTTGTGGGAAATAAGTAGTAAGGGATTTAGGAATATGTTGGTTAGTTAGAGTGATGTTTCATAAACTCAAGGTTTAATAATGTTGTGGTTTGTTGGATATAGGCTAGGGACCAGACCATGGATGCGGACAAAGTTATATTGCTACATTACTAGTGATATGATCAAGCATGACCACCAAGGAGTGAAGGCACGTGACAAACGTTGACCTTATTATTGTCGAAACTACATGCACATAGTTTGGGAGCTTATCTTGATGGTCACACTCATCAACAAATGGGATTCAATGACCAACACATTTCATTTTCTGATGGTGAGATCATAGTCACCCTGGAGGTCGTATACAAGATCCTGCGACTACCTATAAAGTGAGAGAGCAGTGTATTTGATTTCTTCATAGCCATCAGAGTAGAGCTGATGTTGGTGGTGTTTGGAGAGGGGATGATGAGATGAGGTTCCATAGCATGAGTCTAAGCTATGGAGATATGTACTATCCCATCCTCGAGGAGATGAGGTTGGTTTTTGATTATAGAAATAATGTACTATTTTGTGCTACCAGATGCGGAGGTGGGAGATTCCCATGGGTGATAATGGGGGTTCTCCATGACATGATGAAGGGTAGGACCCATTTTTCTTGGGCACCAACATTCTGGTGTAGTTATATAGGAGTTATGGGCCTATGGGAGGCTACACGGAGGTTCATTTTTGTGTTGTACCTTTTCTTCACTGTTGGGCATACTGAGCACATCGTATGTGTGCATCTAGTAAGTATGCCCTGACTAGAAACATTCGAAAGTGAGGCTTGGTTTGAGTTGTCTTCAGGCATTGGGTGCATGTTTTTGGAGAGTGTACGTTTTCCAGGCTATACAAATGATGTAGCATACTATAGGCACATACTAGAGGGGTTTTTAGAGTGGACATCATTTGGAGGCCATATGTTGGCTTCCCTTCATATAGGTATATGGTAGTAGAGTTAGACGAGATCACATCTGCTCCAATGGATAGAGGGTGTCATTCCATAGAGCATAAGATGATACCCATGGATAGGGTAGGATGACAGTTTGGGCTGCCTTAGGATGTGCCTCCACCCTTCCCTCGCAGCAGAGAGACGACGTGGAGAGGCCTATACCTCTACCACAACCGATGGTGCCGACAGGAAGGAGGAGAGGTAGGTAGTGATCGAAGGATTAATGACATGGAGTTACTGAGATAGATATAGGTAGTGGTGGGAAGCATAGTTATGGGCAAAACCACCGAGACCAGGCAGCCCTGATCTAGCCACAGCTTATAATTTAGAGGGACACATTATCAGGGGTGGGTGGATACCATTCTCGACACAAATGGGAGCAAATGAAGGGGAAAGCCTGACAGATCCGAGGCACATGTTGCACACATTCATGAATCACGTAGTAGCCCTTTCGGGGCTTAGGTTACATAGGGACAAGCACCCGCACAAGGTGGAAATGGAGATGG
Organism: Taxus wallichiana var. yunnanensis; assembly: GCA_018340775.1. Taxonomy (NCBI): domain Eukaryota; kingdom Viridiplantae; phylum Streptophyta; class Pinopsida; order Cupressales; family Taxaceae; genus Taxus; species Taxus wallichiana. The sequence continues at coordinate 967,427,260 of CM031237.1, forward strand.
GGGACATGTGGCCACCTCAGAGGCACATGTAACAGGTTTCAGAGGGAAATTTTGTACACAAAGGAGTAGATTGTGGCCTTACATGCCCAAGTCATAGCACAAACACCCTCATAGGCCTAGGAGAGAAGGTCCCATTTTACATGAAGCAATGGGACAAGGTCCCATGGTATAGGGAGGAGGGAAAGGGTCATAGATATAGGGGTTGAGGCCACCAAGCAGCAAGGTCTAAGCTCACAGGTGTTTCGTAAGACCTATGACACCCCAAAGATAATGATAATGGCTAGATTCAGGGATTCCCTAAATGAGGCCAGATACTACCAGGATCATTTGAATGTTGTGGGTATCGACGTCCCTTCCTATACGCAGAGTACAAAATGGTTCATCATGCCTCGAGTGAGAGGACACAGATCTCACACTCATAGTGAAGAGAGTACAAGGGGATGATGAGCCTAGAGAGACGGGGGTAAGGGGGAGGCCACTAGTTCACAGAGGCTGACGCAGCTCTGGCAAGCCATGCGGAGGCGAGGCTAGAGCCATAGAGGGTGTAGAGATGATGGCGATGGGTGATGGGTTGGAGGAGAGGAGGAGGAGAAACATATGACCGGCCTCATGGACATAATATGGGCCGAATGATTTATGTCATCATTTTGAGTATTTATTTTTGATATATATCAGCCTATACATGCGATGATAGTGAATGAGACATAATTTTTTTATCATATATCGACCTACGTGTTGAAGATGGTGAGGTTGTATATGAGAGTTTTTGAGATATTGGTATTATTTGTATCTCATGTATGTATGTATTGATGTAAAAACTCTCCCATTTATATAGTTGATAATGTTTATTAGAGGGATGATGTACTTGTGCTGTAAAATTTTCATTGTTATATGTATATGGGTGGAAACTAGGTGGATTAGGTATGGTCGAGTCAAGTTGGTTTAGGCATGATGGAGTCAGTCGGCTTTAGGCATGGTTGAGTTAGGTCGATTAGGCATGGTTCAATCTAGGTCATTTAGGCATGATTGAGTCAGGTCGATTTAGGCATGATGGAGTCGGATTGGTTTAAGGCATGATGGATCCAGATCGGTTTAGGCATGACAAAGTCCCGTGTTTAGTGTTGAGTCAATTTCAAGTTATTGGTAACATAAGAAATAAATGATAAGGTATATGTATGTTATGGTGTAAATATCCAAAATATTTGATATCATAAAAATGTGAAATGATTAATTTGAGGTTTTATAACGTGATAACATGGTAGATATGTATGTTTGGTAATTTTCCAAGTGTTATAAAAATGAGAATTAAGATAAAATATGAATAGGAAAATGGGAGAAAATAGGTTAGGGTAAAGAGTGGCCGAGCTAACCTCCAAGGGCCCCATGCACTAGGAGTTCTACCTATATAGCCCCGATGAAAAGGGTCTCAAGCTGATGTAGTTCTCCCTAAGCTAGGGAATAATGTGATGAATTAGAGGAATGGGTTGGTAGGTTTTAGGCATGATTGATTCTATGTCATATGCATGGTTGAGTCTTAGGTTATAGGAATGAGAAAGTCTTATAAAGTGTAGGTGTCGATGGTTTGGTTTGGTATAGGTGAATCAATAAGTAATGAAGAAGGTGAATGGTAAGAGGTGGGAAAAGAGCCACTTAATTGATAAAACCATAATGAGTCCACCATACCAAAGATGGACTTATGAACGCAAGACCCTAAAGGAGTTTAATAATGGACTATTCTAAGGGTGAAGAAAGTCACATGATCACGAAATTTCAGTTATGGCAAGTCCCTTGAGAAAATAGGAAATTAGGGTGAAAAAGATAATGAGGGAAAATGGGTGGTTTAGGGTAACTTAGTGTACGGAAACATGTTTACCTACCAAGAAACCCATGATAAAAAATAGGCAATTCCATGACAAAAATTTATCTTTTTCTTCTTTTGTTTTTGTTTTTGACAGACTGATCGATGTGGGAAGTCTATATGAGATGAGTATATTATCTCCTCGAGGTATTTGTGAAGTTAATCATTGTGAGAAGCTTCTGAAATTTTTATTATATTTTTGTAATGACTTGATATAGCTATCCTTTGAGGGAGAAGTTTATTTATAGTGGCGAGATAGAGAGAAGAGATGTCCCTTTTGAGGGAGTCATCTTTTTTCTTGAAGTTTGACTCAAGGAGTTGAATCCCATTTTTTTTTGGACGTTTATGTCATGAACAAGACTATAGAGGAAGATTAGGTTCCTGTTTAGAAGACAAAACCATAACACATAGAGGTTAACTATGAAAGAGATGGTTTCAAGTGATGAATGACTATGAGATTCCATCTTTGAAAAAGATGAAAAGTAGCCATGAGAATCATGCCATGAGTAGAGCCATGGTACTCATATTAAAGATAAGGCTGAAAGGTGATGGGTAATCACATGATTCTTGTTTATTCATTGATCCTCAAAATGGGTAACATGGAAGGTGAACGGCTTAAGGAATGAGTGGTCAATAGACGGTAAGGTGATATAGGACTTGATTTTAATAATAAAATGGACTAAGATGTAAGGCATTGATGGGCTGTGTTTGGGTTTACCTTCAAGTGAAAACAAATGATAAGCACCGATCCATATGCATGAGTAACGATATAGGTCCAAGACAATTAGGAGCAAATTTTCCACATTTACTTTTCTCTTCTTTAGTTACATGTTGATTTTCCTTGAAGAGGTCCATCGACCTAGAAGCTTTATTCATGGACATGTTTTTGTAGGCATGCTTGATACGTTTTAGTAGATTTTGAGATGATCAAGAGCATTGAGACGATGCTCATATAATAACTCAAGTTATGCCAAAAGATCCCGGTGAAAGTCATCGTTGTTGAGCATGTCTTGTAGTGATATATAGAGAGATGGAATTTGGAATTTGAGTGGCAAGACAACCCTGCATCAGAGACCAGAGAGAAAGGTGTGGAAATAGTCAAAGTGTGAATAATAGTGTGTTAAGTCCACAAGGTGAAAGGAATGTGTGTATGCCAATCCTTCCCATTACCGTCAACTAATTTCATAAGAATTTTGTTCAAGGTTTTATTGGTTGATTCTTCTTGGCCATTTGTTTGTGGGTAATAAGGTGACGAGAAACTAAGTTGAAAGTCAAAAATGTCACAAAGATTTCGTAGAATTTTTTAAAAATTGTTTTCTTTTATCAGTGATGAGGTGGTGAGGGACACCAAAGTGAAAAATGATGTGATGGTTGATAAATTCACATATTTTCTCAAATATTGTAGAAATGAGGGGAATGGCTTCTACCCATTTAGTGTAATATTCATTAGCATTTATAATCCATTGATGTCATTAGCCAGAAGAATGAGGATTGATCTCTCCTACAAGATCCAAACCCCATTGAGAGAAAGGCCAAAGGTCTTGTGTGACCGAAGTAAGACATGAATAGGTGTGTGATAAAGTTTAACATGATTCTAGAATTTCACACAATGTTTAACATAGTCATAATAGGTCACGGTTTATGGCTGGCCAATAATAGCCAAGGTTAAGAATGTGTTTAGTGATGACAACTAAATGATAAAGTGTCTCCACAAATTCGTCGTAAACTTCCTTGATGGTGTAAGGAATTTCAAAATTGTAAGGCGGTGTGCAAGAGGATACCGCTGTCAAGTCGTGCTTATAAAGGAGACCACCCATGATGACATAGTGAGAAACATATTTAAGAAAGGCACATTTTCCATTATGAGTGAGATCAGGAGGTAGAATGGAAAGGGAAAGGTAGTTTGCAAACTTCTTATACCAAAGGTCACGTGGGTGGTGCAAGCAGCCCAATGAAGTTTACTTCTCGAGAAAATAAGAGGGTGATTACAACCTTTCAGTATTGTGACAAATATTTTGGAGTCTGCAAATGAAGCGGGTATCTAAGAAGCTAGGAAGGCCATGGTATTTGCAAATTTATTGGTAGAATGTAGGGTTGGTTTGAAGTTCATAATGACACCGGTATTTGTAAAATTTTGCGGTATTTCGTTACTGACACTAGTATATACCATTGAATTTGTTTACAATCGGTTGAGAATTACTGAAAGATATTAATTTATTTAACATCTAGAAAGATGGTGGCTTAAAGGCCTAATATGAGTTCTTTATATTCGGAAATGTTGTTAGTGAATCAAAATCTAGTTTGAAAGACAAAGGCATAATTTCACCATCAAGAGGAATGAGGATAACACCTACACCGCCTCCACGCTAACATTTGGAACCATAAAAAAATAAGGTCATCTCGTAAGTGGTATCGTCCAAGAGAGGGTAGCAATGGATTAAATCCGAGAAATTGAAGTTAGAGGGTTGATCTCGGTAAAGAGGTGTGTCTACTAGTTGATCAGGGATGGCTTGGACTTTGATAGAAATTTGATGGATGAATTCGAGGCCAAGGTCTACAATAAGCATGACCGAACTCACAAGACATTGATGTTGTTAGGGTTTAGCATACATGTAATATAGAGGATCGAGTGTTAGTGATGACGAAGGTTTTTTGGTTGAGTAGGTAATGAATAAATTTAGTGACAACAAAAACTAAGGCTAAGCAAAGTTTTCAAAGCATGGGTGTACCTAGTTTCATAGTCCAAAAGGGTATGAATTATGTAATAAACTGCGTTTTTTCCCTCTACTTATCATCACTATGAATGAGCATGACACCTAAGGAATGGTTAAGGCGTCAAGAGTTTTTTTGGAATTCATCATCCCATTTGAATGAGATATCCTTTTTGAGGAGATGATGAAATGGTTGATACGATTAAAAGTTGTGAAATGAACTGATGGATAGATTACAACTTACCTTGCAAAATTCAAAGTTGACGGAGATTAGTAGGTGGAGGAATTTCTAGAATAGCCTTTACTTTAGTAGGATAAAATTCTATGCCATGCAAAGAAATGATGAAACCAAGGATTTTTCCTAAAAGCACCGTGAAGACACACTTCTTAGGTTGAAGGTAAACACAATACTTGATGAGGTGGTCAAAGATGACCTTAAGGACTGTCAGGTGTTTGACTCGATGTTTGGATTTGAAAATAAGGTCATATACGTAATATTACAATAAGGGATGCATGTTGTTCAAAGAATAATTGTCAAAGGTCACATAAGGAGTTAGTGCGGGATAGAAGGCCTAGAACCAAGGGTGCGAAAAGGATAGAAGGTATCATGCGATGGAAGGCAAGTTTAGATTTTAGGACTTAGCTGATTTTGAGCATGAAGACCTATTTTTAGAATTTGGTGTGTGGAACACACCAACAATGTAGAGACGTGCGTGCCATGCATTGTCTATCTTTGGAGAAGTGGAGCAGAGCATTTTTGCATGGAGAGAGGCTGAGAATATAATTTATACTTCAGTTAAATGTAAGAGGACTATAGATAACACACTTGCATATATGGCTATGCTTGTAAATGGCGTCTGGCAATCAATAGCATGCGGCCTATTTCTAGAATAGATAAGCGGTGAAGGGAAAGTCCCCACCCTATCTATGTGATGTTATGTACATAGTAGAAAGAGAGATGTATGTATGTGTATAGTAGAATATATGCATATGATCTGAACTACTATATCGGTTCCTTTGTGTATTGGTATAGATTGACAATCTGTAAGGAGCTTATGTATTTACTAATAGATGGAAGATATTGGCTGAATCTAAGTGTCACTCTGTGTGTAGTTGAGTAGTGCATGTTATCAATTCAATCATGATTACACTTTTAGCTTGTTATTTCATAGATTTGAGGGTAGCATGCATTGTAGAATGATGGATTAGTTATAAATCTATGTGTTTCTTCCTTCATCATGTTAACATCTGTTAAAAAAACCCAAAAAAGGAACACAGGTACCTTTGCGTGTTAGGGTGAGCACTCAATCTAGGTGAGTGATGTGCCAAAGCATGACTAGGGTGTTATACGAAAGTAAATTCTAGGCTGCATCATTGGTTAAGTTATTCTTGAGACCTCTTTTTAAGTTATTTTCAAGATGGTTCATGATGAAGACATATCGGTTAACTCTAGCAAGTATTGAGGAATGGATACATGATCTGGAGGAAGAATATGCACGACAATTCAGTAGTGGATACGAGTTTAACACAAACACTTGGGTAGAATAGAATTTTAGGACAAATTATATGAGAGTTTTTTTCACTATTTTTCTAGTATAACTATACGAGTGGCTTCTAACGCTTATGTATCTCGGTGGAATTAGAGGTATCGCATACTTGTCTAGACATAGGAAGAATTTTAGGCCCTCTATGATGCTGATTTGATCTAGACTCACATGGTGGATACATGGTTTTGTGGTGTTCTAAATAGTTATGTACTGAAATATTCAATTTCGATGTACTCTTGAATTCAGCTTTTTGGTATCCAAGAGTGTAACATTCCCATTTTAAGACTTTAGAAACAAGGGATTTTTTTTTTTACATAATGTTCACTATTATAAATAAAACTTTATTTAGAACACACATTCAATGCCAATCAATCTCATAACAGATAACCATATGCAGTTGTAAATGACTCGGTGATACACCAATCTATTCATTCCATGACTCGGTTACCTACCAATCTATTCATGTTTCACTTTAAGTATTGAATACTTATTGTATACTTCGTATACTTGGTTTTCACCCTAAACTAGTCTCGAGTAATCTTGTTTAAAGAACATACCTGAATATTTGTTACCAATATTCATCTGATATCACATGGCTTTAAACTAGGTGACATAGGACAATGCAACCAACAGCTTGCGATACTTTGGCCAAAGATTTACAACATATCTTGTGATGTCACTATTCTAGATGACATACTTGTCATTTTGGAATACATCCTTCACCTCACTCCTCTATTATGTAGAATGATCTTTACTAACTACACCGCAAGTCCACTTGCACTAAGGTTTAACCTAGCTCGAGTTAGGAACATAGTCTGTTATAGGAAGACACTCTCGATGACTTAGGGTAAAAGGGCATACTCGGTTGACCTAAGTCAACCGGATGTGCCAAAGTACCCTGAGTTATTGAAAGTTACTCCTATCCTAAACATGTTACTAACTTAACCTAGAGAAAAACTAAGTTCAAGTCCTTATTGTGTGTAGATATAGATGATCAATGTAGAAGGGTGTTGCCACATGTCAACTGCAACGCTGTATCCTCGAGAAGATCCAAGTCTTCTTGAAGGTACAGTCCTGTAGTTGGCGTGTACCAGCATCCTATAGAAACTACCTCATCATGATGTACATACCCCAAGGAGGTTATAAATGTTAAATTAATTTGGATTATAAAACAAATTACACCATCTAAGTTAAACCCTAATCCAACACTCCTTAATTCCTTGTTTCTATACTTGAATCCATTAAGCATTTAAGAACTTCCTTTAACTCATGATTGCTTTTAATGTTCGTTTATTTAGTTTAACAACAGTTAACCAAAATAGGACAACAATATCATAAGTTCCATTAAATATATCTTAATCATTTAAAGATGGTGTATGACCAAATAGCTTGACTAAGGTAGACTTTATAAGAAATGAAGTCTAACGTTTAACGATCATATCACCCTTCTTTGGGTTACATTTCATTTAGTGAGGAAGAACCTTCCCCTATTTGATTAAGTGTTAGGGTTTGTCAAACCCTTCTTATTTTTCACAAACTCTAAAGTTCCATCACATATTCATTACACATTCAATACTATATTAAAATTGTTTTAGATAAGATTGTTAACTTTGCAACTTAACAAGCTGCATCTTATTAAGGAGAATAAACTAATTTCCCTTTTATCTAACTTATCAAGTTTATCTGAATTAAACATATGACAGATATGAATAATATCATCAAGATAGGAATTCCATCTTCTTCATAAATATTAGATAGTTTACACAACCAATACAAGTAAATCTTCAACATTCAAATTCCTCATTTAAAAATTTTTCATTTACAAGACTAAGTATTTCAGGCATGTTGTATAACAAACAACCTTCAATCAAAAAATAATACAACTTTTCTTTTTCAATAAAATTCAAGAATGAATGAAACTCTTTACATAAGGTTCAAATTCAAACAACCCAATACAACATGAAAGTTTATGTCTTTTTAATCACTTACGATGTCCATCTATAAAATTACTATGACTCTGGTCGGTTCAATGAACCGAGCATGATAAACACTAAAATTAAAGTAAATTGCATTCCACTAATTGCTTCATTAATCAATTTTTCTTTATGGAACAATAGAAAAACATCATGCACATAATCATAAGTAATAACATTTAGAAATAAGTACAATTTAAGAAGTCTGAATTTACTTTTAAGAAAGAACATATTATAATCATGCGAATATCAGATTTATATCTCAAAACTTAATTGATTCTAACAATCACTTTTATAGTCTATAAGTCTTGTCATTCAATTATTCTCTAACCCATAGAAATACACATTCATCTTTACAACAGCAAATGAAGTTAGTTTGACAACATAACTCCTAATATTATGCTTCATCTTTCCATATAAATCCAAGAAGAGAATTGACACATACCCATTCCTCGGACACAATTCATCCGAGGAAAAGAATCGGTGTTTATTACTCACATCATTTGCCTTAGTCAAAGATATTAATATAAGGAGATCACAAATAAAAAGGCAACAACCAATAAGAATCCCAATTCGACTCAAGTAAATTAAAACATGGTTCAAAGAAAGTCCTACAAAATTTAGTATCTTTGTAGTTTATACTTAAAAGGGTATAAGTAACCAACTTACTAAAAATCCAACTTCACTGAATAAAATAAGTCTCTTACCAATCCCTAGGAAAATTCCCATCTTAGGGGAGAGAATCAATAAAAGAGAAATTTAGAAATGAACTTATCGACCAATCATATAAAAAGTTTCCAAACCATGAAGTGCCCAATCCAAATTTCATTTCATTTATACTATGAAATGAAATTTATTATCTATAAACAAACTTAGAAATTATCTAACTAGTTCCCAAAGGAGAATTCAAAACTGAATGCACAGTCAAAGCAAGCACATAACCCACTTCCATGCAAACCTTCCAATGAAGACCTATTCTCATTCACCTAGCTCAAATCCAACATCAAATCTTAGAAGAAAATACACAGTACAGTCACGGACTGTAGAATGTTCCCAAAAGACTATAATTCTTTCTCTATAATATATGGTGGCTCAACAATGATACAATAATGGAGTAAAAGTCTTCCTTTTGATAAATATTAAAAAGTCACAACAACTCTCAACTCAAAAACTGAATTCATTACCAACATTAACAACAAAACTGTAAATGAGAAGGCAGTTCGAAATCCCAAGCAAGAGCCACATTACCAACATCCAGGTAAGTGATACAGTAACTTTTGAACCACATACAAAATAACAGGTTTAAAACTTAGCATTCTACAAAACCCATGACTCAGATGGAAGTAAGAATTAAATAATTTTCTAAGACAAGTTCTGTCCCACCTTCTTCCAACTCGACTGAACAAAATGACCACAACCCTCTCTAGTTCCTTTTAAAATCATATGACAGGTAGGGATCATTCAACATAAAGGAATAAAATGAAATAATAGTAATTCCCATAAACCTCTTTTATCAATATGCAATGCCCCAAAGCGAGGTTGTTATTTTAATTTTTTATGTCAAAGGATTTAAATAGTCAAGTTCAAGAACACAATGTGGTCTTAAAGGCTGAAATCATACAACCGTTCAACATTAAAAATCAAAACAAAGGAGCTCTAAAAGAAGTTACATGGTCCATCATCTAACCAACCAAAACTCACAAGGATCCCTTCCAGTAAATGGTATTAAAAGAGAGATGCTTTGATAGTACCATTCATACCTACTAAACTTCTACTCAGAATACCTGTATAAGGTTAAACATGTTGAATTAAAACAAGATCCAAAACGACCAACAATGGAAAACTTGCACATCAAGTCAAATACAAGTTTAAAATGGAATCCAAATGGTTCCTAATAAAAGCTCAAAATATACAACCAACATCCATTTACAGTTCAAGCCTTCACGATCTCCCTAAGGAGAATAAAATTCAGTTCAAAACCTCAGAGTATAGAACACAACATTTCAACTTAACAACAAGTTCAATGATTCAAGAGCTAAATAGTGGTACATCATCATGAATACGAAAAATTTAACCAATTGATTCAAAACTTCACATAGTTCTACACAATCGCAAAACAAACACAAGATCTCAACAAAACTCAAAATGAATCTCAAGCTTCATTATGAGTTTAGAGAAACTACAGTGAGAGTCCCTCTTCAACTCAAGAAACACATGATCTAGGAATGCAGAGATTCGGATCGCAACATAGGAAACTAGTTAGATCTTTGCACATTATTTTGAATGCAAAAACAAAGCTTAGAATACAAGTCAAGCTTCAAATACAATTAACATAACCACTATTTCAAGTTACGAGTTCAAGAAAAATTGCATGCAAAACCTCGATAGTACAAAAGGTTTAGAGAGAGTTCACAAGAACTACTATTAACAACTAAGGATTCATATTCAAAAACCCACATAGATTTTAAAGAACACATGCAAGTAAATAACCAGATAGTGCCTATCATTTAGAAGAAGAAAGAAAGAAATCTTAATGGGTAGATCCTATCATGCCCGATAGTGCCTCTCGCTGATTTGAAGAAGACTTCGGCTCTTTACGAGTGTCCAAAGACCTCTTCTTCTCCAATCAAGTTCAAACAACCATAATCTTTTCCACAATGCCACTTATACATTCCTCAAACCGAAAATAGCTTAGAGAATTAAAAAATATCCACAAAGTGGTGATCAAACCTCATTTGGTTCAAAACCGAGATAGCTCAAGCGTAAAAAATCAAGAAGCATGCAAAACAAAACAACCTCTAAACAAATCTGAAGCATGCCTTCCAAAATGGTTTGCTCACTAAACCCGATACATATTAATGATATTAATTCCAATTTTCCCACTTAACTTTCCTTGCCACCACCATTCGTAGTTGGCGAGACCTAATTACACTTCAAAAATAATTTAGAAACTTAGTGATGCACGTAGGTTCCGCTAAATTTCACTAGCCCTGCCTAAACTGGGTAGTACTTATTTGCATTTAAAACCAAATCAAATCTGAAATCTAAAAACTAGATTAAATTGCAAAAACAAGGCGGAGCTTGCTGTGATTTTATTAATATAAAATGAAGCATTACAACCAAAAGAGAGAGTTGTAATATTTATAGATATTGGACAGCTTCTATCTCTTCCACAATACATGGAACAAATCTCCTAAACAAAGAAAATATGCAGAAATAGCATATTGCCCTAAAAAGCTTCTACAGGAAATCATCCGAGAACAATATTCTAACTAAAGAACATCCTCCACAATCTAAGGGATGATAACAACACACTAACAACTAAGCTAACTAAAGTAATTAAATAATTACTTTATTATAATTACACATTAATCCACATATGGTGAATTAAGTGTTAGATTATTTCTAACATTCCCCCTTAATTCATCATATTCTAAAGTGAATAGGAGAGAAATACTCTGAATGCCTCAAATTTAGGACGTGCAAGAGATTTTGTGAAGATATTTGCATGTTGATGTTCTCGTCGGGTAATGTCAAGCTGAATGTTGTTGTTTCTAAACGAATGTGTTCGCGAATGAAATGTACCTACACCTCAATGTGTTTGGTGTGTTCATGAAAAATGGATTCCGAACAAGTTTTATTACTCCTTCATTGTCTACATGTAGGATTTTGGATGATCCTGTGGAATTCCCAATCCTTCAAGTATCCATCTAAGCCAAATCGCTTCACAAATAACTCCTCCTTTGCGTGATATATTCTATGGAAGACCTTAAAACACAATTTTGTTTCTTGCTCCCCATGAAATAGGTCCAGATCCCAAAAAGAACACAAATCCAAGTGGACTTCCTATCATCAATGTTCCCGCATGATCTGAATCAGATATCCCTGTCAAGAAGAAGTTATCATTCTTCTTGTATTCTAGGCCAAAGTCCATGGTTCCTCTGATGTATCTCGAGCATTTACCCTCTTTGTTGCTTTCAGTGACAAACCCTTGGTTCTCGCATAAATCGAGAAAGATAACTCGATCGCATAGCCGATATCTAGCCTAGAATAAGTTAAGTAAATGAGACTCCCAATCAATCAAGCCGATAAAGAGTAACATTTACTTGTTTCGATGGATCTATGCGAGACAATCAAGCCTTGTCTCCATAGGTGTAGCCATTGGTATACTATCCATCATTCGAATTTCTCGAACATTTCTTGGCATATTTTAGTTGAGTAACAAAGATGTGATTTTCCTTTGCCATACTTCAAGTCCAAGACAATAATGAAGAAGCCCGAGATCTGTCATGTCGAATGATCGATTTAGATCTTCCTTAGTTGTTTCAATCATCTTCACCAAACTTCCAGTGATGACTAGATCATCGACATATACTACTATGATCACTATCTCCCCCCCTTGCTTTTTGAGATAGAGATTAGGATCATATGGACTTCTTTTGAATCCATGTTTGATGAGATGCTCATCAATCTTTATGTACCATGCCCTAGGAGCTCGCTTTGAGACCATACAAGTGACTTTATGAGTCTACATACCTTTCCTTCTTTACTCGGTATGACAAAACCTTGTGGTTGAGTCATGTAGACTTCTTCTATAAATCCTCATTGAGAAATGCACTTTTACATCCATTTGATGAACTTTCCAACCAAATTGTGCAGCTAGAGAAAATATCATCCCGATTGTTTTGATCTTAGTTACAGTGCGAATGTTTCTTCATAATCAATGCCTTCTTTTTCATGCATAACCCTTAGCTACCAATCTTTCCTTGTATTTATCAATGCTTCCATTTGATTTGTACTTTGTTTTAAATATCCATTTCGCAACCTATTGCCTTCTTCCTCGGTGGAAGATCTATAAGTTGCCATGTATTATTCTTAATCAAAGAGTTGAATTCTCAATTCATAGCATCTGACCAAGGTTTTGACTATTTGGGCATCTTGAACTATAGTGGGCTCACTTGATTCAATTACTATACTCATTAAGGCTAAGTTTACCTCATTTTGAGTCATACTACGAGTTCTAGGTCCTGAAGTGGATGTGTTAGGATCACTATCCAACTTAGCATCTCGAATTAGATTAGTATACCACTTAGGCATACGTTTAGTTGTTCCTGTAGATGGAGGAGTTGAATTATCCTCATCATCATTATCTTCATCAAGAACATCTTCTATTTTCTTAGTAGGATTGTTTTGTGAGTTTATGGAAGGAGCATCTACTTCTTTATTTTCAAAAAACTCAACATCTCTACTTGTGAAAATTTTTCTTGTTTTTGGATCCATTAACCTGTATCCCAAGGCTTCATCACTATATCCCAAGAATATAAGTTGTTCTGATTTCATATCAAGTTTAGTTCTCTTTTTCTTAGGAATGTGCATACTTGCCTTGCATCCAAAAACTCTAAGGTGTTTTATAGATGGTTTTTCCCCTGACCAAGCTTCATGTGGTGTTATTCCATCAAGTGTGGAAGTGGGAACTCTATTCAACAGATAAACTGTTGTTTTTACTGCTTCTGCCCAATATGTTTTACTCAAGCCTGAATCATCGATCATACACCTTACCATATCCATTATAGTTCTATTTCTTCTCTCAACTACACCATTTTTTTGTGGTGTATATGGAGGTGCCATTTGCCGATGAATTCCATGTGTTTCCAAAAAATCTTTGAACTCATTACTGGTGTATTCACCCCCTCGATCTGAGCGGAGTGTTTTTATTTTCTTACCAGTTGCATTTTCACAAGCTACTTTGAATTTCTTGAAAGTTTCAAAGGCTTGGTCTTTGGTGTGAATGCAAGTATACCCACATTTTTCGTGAGTAATCATCAACAAAGAGCATAAAATATGAAACCCGAATGACTAGGTCTCATAGGTCCACATAGATCGGTATGCACAAGATCAAGTTTACCACAGCCCCGAATGTACTACTTTTCTGAAAAGAAGCTCTATGTTGTTTTCCTGCCAAACAATTTGTGCACTTGTTTGTATTTTTCTTGAAATTTGGCAGTCCTCTTACCATATTATTTTTTCAAAGTGTTTCAAGATAGCCAAAACTTACATGGCCAAATCTTCGATGCCACAATTGTGCCGATGATGTATCCTTAGCTACAAGGGCCTGATTTTTGGTTTGAACAAAATCCAACTGAAACATACGACCTACACCAGAAGCTCGTGCAACAATGTTGGAGTTTTTAGACTTATCTTTGATTAAACACATCTTCTTTCCATCTGTACAATCAAAATCCACTTTTAAGTTGTGCTCCAAAAGCTGACTTACTGAAAGTAGATTCTTTGTCAATCTAGGAACATATAGAACATCTCTTATTGCACTTTTTGATCCAAGAGGTAAGGAGATGTTTCCAATTCCTTGTACTTTGTACGATGAATCATCACCCAATGAAATAGAGTCTTTGTTAGGTGTATTCTTTAACTCTAAGAACCAATCATTTCTCCCGGTCATATGTCTTGTTGCTCCTGAGTCAACATACCAAATTGCCTGTGGTGAATTGATTTCTTGAGTTGATTGTGCAGCAAATAGGAAGTCCTCATCTGGTGAGTTATCTTCTTCTTCAACAATGTTGTCGTGCTGCAGTGTTTTCTTTTTCCAGTTACTTTTCCTTTGTCCTTATTGTTTGCTTTTGATAACCCTGACTAGATTGTTGAAAATTTGGCTTCTTTCCACTAGATGAACCCTTCTAAAATGTGTTATACCAACAATATTTTAAGTCATGTCCTTTTCTACCACAAATCTGACACTACTTTTGCTGAGTGTTCCCTTGATTATTCTGTTGAGAATGCTGCTTGTGTTGCTTACTAGTTGTATGAATCTGTTTCTTTCCCTTATGGAATGAAGAGAGGGCTTGTTCCTCATCTTCTATAGGTTTGTTCATGGACTCTTCCTATTGTAACATGTTCACTAACTCTTCAAAACTTGTAGTTGGACCCATAATGTTGAGAGTTGTGACAAATATTTTGTATGAGGCTGGTAAAGCTCTCAATACAATAGGGACAAGAGATTCATCAGTGACCTCTACTTCCAAAGCTTGGAGAGATGATCTCAATATAGCAACATGCTTTAGAAAACCTTCAATAGACTCATTAGAATTCATTTTGAGACAATGGAGTTGTGTTTGTAATTGCAAAATAGCATTTTTGTTCTTAGCTTCATATAGATTGCTAGTTTATCCCATGCTTCTTTTGTAGTTTTCGGTGACATGAATATGAGGTTGTCAGACATCATCAGCTACACCAAAAAAATTATAAGTTTTTCCTTTTGATTAGCAAGATGATCAAACACACGTTGTCGAGCAATATCATTTTCTGGTCTCGTTATCGAGCCATCAACTACACCAATTATGTCCTCAAATTCAAGTTGAGTTTTAATTTTCATTTTCCATGCAAGATAATTATCTCCTCGTAGGAGTTGTGAATCGGAAAAATAATTTGGGTGCACATTGTTAGCCATTTGAGTGTACGAAAGAAAAGAGAGATAGAGAATCAAACATGAAACAAATCCCCTCAAATCAGACACACACCCCCAAAATTGATTTTTATTGAGTGTGGGCTCCTTTTTGGCCTTTTACAATGATTTTTCTAAGCACTATCAAACTGCTTTTACAAACATCTTATAAATAGAAAAATAAAATTACACTCCCCTTCTTGTTTACGTAAAAATTAATATTTTTGTAATTTTTTAAAAAATTTTGGGCACTTTGGCCTCTTTTCCTTACAAATTTATTTTTGGGCTCTTTGGCCTTTAAAAATGATTTTTAAATAGCGTAAAATGCTGGAACCGACTCTACGCATGTAGTGCACTTTTTGTCTCCTTCGCTGTCCACTTTGTTTCCTCCGTCGCCGCCCTCATGCTTTCCTTTCTGCCGCCCCTTTCACCTTAAAGGCTCTCACGATCCGTTCTCGCAAGGTCACACGTGAATCGCTCAGCATCGTAAGACGCACATCCGTATCAATATCCACTATTTTTTTTTCTTTTGCAAGTGTGGAAACTTTCTGTGCAAATCAGCAACCGAAT
>CM031237.1:967443474-967702452 GCA_018340775.1 Taxus wallichiana var. yunnanensis
AAGAGGATATTTTGCCAAAAATTCCTCAATAAACGAAATAGGTGGGGATTTGGAGGAATGACCAAGACGTATATCAAAAACCACACAGGACTTCGCTGTAAAACTATCGATTAGCCACCTGGGATAAAGGTTCACTATTTTGATTAGATGATGGTTTATAGTTAGGTAATGAATTTTTAAAGATGTGTCAATTTTGATTTTCGGTGTGTTTGGGTTATTTGTGATGAGGTCTCCATTATCTATCATATCTTGGAAAATAATCTTAAAAAGTTATGTAGTTACCATCACTATGTACCTTGACATGATGGTAATTATAGTAGTTATATTCCTTATGCTTATAAATACATAGGATGAGGGATCAAAACCAATATTAGGTTTGATGGGAGGAAGTGTAATGGCTCCAAATTTAAGAAGAGTTTCCAAGAATGAAGAATATGGCTCTCCATATGAATTGTACTTCTGCTGCTCCCACTGGAACTGAAAGGCATGGACAGGGGAAAGATTAGTAGAAGGTTGGACTTGATTAGAGGGATGAGATGGACCTACCTTGATGATTACTACGTTGGTAGATCCTTTGGTATTAAAATAATTATTTTGAGGTTTTCAAGATGAAGAAGAATCGCTTTGGCTTGAACGAGGCGCTCTTTTTTATTTTGTAATCGATTTTCTTTTCTTAAATGGAAAAAAATTCCACCTTTTGTGCCATGGTGAACACTTCACAATGTTCGAAGGTTTGGGACCTACAAATTTTGATGAGATGTGTCCGCACAAGCTCAGTGAACAACCAACAAGTTCAACTGAGGTAGTTGGAATTTTAATCGCTTGATAAGACTCACAATAGGTAACAAAATCTCGCGATAGATTCATCTTCATACTATCATGTTGAATATAGGTCATTCATGGTGACCTCTCTTGACTACATTGATCAATGAGTGGTCCAGAATCTCCTGAGCCACTTGGTCAAGAAGGTATAGATACAATGTCTAGGTAAATTTTTGTACCAATCTAAGGTGGGTCATGGAGAGGGACATGGGTAATTTTTTGTAAGAGTAAAGCCTCATCATGGGAAATTAGGTAACACCCATACTGAATGACTGCAGCAAGTGCACAGGATCCTCTTTACTATTGAAATGGTTGAACTTGGGAATTTCCCAATGTACAGGTAATGTGGGGTGAATAGGAATGGATGGATGAATAGGTCATTACAGATTTCATCATAGGTCAAGGAGTTATAAGAGCTAGAAATTGATGCTTCTAATTTCCATGATATTTTCCATCATCATCCTAATGGGAGGTCACCGGGTGGGTCAGGAGGTGCCCTCAGTAAAGGGAGGTTGATTATGGGTGTATGATGGAGGGTATCCTGGCTAACACATGGAGGTTCCAAGTATGAAAAATGTTAACGATCGGGGATACGATACGTGTGAATGTAACTAATAAGTAACATATCTCGAGATTAAGAGCCACCGGTGATGCGTAACATAAAAAGCGGGTGGTGGTTACAAAAACTCTCGTGGTAATGGGTGGTAGATACTTAAGGGATAGAAAGAACCGTGATTTTGAAAGGGGTGGGTTAATGCGACATCGAAGGAGGTCAATAAGATAACCAATACATATGAGGAAAAGGGGGCGATGGGGCTATGCTCAAAGAATTCGATCAACTAACAAATGACACCTGTGGGTGTAATAGATGTTGTCAGGGGTAGAAGTTATGTCGTGTAAGGCAGAGCCTAAACCCAGAAATCACATGGGGTAATGCGGATGAGGGTAAGATCGAGCCTAGTGGTAGTTGATGCGTATGGGTATGAAGGAAGGAGGTATACATACAATAATGTCATATATTAATTGTCCCTAAGACATCCTAGGTAGATGAGTGGGTGAGATATTATCAGAGGGCCATGGGATTCGATCAAGGAGTCTCTGCAAACTCCTCGTCACCGTAGTAAAGGGGGTAAGATGAGTCGATCCATAGGTGGACGTGGATGGATGACATGATGTGATGGACTTAGTGGGAGTGGCTAACGGGGTGGCATGAAATACAAGGGCATTATTTTTAGCTGAAATTCAACACCATGTGAATTAGTGTTGACCTGGTAAAACTGTATTCTGTAAATGACATAGAAAATAGAAGAAGCTTTAGGAAGGATATAGTCCGGGTGCAAAATCTGGTTAGTGTTTTGATGAAAAATCAAACATAGAAATTGACAAACGGTCGTAAGACAATCAATGATGGTTACAGGGGAACTGAAAAAAGTTATGATAACTGATACTAAACATCGCGGGAAAGTACCAATTTTAGAAAATGAAACAAAATTGATGAATATGAAACAGGGAAATTGTATCTGTCAAAGATATCAAAATTTTAGGTGATATGATGGTGTCCTAAGGACCCAAAAATAGAAAAGAATGGGTGATGAAGGTTGTTTTAGGTAAATTAACCAAGATAGTCAGAAGCCGACACAAGTTAGGTAAAACGACGATGGTCAAATGTAAACTAAAAATGTTTGATATTGACCAACTTTTTTAATTTTGATTAATGTGAAATTAGAAGAAACGAAGATAAATGGATGTTTGTGAATTTAAACTAGATAGAAATATGAGAATTACTAGATAAGATCTTTACACACTCAAAAAAATAGAATACTCCAGCCTATAATGGGATCATGCAAAAGAAAGAAGAAAATGGAGAATCCTAACTCACACCTCAATACGTAAGTCAAGAACAAAGCCAAGAAAAATATGTAATCCTAAAAGTGAATTTATGTTTGTTTTATCTTATGCTAATAATACGATTGGCTTGTGAATTTAGAATGATTTTTTAGTTAGGAAGGTGTCCTATAAAGAAGGAAATATAAAGGTGAGGTTAAAGTCATGTTATGTTTAAGGTGGAAGTCTTTTCTCCGAGGTGATGACTAGAAATAGATAAGCCACCGGGTGCCCACTATCAATCTTTCCGATCATGTGATCAATGATAGATTCTTCCTGGAGTGAGATGTTGTTTAAGAAGATGTAAATTCAAATTTGTGCACTTTTGCAAAGAGAGAAGAGAGAAATGTGCTTTCATGGTTCAATAAAATGTGTCAACCATCACTGGGCATGACTTCTAACATATAGGTTGCCCTTATTTTTAAATGTGAGCTAATAATGCAAAGATACAAGGATGAAATGCAACAAATTTATAACCCAAATTGACAATTATATTTGATGAAGCAAATGATGAATAGGTCAAGAACGTGTACCAAATCACAAATGTCATTTTAAACAAATAAGAAAATATTACCAAGGAGAGGATTAAATATGTATTTTTGAAAAGGAAAGAGACACACAAAACATTTCCCTATATGAATAAAAATACAATGAACTCCAAAAGAGGGTCCCACAAGGTGTGCCAAAATATTTCTCTAAATAGTGATGCATACGTGAGAGAAAATAGATAAGGTAAGGGTAAGAGGAATACCGGGTGGAGTGAAGGTGGAAGGTAGATTGTGTGTGTTCTCCGATTTTCCGATCCAATGGTGATTGTGAGAACTTCCTTTACTAGGAGGAACTACCTACATTAATACAAAACAAGACCAAAAGAGGATATTAAATAATATATGTCTTTGGATTCGACTAATGTATGCTAGATCCACGAAGTGTGATACTTCTTAGATGGTCACAATCCACTATTTAAACAATTTAATGCAAGAAATGATGTAAACCAATAATGTCCTACTATAGTTGATATGATTTAGTTAACTCATTCCATTACAATAAACAAATCTAATCCACTTAGGTTAGGATCAAATCTGGAAGTCAAACAGTAAGTAAAGTGGTTGGGACAACTCGTGGGGTCAAGCCTAGGTGGTCTAGGCTTTTTTTGGGTGAAAGGTATGAGGTTGTTGTTATTAGGCAATATGTGTTTTCCAGCAAAGACCAACATTGGTTTGGTATGACCGATGCCGTCCCTGAAGGAGATCAACGAAGGATTGGGTTAACCGACACTCGTGGTAGGGTCGGGTGGTAGAAACTTAAGAGATTGGCTTGATGATTCTATGGGATTGCCTAAAGAATAGATTGATAATGGTGAGGTAGATGATACAGTGTTGGGAGTAGTTAAAGATGTCTGGGGTAAAGTATGGGGGTTAAAATATTATAGGTGATTAGGTGGAGGGATTGAAGGAGGATGAGAGATGTTTGATGCAAAGGAGAGTAGAACTCCAAAAAATATGAAAAAACTAATCTAAATAAATATGGGAAGGTGTAGATCCAAAGGTACTTTTCGGTGTTTACTGCACCTAGTGGTTGGATGACGGTGATAGGCCGATCCATGGAACCAAAGTGGTCACTACCGTAGTTATGCTTCTAAATGTTATCATGAATGCTTACATTTCAAATCGTTGTTTGGTGCTAGTTCAGTGGTGTTTAGATGTGCAGAGTGCTTTTGGTACATACTGCATGTAGATATTTCTTCTCCAAAACTTGAATAATTCCTTCCAACCTCTCAAACAAGGTTACCAAAATGAATATATGGTAACCGATAACGGTTTAGGTGCTCGACATCGCTTTGGGCATTGGTTAAGGTGGGAAATCATAGGTTTACTAAAAATTACGATCTTGGCAATATTTTTGGCCATCTCTGTCCATTCTCACGGATCGAAACATAAATGTTGTGCGTAGATAACAGGAATGTGGTTAGAGGAAGAATATACATGTGATTTTAGGGTTGAATTGTGTTTAGCTTAATTATGGTGGGTAGGACTAAGTCTTAATTAGTTATGGTGAGTGGATATTGAGTCCTAGTAAAAGGAAAACATGCTAAGAATAGGTTTATGATGAGGTGTATAAGTGAGTTGGTGGGGTGATGTGTCTAGGTGAGGTGGAAATTAGTATAATTAAAGTAATTAAATAATGAATATTGTGAGATGGGAATTAATTTAATTCTGTGGTAATTAAATTAATATACATGTAGGGTAAAAGGTAAAGGTGTGTGAGCACTAATGGTCTGGAGGAAAAAAGGAAGCTTAAAAAGAATGGAAAATAGCTATAAGGGTGATCGATGCCGGTTATATAGTGATCGACGCCAATCGCTAGGTAACAAATATGACCGATATCACCAATGCTCTAATTGGGGTTAAAAAAGGAAAATTCCACTTTTTTACGTAATCATTTGTCAACTATAGAGAAAAATGATAGAAGAGAGGCGAAAGTTGGAAAGTGACAGTAACGAGATGGAGAGCTAAGTTGGTGAGCCGCGTAGTGGGAAATTGACATTTGGTCGGGGTCCATGAGATTGATTTGAGTGATTCGATTGGTCAGGAGGGTGAGGTGTTGATTTGGGCTTGACAAAGGTGGGAGAGGGCTCGGTGGGCCACCGTGCAGTGAACGCCAGATGTACCACCATTCACATGCACATTGGGACAAGGTAGCAGATTCTATCCCTAATCCTTCTTTTGTTGAAATGCGTTGTTAAAATTGGTTTTGTTTAAAATTTGGATGAAATTTTAATATTTGAAAGTTATTGGTAAAAATAAAGGAAAGAAGGGGTGGGAAGGTCCAATGTAGGTTAAATAAGAGTGAGAATGAAGGTACAATAGGTTTCAAGTTGCCAAAAAGGTTAGAAATGGGTATTTAAGTCGATTTTGGAGAATTTTTAGCCAAAGTGTCATGGAAAAGGGTGGGGGTTTTAGATTTTAATGCCGTGACAATGACCGATGATAGTCAAGGGTTGGCCGATGTTTGTTGGACTTGGACAACATTGGTCAAATATTAGTGACTCGATGCCAATTATGATGGACCAATGTCAACTAATAAGTGACCGATGTTTGGTATTCTAGAGGAAAATAGGTCAATGAACAAGATTGGGTGGGAGGGAAAAAAATAGGTAATGAGATATAAATGCAAGTTTAGTGAGAATGGGTAGGGTAAAATGTTCAAATAGGTACGAAAGTTAAAGGATTTCAAATGGGATGGGAGGAAAAGGGGTAGTCTTTAGGGTTGGGGTGTGGTTACAGGGTAATAAGTAGGGAGGGTCTTGGGAATAGGTTGGTTGGTTAAGAGTTACGTTGGGTATGGTTAAGGTTTAAAAATGTTGTGGTTTGTTTGTTGTAGGCTAGGGACCAGCTATAGATGCAGATAGAGTACCACCTCTGTTGCTAGTGGTACAATCGAGCTTGACTTCTGAGGAGTGGAGGCATGTGAAAGACGTTGACCCGATTAGGTTTCAAGTTACAGGAGAACATTGTTTAGGGAGCTGAGCCTCGATGGTCGCACTCATCGATAGATGGGATCGAACGAAAGTAACACATTTCATTTTCTCGATGGATGAGATCACGCCACCCTCGAGTATGTATACTTTGAGGTGATCATGGCTACCTATAAAGTGGGAGAGAAGGTGTATTCAATTTCTTTCAAAGGCATCGAGGAGCTGATGTTGGTGGTCTTTGGAGAGGGATGGTGGAGATGAGGTTCCATGAAGCACGAGCCCGAGCTATAGAGATATGTACATGGCCCATCTTCAGAGATGAGGTCAGTATCCCAATTATGGAGGCAAGTCAAGGTTGTTTTACGCTGTAAGATGTGTAGAAGGTGGGAGATTCCCACGGCACCGAGGGGGTTTCCTCCATGACATGATGGATGAGCAGTAACCATGTTTCTTCGGGCACAAACATTCTGTGTGTAGTTATACAAGGAGCTATGGGCCTATGGGAGGTTATAGAGGTCTAGTTTGTGTTGCAGATTTTCCCTATCACAAAGCTGGGGGCATACGAACACATCGTATGTGTGCTTTTAAATAATATGCCCGACCCGATGCATTCAAAGTGGGCTTGGTTCGAGTAGGCTATAGGCGTTGGGTGCATTTTATCGAGAGCCAAGGGTCTGTCAAATATACACATGATGTAAAGCATACTATAAGCAAATACTAGAGGGGTTATCTATAGAGTGGACATCATTTCGAGGATGTATGTTATCTTCCCTTCATATAGGAAGATGGTAGTAGAGTTAGATGAGCTCAAAGCCAGCCGAGGTGATAGAGGGACTCGTGCTAGAGAGCATGAGATGATACCCGTGGATAGGGTCAAATGATAGTTTGGGCTACCTCAGTGATGTGCCTTGCCATTTTCTTAGTACATGAGAGAAGATGTGGAGAGGCCTATGAATCTACCACAAACTGAATGGTGTTGAAAGCACATGAGAGCAGGTAGTGGACCAGCTAATTGATTGATGAGGTCATAAATTGGCCATAAATTACCATTATTTTGTCCTTCTAAGTTACCTTTGAAAGTGGATTTAAATGTAATATAGGAACTTATAGTTTTCTTAAGATAGAATATAGGATATATATCTTGTTCATTCTTTAGAAATATTTTGTTGATTGATCCTATTGATTATTTGGGAAAAGATGCAAAGTCTTGTGTATGCAGGCATAAAGGAAAGATAATTCTAGTATTGGGAAAATTGGAATTGATTATGAACAGTAAATTTAAACTCAAATATGATTTCATATTCAGATTCCTCTCAAAAAATTACTCAAGTTAAGAAAATAATCATCTCAATCTGAGATCACATGCAAAAGTTATAGTTGTTTTAAGTTAGCTTCGAAACTTGTAGATTTACTTCCAGAACTCACAGATTTAGTTCTAGAACTCACAGGTTTAGTTCCAAAACTTGTATTGTAGTGCCCGTTTAAACAACCACTTGAGACCCAAGAAATTACCTAGGGTTAGCTAGAAAATTATAGGATAATTTTTTTTTATTAGATATGTCCACAACCAAGTTGCAAGACAAATTCAGCCACATGGCAAGTCCCTGAACAAATCCTATGTACCAAAACACAAGTTTCCTTTATCAACTTATAACAAGTTCACAAGGTTCCAATTTTAGGGTTACATGTTTTAGTTAGGTTCAGGGAGTAATTTTACCCCATACCTTCTCTCTAAAAGGCTCATAGTTTCAACTAGATTTTCTCCTTACTTAACACTTCCAAAATTTCCCTAAACCATTCTCAATGGATAGGAAATTTTCTCACCTTTTCGGTGATATAAATAACTCCTCCTAACTCCTTGAGAACTCAAGATATGAGTGGGCAAAGTTTCTAAGGAAAATATTCCCCTAGGGGACATGTGTCAAGAGGAGGGGGAAGCACTTTGGATGGATTGGCAGGTCACGGGGTGGCATAGGGAAATTTTCCCACCGCAAAGCTCAAAGTCACAAAGTATTTCGCACTCGGGGTCTGGAGGACACGTGTCAAGCCTGACGCAAGGCTTTAAAAGGGTCAAGAGTTTGGTGAGCGGCAGTGGGTATTTTGTCACGTTGCACGTGACAAGGAAGAAAAGGAAGAAGAGGGCATGTGGGTCCACGCACCCGTGGAAGGACCAAGTCCGAGGGGGAGGCGGGGTTGCAAGCCGTGTGGGGAGAAGTTAACAAATTTTCCTGCAGGCCAAAACCAAAAATTTTAAGGGGTTCGCCTCTATCCGTCACCACCCTAAGGTGTAATGTGGCACGCTCTTATCACGGGCCGTAGGCCGACTGGCCAAAATAGAAATTTTTCCCAAAATTTTAAAAGGGTTAAATTCAAAAGGAAAACCGCACCTCCGCCATAACCACAAGAGGACACGTGGCACCCTTTCGATTGGCTAATACGGACAAGAGGAAAAAATGAAAATTTTTCCCAAGCAAATTTTTTTAAAAGCATAAGTTTCAATTTTTGAAAGGAGTCCACCCTTCCACCATGCCATGTGGCAGCATGTGATTGGTCATTGGGTCAATCATAGTTTACGGGGCAAAATGGGAAAAAATTTCCCAAGGAAATTTTTTGAAAAGGGGTAAGTTTAAGAATCGATCTCGCCTCCTAAGGTGCACATGGTAGGTCCCGATTGGTCAGGATGGTGGGGGCTACAGACCTTTTCAGAAATTTTTCCAAAGTTAAAATTTAAATTTTTCTATAGTTAGATTAAATCTTATTATTTTTTGAATGCCAAATTGAAGTAAAACTTCAAATGGCCATAACTTGAGCTAGAAAGCTCAGTTTTGGGAAAACAAGGACTTTTTTGGAAAGCCCTCAATGCCCTCTTTGCACAAGGACCATCAATTTTGGAAATTTATGAAGTTTGAGAGATAAATTTAATGAAAAAAGCTACAGGGTTTTAATTAGTGAACTAACATTTTTTCAACTTCTCAATTTGATTAAATTTAATCTCCTCCTTCACTCAACATGTCAAAAATACATGGAGGATTAGTCTAGTGGAGGGTGTTTAGGTGTTTTTTTGGAAATATAATTTGTTCAATTAATTTAAGATTGTATTTTTCGACAATAGATAGAAAAAACGACCCAAGGGGAATTGCATTCAAATTTGGCAATGGTTGGATTATTTTCTTAAGTTTTCTTTGTCAATTTGGATTCCTAAATGTCTTAGCATGCTAATCCATAAAAATTTTAAGTTGATTACTAAGTGCAGGTATGAACTGTTCATTTTATTAAAATGTGAATTGCCAGAATGAAGTGTATGACAGTGAGCTATTTCTTTGAATTGGAATATCAATTTTGGTCATTTGAATGTGTATATGGTTACTAAACTAGTCAAATATATTTAATTGAATTCAATCAACCATTCAATAGTAATTATGCAAAGTCTTATTTCTAAATTCAACTCATTCCAAAAGAATAATACACTATCTTTTATTTCATATGCATGCTTCTTTTCCAAACAATAGGTTCCAATCTTCAACAACAATTTCAAATCCAATACACAATGCAAACTTGAGGAGAAAATGAAATCTTTGATTGATAAACTAATACATCTTTACAACTTATCATTTTTCCATTTTGATTTGGTTTCAAAATATAAAATACAATGCATATAACATCATTTACATTTCTTTTTTTTCAAAAACAGAGAACAAATATAAGTCTCCTTTACATTTCTTAGTCCAATTTTCAAACCTTCCATTTACAATACAATAACTTCACATTACAATTACTATACAACTCATCCACTTTGAAGTGGGAAAGATTACAACAAACTTGCTCAAAGGATGGGACTGTCAAACTATATTCTTCTTGCTCAAACAACAACATGCTAGTTTCTCCATCTTTTCATCTTTGATCACAACAAGGAAGGGGGAAAGGCAACGCTCTCCACCCAACCAAGACATCCAATGAGAAGGGAGAAGCCATCCTTCCTCATTGGCCCCCGAGCCCCAACCATATTGAAATAGAGAATGAAAATCAACTCATGGAAACAATGGCTTCCAAAAAAACATACAAATAACATTTTCACATGTACAGATCAATAAGATATACATTCCAAACAAGGACAATAGTTCACAACTATATTTGAAACCATTCACACAAAACATAGGCTTGATCAAGCAAGCCAACAAGAGAAAGGAACTATGGGGAACTACTTATGCCTCCCTATTTGGAATTGGGAATCCACCAAAAACATACCGCCAATAAACATATCAAATCCCATAAATGTTATATCTCCCAACCCTCCTAATGCCCCCAATGTTTATCCCTTATGCCCCCAAGTGTAAGAAATGCAAGCGCTTGTTTTCCAAGGTGTATCCTAATCCAAAACTCCCTCCACAATAAAATTGGTGCCATTGGCAATCCCTTATGTCCCCCCATTGGAAATCCCAATAGCCTTCTCCTACACCATATCCTAATCAGTCTACCCAACCAGCCAAGAACACATAACACAATCACCATTTCAAACATGCATGCAAGAGAAAGAAAATATTTAAAAACAAGCTCAAGATCCTACCTCTCCATATTGGAGTTTGTTCCAAGCTCACAAGCTTTCCAATTGTCAAAGTGTAGTCCAAAACCAGAAATGTTCAAGCATGCAAAAGACTCCAAACTTCCTCCACAACAAGCTCCAAAAAACAAAGTAAAAATGCAACCCCTAGAGAAATCAACAAAGTTCCAACAACCATAAACAAGTAAGGAGTTTCACTTTTATAGGAGATGGAAGAGAAGAGGATGATGTGGATCCATGTGGGATGCCACATCATTCTTCCTCAACCCCAAGAGGAAATAAAAATCACTCACCAAATCACAATAAATAAAATGACAATATGACTTACACACTCCAAAATGACCCATACTCCAAAAGGACTGAATTAAAAATATGTAAGAGAAGTGCAATTAAAACTTACAAATTGTCATTTCAAAATGCATTACAAAGGCCTAATTTTAACCTCCAAACCATAGGTATGGTTGGTGAATCATTTTAAGAGGTGTGGGACAAGTTTAACTTGTCCCACAAGCCTCCAAATTTGGCCTCCAAGGACAAATTCGAATTCCTAAGGAGATGAAGTGTTTAACCTTCCAAAATCTTTCTTACATAACTCTTACATATCTCTTACACCTTCTTACAAACTCTTCCAACATTAATATTTAAAATCAACAACTTCATTAATTACATTTTATATCCCAATTTAATTTAATTAAATTTTAACTATATGATCTTTCACATTAATCTACCGCATTTAAATTAATTAAAAGAAGGAACACATTACTAATAAAATACAAACAACAATAACTAAAAAGGAACACATAATAAAATATATATCCCATGGTCACATTTAATGGAAATCCCCCCCATGGAAATCCCAACAAAACACACACACACACAAAATAGTTTCCATGGTGACCTTGTTGATTTCACCCAAAATTCTAATATGGTTAGTCTCAGAATTCCCCGACATTGTTGTGATTTTTAACCTGCAAAATGTAAATACCTCCTTTGGCCTCATGGCCATATCAGAACATCCAAAATGATATAAACAACATTTCAAGATCATCTAAATACATGAATCACAACAATATCAAGAATTCAACATTATCATTTTTAATTCATAAATCAAATATATCATCATCTATACTATTCCATACTAGGTCTACTCAAAATATCAAATGTCACAAGTCCAAATCAACATCTATAATATGTACATGTCAACAATCTATCATCATCCACATATCAAAATGTCTCTAAATCTAACCATCACATACTTTGAATCTAGATCAATAATAATCCATGATCTAACATATAACCATCATACAAAGACAAAACATAATAGTGTCCATAATATGATCAACAAAGATCGTGATCGCAAGATCTAAAAGTTTAAAAGGGAAGTGGCACTACATCCCTCCCCTTAGACTCGACTTCCTCCCGGAATTCACCATTGAACAAATATAGAAACTACATTCGTAATACTGTGGCATCCTCCCAAGTGGTTGCAGTCTCATCATATCTATCCCATCGCACCGAACTCCGATCAATCTCTACCTCGAAGGCCTGTGGTCTTGTGATTTATGATATGTACATGCTCCACCATCACCTACCCCGATCCCGTACTGTAATGATGTCTAGTCCAACACATGAGAAGGATCTACAATGTACCTCCTAAGGACAGAAACATGAAACACATCATGTACGCGAGATGAGCCGGGTGGTATGCTGCTTTGAGCAGAGGCCAAGGGCCGATACGCTTCAAGATCTCAAAAGGAACAACAAATCTAGGAGCTAACTTATAACCTTTCCATAACAAATAGGGCTTTTATGTGGTCTAACACGAAGGAACACCTTCATGCCCACATCAAAACTATGATAAATCCTATGTTAATCCAAATACTTCTTCCGCCTATCCTATTCCTCCCGCAATATCTACCTCGATCAACACTACCCGATGCTCCATGTCATGTAAAAGAGCTGGCCTAAGAGTCACCCTATCCTCCAACCTCCGTCCTCGCTAAGGGGTGTCCTACATTATCTACTATATAATGCTGCTGGAAAAGGATCCATGCCTATATAACTCAAAACTATTATTGTAGTGGAAAACTCAACTAAGTATAGGTACACCTCCCACTTAGACTCGCTGATCCATCACATACATCCTAAGCATATCCTCTAAAACCCGATTCACTCACCTCAGCCTTTTTCCATCTATCTCAAAGTGGTGATATGTTGTGTTGAATTTAATCCTTGTCCCAAGGACATACCGTATGGTAGTCCAAAAGTGTGAAGTGTACAAAGGATCACAGCCACAAATGATCTTCCGCAATCTCGTGTAACCCGACAATTTCATCTAAATATACTGCCAAGCTCTAGCATTGTATAAGTAGTCTTCACTAGAGAAAAGTGAGCCACTTTTGTCAATTTATCAACCGTGACCATAATGGCATCATGGTGTTATCTCAACATAGATAGAACAATAATGAAATCCATGGAAATGGTGTCCCACTTCCATTTCGGTATGGCATGAGGAAAATAAGACTGTTGGATGCCGATGATGCTCAAATTCTTAACCCTCAAAGCACTCTAAACACCATGACACAAACTAAGCCACGTCTCGATGAAGTCCTCTCTAGTGGTATAACTATCTCAAGGTAGCGTGCATCTTCTTCACCTTAGGATGGGATGAATAGTGGTGCATTGTGCCTCTACGAAGATGTCCCGCCTCGAAGCCTCCATCTCTGGGAACATATATCCTACCTCTATGCCTGAGAAGACCATCTACCTCTAAGGAAAATCCATCAAACTTCCCCTCAAGGGGTCTCTGTGACTCGATCTCTACTCATATTACCATGTAGAATCTATCAAGAGGAAGCAATCCAAGAATCCTGAAAATCCAAAAATTTGTGCTCACTGAGGTGGCCATAGCCACATGTCTCTATCTACCGAGAGTGAAAGGAAAGAATACCACATTCTCTTTCCCCTTCACATGCTCTATCTCCATGTCATACTCACAAAGCAACTCCATCCAATGCTGCTGACGAGCGTTTAGATTGGGTTGCGTGAAGAGGTGGCAAAGACTCAAATGATCTGTCATGAGTGTGAATCTCTGTCCAAAAAGGAAATGTCCCCATCTAACCAAGGCATGCACCACTACCTCAAGCTCAAGATCATGGGTAGGATAATTAAGCTCATGATCCTTGATTTTGTGAGACTCGAAAGCCACTACTATGCCATCCTACATCAACACACATCCAAGACCTGCTAAAGAAGCATTTGTGTAAACAAATAACTCACCATGTGGATCCGGCACTTCAAGAATGGGTGTTGTAGTGAGGCACTCCTTTAGTGTCCTAAAGGCTTGTTCACATTTGTCTAACCAAATAAACTTCTTCCCTTTCCTTTGAAGGGAAGTGATAGGGTGCGCAACCTGAGAGAAGTCCTAAACAAATCTCTGGTAGTATCCTGCTAATCCCATGAACTGTGTACCTCACCGTAATGGGTGTTGGCCAATCCATAATGGCTCTAATCTTGGAAGGATTGACTACGATACCTTCCCCAAAAATGATATGACCCAAATATTTTACCTCCGATGAAAGAAAGCACTTATAGATCACACCTCCCTACTTAGGAGGATTTTAGTCCCATAAAATATTATTAGGGGATTAGATGAGGAAATAATTCCCTCACTTTCTCCTTTGAGTACCACCGGCCTCGCCTTGGTGTATTCCCTTTCAGTCCAACTCGTCAAGACTCCTCTACGGACCTTTCTAGTCTCTTACATTTTTCTCGCAAAGACTCACATCCTCCTACAATTCGTCCCGTGAGTTCAAGATGAAATCCTCAATGGAAGGTAGAAACTCTAGTTCTTCATCTTCTTCTAGCATGGATGGCTCATATAGGTTCAAGTTCTCATAGTTTACTACCGAGTACATCCTCATAAATGGCAGAAAATCAAGTCGAAAGGAATTTTCTTCAACCTAATCCAATATGGTGAAGCATCCGTATCGTAGTGGTTTGATCTTCCATGTTTGACCTTGTAGTCTCTCATTTTCAAGTAAATCCAGACTCTATCTCCAACATGAAGCTTATACTCTCTCTCCGTGTTGATCGTGCCTAGCCTTGTACTTGGCTTGAGATTTATCTAATTTTTTTTTTTTTACTTTGAGATGGATTTATCGGATCCTCTCAATGAATTTGTTTCTCTAGTTACCTATGTGTCTCATGTCTCCTCCTCATCCTGTTATCCAACCGTTATGTCTAGTGGATGTCTAAGTAGATATCCTAAGCATGTTTTAAATGGTGACTTCATAGTGGATATGTGTACTTCCGATTATAGGAATGATGAATGTAGGATAAGGACTCATCCCAAGTTCCTTGGGTATTTTCTATTATAACCTCTGATCAACTATACCAATTTCATGTTCACCACCTCTATCTTTCCATCTATTTGTGGATGGAAATTCATGCTCCTCTATAACCTAGTATTTGTCTTCTCCCACAAAGTAATCCAAAATTCCACAAGAACCTGAATCCCTATAAAAATAATAGACTCTAGCACGCCAAAATGCACCCATACATTAGAAAAGAAAAGATCTACTACCTCATGTGATTTTACTCGTCTTTTTACATGTCATAATAATACACATCTTACTAAATCTATCAACAACAACATAGAGATAGTCATGACCATGTTTAGACATAGGTAATCCTCCTAAAAATTCCATAGAAATGTCCTCCCACATACGAGTAGGTACTTTGGAAAAGGCATATACAACCCCTCCTTCATTGTCTTAGGCTTTTCGATATAATAAAGTGTACATCCACATATAAATTTTGATACTTCTTCTTGTATATTAGGCCAATACACTTACCTTTCCAAGTGGGACAAGGTCTTACCAACACTAAAATGTCCCACTACTTTTGAGGTATGTGCTTCCCTCATCAATAGAAAACTTTCTTCTTTAGGAACATAAAGCTTCCCCATCATTAGAGTATCTTGTCCTTGAGATAACAATCTTCAACCCCCTCCTCTCAAACCCCTTAGGACTATAAATGTTGAAATGTCACCCCAAAGTATTTTTCATGGGAATATACCTCTCTGTAAGTTTCCTTCATGAAGGGATCAATTTGAGAGATAGTGGCCAAGAAGGAAAACTCCTCCTATATAGGTAGCCTAGATAACATGTCAGCCATCAATTTTGTACTACCCTTTTGTATTTGATCACCAGATGAAATTTCTTAAGGAACCCCATCCATTTTTAGTTCCTTATCAGAAATGCAATTTAGACTCGAGCTCACAAATAATAGAGAGGTTTGTGGTTAGTGTGTACAATAGTTTCTTTACCCAACAAATAATGCTTCCATTTTTTAATTACCTAAACTAGTTCATACATTTCCTTATCATATACTGAATATCCTTTAACTGCTGAAGTAAAATTTTAGAATGATAGCATATGGTTTACCTCCCTAAAGTAATATTGCACCCATAGCATAATCACGACATCCTGTCTCTACTTCAAAGGGTTTCTACAAATTAGGAAGAGAAAGCACTAGAGCATGACTAATCTTGTATTTTAATAACTCAAAGGATTTTTCTTGTTCTTTACCCCAGTCAAAAACCCTTACTCTTTTGTGGCCATTGTGTGTAGAGGTGTTGTAATCATGGAGAAGAGAATCCCATAATGATCTTCCACATGTACTCGCTGGTAATGCTCCCACAAAAATCCTATTCTTTGTGGCTCTTTTTGGTGTTGGAAAATTGGTGATGACTTAGATGTTCTTCCCATGTGGAAATAAAAATAAGGATATCATCCAGATAAACAATGAAACATGAATTTATGAAATCCCGCAATACATCATTTATCAATCTCATAAACGTAATGGGTGCATCGCATCACAAAAAATGGAAGTACTAACCACTCATACAAACCCTATTTTGTCTTAAAGGAAATATTTCATATATCCCCTCCTTCATTCTAACTTAGTGATAACCTGATTTGAGATCCAACATCATGAAGAATTTTCAATATTGAAGTTGGTCCAAGAGATCATATATGAGAGAATTAGATATTTATTCTTTATGGTGATCTTGTTCAAAGTGCGGTAGTCAATGAAAATTCTCAAAGAACCATCCTTCTTCAATACCATCACAATAGGAGAACCGCATGGTGAGGTGTTTGGACATATTACACCCTGTTCTAGTAGTTCACGGAGTTTTTTCTTTACTTCAATACTCTCCAAAGAATTATTTCCTATACAACCTGATGTTTGGTAGAGGGGAGTCTCGCAATATTTGAATCTCATGCTCTACTTTCCATTTTTGTGGTAACCCACCGGGATCCTCAAAAAATTCTTTAAAAGACTAAATAATACTAGCTAAATTCTATTTTCCATGGTTACAAATCTTTGAAACTTCTACCCCATCTTGTTTATCCTTTAACAAAAGTAAGAAAAACTGATTATGATTTTCCGAATAATTCATTTTTCTTGGTTAGCACTCACCATAAGAACTTGTCTCTTACTGTTGGTGTGCTCGAATGTTGTATTTGATCCCATCCTTGACACGTTTGTATTGGTTTTCCTTCTCATAAATATAACATCCCGATATACAAGTAAGGACTCCGAAAACAACATCAAAATCATCAAGTGGAATAACATTAGCTTCCAATACATCAATATACCGGGAAATTATCCCAAACTTGACCTTACATATTTTTTTACCTAAATTTCAACACCCTTCTTCACCCAACCCAAAGGATAATGGTTTGGATGCTCATAAGTCTCAATACCAAGCTTCTTTACAACTACTTCAAAAATCAAGTTAGGATCGAGAACCGGTATCAACCAAAGCATTTACCTTAGTTGTATTGATCTTGATTTTGATCTGGAATAGTCTACCCATATCCTCTTCATGGTTATCCATGTTGGTGGCCATGCATCCAAGCCTCTCGTCTACATCAGAGTCATCTTCGATTTCCACCTCCCATTTTTTATTTACAATTATCATGGACTTATTTGAGTCCTTGGTTTGGTTCTTCAGATTTAACTTTGGATGCAACTTCCAACATGTAGTGTTAGTATGACCATTTATATCACAGTTCTTGTAAATATTCTTGGGATCTTTACAAATATTTTAAGTAGTGGAAGCTTGTTTACCTTTCCCTTTCCACTTACATTTATTACTTTTTTTCCCATGTTCTTTCTTATTCGATTTGTCTACTTATTTTACCTTGGCTCCGCTTCTCCTTACTTATTTTCATCATCTATATAGTATGCATGCACACACGCCTCATTGATATATTTGGGCTTCATGGAGATGAATTTTCTTTGAAGGTGAGTGTGAATTCCTCCAAAGTACTTATTCAAAATATCCTCATCCTTCCAAGCCCATGTTCAACAACATGGCCTTCCTTTGAAACTCTATAGTATAGTCTTGCACACTTTAACCACTTCCTTATCTAAAATACTTCCATTTAATCATTTGGTTAGTCTTGCATGGCCAATAGGATAGAAGTTAGCCCTAAGTAATTCTTTAAATTCTTGCCAATATTTCACAATAGGATGTTTCTTCTTTTCACAAGTTTAGATCCACAAACCAAGAGTGTCCCTCCATTTTGAGACGTGAAAGGTGATCCTCTATGCCTGTAGGGACATTATAGATGATAAAGTAGACTTACCTAAATTTTATCCATTTATCAAGAAAATTTTACATCTACTTGTCCTTAAAAATCTTTTAATTTTAACTTTCGTATCAACTTTAAAGGGACATACATGATCATATTTTTTTTAACTTCATTTTTCTTGCATTTGAAGTCTCTTCTTCACGCTTCTTCCCATATTCTTCCTCATGATGGCTCCTCCAAATCATGCCAAACTTTTTGGCTAAGCCTTGAACCACTTATTCATGGAGTCTTACTTAATAGAATTTTTCTTCATGTGAAATCTGCAAGTTCTTCTTATCTTCTAAACATCTTATCCATCATGGTCTCTAACATCTCATGATTCTACAAACCAAGTTCTCTTCCTCCATTTGTCCCCAAATTATTACACATTTCCACTTCCTTGTAGAAATATCCTGGATTGAAAGGTAAAGCCTCTTTGCCTTTAGATCTCATTATTTTCATAAAACAATAATGTATACCACTTGGTCATGTATACTTGTTATCTATGATACCAAAATGATCTGTAAACTATCTACTTTGGAATTTTTCAAAAAACCACAATTATATGAATTAACTCTTTCAATTAGAAAATGCCGTAATTTGAAACCCTATGATTAAATAAGCCTTCTCTTGTTTTTGTTTTTGAATCAAGGTAGTCATGATTGCCATGTAGGTTAGGCATTTCCTTAATGCATTTTCCTTTATATGTGTTTCCTTTCATCATTACTATGCTTTATCTTTTAGTTTGGTGTGTTGTGTAATAAGCATATCCAAGCACACTATTTTTCTTTACCTACTTATCTAAAGAGGTTTTCATATATCCTTACCATGCATAATTTTGGTGTGGGGTAGGAGATTTTTAGAGAATCGAGTTGGGCATCACTAATATGGAGAAATATTGATTGGTGGCTAGGAGATAAAGACATAAGCATGAGGGTAGAGAGAGAAATAAACACACACTTGATATGAGGTGATAAGATTTAGAGATGAAATGGTGGAAAGAAAGCTTTATGAAAAAACAACATACAAAGGATGAATGCATAAATAAAATGAGGTCATGGAAGTAACATGGAAAACTAGGTTTAAGATGCAAAGGAAGATGGACTTTTGCGTTAAGAGCACATGGGTAAAGCATTGTCGATATATTTTTCATGCTAGAAGGTTGAGGAGGTTACAACAAGTCCCACATGTGGAAGAAAAAGTGCTAAACAAAATGCATGGTATAAAAGCGTTGGAAAAAGGTAGATTTAATGTGGAAGTATGGTGATAGGTGGCATGAAAATTAATGCAGGAAAAATTAAAAAAACTATAAATACAGAGTTATGTGTATGTTATTTTTCACCTTGCATTTATTTTTTGAAGAGATCTTGTGAACTAGGGCATCCACCATTCTCAGAAAGTTACATTCGAAGTGAAGAATTCGACATTTTGAACTAGATTAGAATGGAAAAGGCATGTATTTAAAAGTGGTTGGTTAAAGGATTCTCAAATTTGAGGTTGTTTTTTGGAAGAATACCTAGTTACTTTTGAAACTAGGGCATGGGTGACCAAATAAGTTACATATAGGATCGGGAACCGAAAGGATTGAGTAGTAAGGAGGAATTAGCTAGGACACAACAAGGAAAAATGACACCAAGGAAGGGATCAAAGTTTTCCAAGGAAAGGGTGGGGTAAAACCAATCACCATTAGCAAAATTTTCATGAAGAATGGTATATGTATATATGGGGATGCAATACCCAAATGTGTGTGTCATTGGGGAAGGAATGGGTATCTCACATATGCAAGATAGCTATAATAAATTATAACCATAAGATATATACAATAGAAAAGAGATGGCATTAAATCTTGTTAATTTACTGATAGGAAAAGAAAAAAAGATGAAAACTAGTGTACGATGATTCCGTGATGAGGAAATTAGAGAAGGTTCTTCCAACTCTATGAGTTATCATTTTTGAAAACCTGCAAAGGTTATGACTGGGGGATTTCATCCATGCACGAGGATTACTTACCTTACATAAATATCTAAAAGGAAGGAGAATGCACATAACTTCGGGAACTTGATCTCCAAGTACATTCCATCCGACGCTTATCTACACAAGAGAGTAACCGGATGATTTTGGGTGACAAGGAGGCTGTCATCTAAACATTTAAGGCATATGAATACAAGAAGGAAAGTGCTAATTCAATATTTCAAAGATCACCTTTGACCTAGTTATGAAGATGGTCGTGGCACTTGCTCACCAAGTTGAATGGACAAGAATGGTGGATGTAAGTGAACAAGAGATGGTTGAACATTTGTATAAATATCCCACGAAGGAACCATCTACAACATCCGGACCTTCATTGTGAGGATATCATAGCCTCGCACATGATGTAGATAAAATCATGTAAGGTAATATTCTTATTCTCGAATACCCATTGTATTTTCAGCGTATTGGATTCTTAGAATAGAGCTAAACAAATATCCTTTAGGAGTACCCTAATGAGAAACCCTCCCTAGTTAAGAGGTTGAGGCATACACTTGTGAAACAATGACATCTTCTCTACAAGGCATGTTGGATAAATGAGTATGAGCGATGCATGATGCATTTGGGGAAAAGTGGAGAATTACAGAAACAAGACCACAAATTCTTAGTTATAGGTGTTTCACATAAATGTTTCTGGGCTTAGAAAATAGAGTTACTTCTATCATTTCATTCTCTTGAGAAACAATTAGGGTTAGGGCTAGGAGGAATACTTGCTAACAAAGAAGTTATTGTGAAATCACAATTTAGTTACCTCGTTAAAAGGCAATTGAGGAAAGGCTAGTTTTGGTTTGAGTCACATAAATGTGACCGATGCAAAGAAGGTCAATGTATAACCGTTTGAGTCATGACCAACTTGCCAATGTTGTAACCGATAACCGATATCGGTAGGGGCAGTGATTTAGGGGCTTTCAATGAAGGTTGGCTGTAAGGCGGTTATGGTGTTTATAAGGTTGGTAAATGATTAGGGGTAGGCAATAGGGTGATGGAGAAGACTCAGAGAGTGTGGGAGCTATTCTTGGGGCAATGTAAGGGTAGAGGAATGAAAGTTAGATGTAGGGTGCTATCGGGTAGTAGATCTAGGAGTGAGCTTATAATTACTATGAATCAGAAGTTCAAGAAATGGTATTTAAAAATGTACAAGACACCACTTACTAGTTCCTGATGAAGATACAGGTTCAAGGACTGTGATGACGAAGGCAAGGCTCAGGTGGGAT
Organism: Taxus wallichiana var. yunnanensis; assembly: GCA_018340775.1. Taxonomy (NCBI): domain Eukaryota; kingdom Viridiplantae; phylum Streptophyta; class Pinopsida; order Cupressales; family Taxaceae; genus Taxus; species Taxus wallichiana. The sequence goes on from CM031237.1 coordinate 967,465,105, forward strand.
GATCCGACAATCAAAAGTGAGCTATCTTCTCTCCCAATGCTTGGACGAGTGTCACTGTGCTCTAGTTACTCAGTTGCAATCTTGGGCTCGATGTCCTTCTCTGCAAACTCTTCTCTTTCCTTCACTTGTCTCTGCTCTGCCAAGTGAATTCGGATCTTTCAAATGAATTCGATCCTTTGTTTTTGGTTGGGGGAGGTCATTTACAGGGAACCGATGGCGGTTACGTAACCGACGGTGGTCGAGTAGGAACCGATGTCGGTTAAGTCAAAGTGGGCTATTTTTAGTAAAATAGCCAACTTTCCCTCCTTTTCTCCGAGGGATTAGTTGTGGGCTTGGTCAAGTCATTATTAGGTTGGTTTTGGTGCGGGTGAGGAGTAATTAGTCATGGGTATGGATGTAGACCAAGTTATAGGTCTTAATTAGGTTAGTTTAGGGTTAGGGCTAGGTCATGATGAGGTGGCGAAATGAGGTGGCAGGTTTGGAGATGTGGATTTATTAATTATAAGGTAATTAATAAATAATTGTGTAAGGTTTAGGTGGTGAGGTTAGGTTGTGAAATGAGATGCGGGGCACAGGGTGTCGTAAGACACAAATTTGGTGTCTACATTAGCCCCTTGTTGTCGTGTAGCTTGTCTTGTAAAGCTGCACTGACAATAATAAGAAGTGGTTACTCCCGTTAAGGGTATAGGTAATCCCCCTCAAATCTATCATAGATTGAGGTGACATGAAATCAGGGATAGGGTTGATAAAGGGTGAATGATGATGAGAGGATGGTAAGATGGGTGGGGTAAGTTCAAGGAAGTAGACACACGTTGAAATGTAGTAGTGCGACTAGGGTACACGATTTGAAGAGCAAACAAGCAATACATAGGCAAAGGTCGATAGTTTATCCAAACAAGGTTGATATAATCCTAGTATCCAAGGCATAGGAAGTAGCTCCAGGGGATATAATGGGTAAGGTACAAGAACATTTAGGTATGTTCGGCAGTACCAAATGGTTGGTTTGGTTGAGATAAACGTCACGGTCTCGGTCTAGGCAAAGTTAGTCGACTGATCAAGTCAAGTATCCTAATCATGCTAAACACAAACAAGTGAGCTCGATTGAACAAAAGGCTACATGATGGGTGGATAAAATTGTAATTTACGGGTCTTGGTCGAGGTACTTAATTGGTGCGGCCTTGGGTCGGGCCAATTGATTGGTGAGGGCCTTGGGTCGGGCCTGATTGGTTGGGTGTGGCCTTGGGTTGGGCCGATTGATTAGTTGTGGCCGTGGGTCAGCCTGATTAGTTGGGTGCGGCCTTGGGTCGGGCCTGGTTGGATTGGTTTGCGACCTTGGGTCGGGCTTTGATTGGTTTAGTGGCCTTGGGGCCTTGGGTCGGATTGGTTGGTTGGTTCGGGCCTTGGGTGGCTTTGATTGGTTGGTTGCGGCCGTGGGTCGGGCCGGATTGGTTGGTTTGGTTGGGTCGGGCTTGATTGGTGGTTGCCTAAGTTGGTCGGGTGGTTGGTTGGTTCGGAGCCTTGGGTCGGGCTAAATGGTTGGTCATGGGTGGTCGGGCCAAATGGTTGGTCATGGCCTTGGGTCAGGCCGATTGAAGTCAAAATAAGGCTAGTCAGCAAAGCCGGGGTAGGTGATGGGAAAAAGTGGAGATTGCTGGATAAAGGTGGGAGTTAGGTGAAGGAAGTAGGTAACCGATATCGGTTATGTGTGACCGATATCGGTTACAAGACCGATACCGGTATTCTAGGGCGTGAAATAACCGGTATCGGTTATAGGTCAAAACCTATAAAAAGAAAAATATGGCATGTCATTGTCACTTTGTGAATTTGAGTGCACCTAATTTTGTCTTGTCTGAGGTGTGAAGTGATTTTGTTGAGTTTGTGGGCTGAGTTGGCACTAGTTGAGTGGAGGAGTGAGTGATTGGTAGACCCCAGCGATCAGGAGGCAGAGGTTGATTGGTTGAGGACCCAGCTGAGGAGATTTGGAGCCATGGCACAGCCCGGAGGAGCAGGAGGTGCTGGAGGAGCTGGACCACCGCCACCTATCCCACCACGATGACGTGTAGTCATACCGGTAGGCTCTGAACCCCTACTTATGTGAAGTTAATGAATTTAACTAGAATGTGGGTTTTGGGGTAGGAATCCAAAATTTAATAAAATAATGAATAAATGAAGGTAATTTGTAAAATGGAGTGGGTAGGTATGTTAGTTAGGCCAAAACGGCAAGGGTGGGTAAGTTTTTAGGTCTTTCTTGTGGGTAAATGGGTAGAAATAGGTAAAGAGGTTTTGCGGGCCGTTTTGGGTTCGGCCCCGGAATTGGACAGTGACCGATGTCGGTCACTAGGCGACCGACATCGGTCACATAATAGTTTGTATAAATTTTTGTGTTTATAGACCGGCATCGGTCATATGTCGACCAGTGTACATGTACATATAATGTGCTTGGGGACCGATGGCGGTCGAGGGTGACCGGTACCGGTCATCATGGGTAGGAGTTAGGTTTGTGAAATTTGTGGTTTTTGTTTGTTGTTAGAGTTTTTTTTTTTTTTTTTTTTTTTTGGGGGTGAAGGGGGAGGAGGTAGGTTGATAGGAAAGGTGATGGGGTGGGGGAATGGGGTTGTTGGGGGCTGGTTCGGGTAGGATAGATTATGTGTTGTGTATGAAGTAGGAGGTGTTAAATTGGTGGGGTATAGTTAGATGGCTAGAGTAGATCGGGGTGGTTGGTAGGGTGTGAGATAAGTAAAGGGGATATCGTAGATGTATAGGGTAAGATAGGTGGGTGTAGATGTGTGTTATAGAGTCGGGTTGTGGTTGGGTGGGTAAGTGGGTATAGAGGGTTAAGGTAGTTGTTTTGTAAAGGGTAGGCCTGATGAAGTGGGTTGTTTTTGCAGGCACGCCAGCAGCTCACGATGCGGGATCGGATGCCCCCTCTATTGGGGTGGATGCGGCCACATGTGACTCGCAGTGGGCCGTCATGCGAGAGGTTGGACTCAGGTGGAGTCAGAGGTATAGGGCTGTGGATAGGGACCACAAGCTTGATGGTTGCCCTCATCGAGAGATGGGATCCGGCAACCAATGTCTTCCATCTCCCTACTGGAGAGATGACTATCACATTAGAGGATGTGTATCGCATCCTGAGACTGCCGATCATAGGTGAGGTGTTGTTCAGTGGATGCGAGAGACAAGATGGATGGACAACATCCTACGCATGTATTGGGGATGCAGCCCCATTGCTTACATATCACACAAACAGTGAGCATTGCCTATGGCGATATGTATCGCGCACAGACAGGAGACACGGCTTGCCGTGTTGATGATGATTGGTATCACCTGCTTCACCCTCCCGACTCAGAGGGAGGCCGCTTCCCACGGGCTTTGATGGGAGTTTTGCATGAGATGGTGGAGGAGCAGCATACTGCTATGCAGGCACCGCAAGTGTATCTGGTGCAGCTATAGAGAGCTCTGGGGTTATCGCCGTATGAGGTGATTTGGTATATGTTCGACATTTTTGTTACACTGTTGGGCTTACGAGCATATCATCTATATACGACCAGTAGGGTTGCCCCAGCAGCCAGGGCCACAGATAGTGTACAGGTATGGATTTCAGAGGTGGTTGGGGGTCGTGGGCCAGCCACGAGTGGTGATTGCTAGGTGAGATGTGGCATACTACCGCACATGTTAGAGGGCTTGACGGCACTGATATTATTTGGAGGCCCTACAGAGGCCATCAGCCCCGAGGAGGAGCCCGAGCACAGCTGCGCTGGATCAGTATAGCTTCTGGATAGCTGGACGGAGGCCTGGGGAGTATGAGCGGATACCCCTAGAGAGGGTACGACGTCAGTTGGGCTTACGACAGGATGAGCCACCTCCCTTCCCACAGTACTCGGAGGGATGATGTAGAGGCACCACTACCTGCTCCATAGCCATTGGACCCAGTCTGGGTCGCAGAGAGACCGGCATGGATGATACAGTGGATGATGCCAGAGTGACAGGTGCATTTTTGGTGTGGTGGGCAGGTCAGAGAGCAGCCATGAGAGCACAACCCGCACAGCCAGATTTGGTGGCTGTTATAGCGGAGAGGGACCATCTCTTGGGCCAGGTGCAGCTATTACAGGGGGCAGCTTGCACAGCAGCACATTAGGGGTGCAGGGTAGTTAGCCTAGAGCAGTAGCATTGCGATTCGCTCAGCATAACGCAGCACAGTGCAGCACAGCACGAGCACCACACACGAGCACAGTGCAGCCGCCAAGCATGAGCACGAGCACGTGCAAAGCCGCAGCACAGCACAGCGAGCACCGCCACAGCATGTGGTGTACCAGCAGGGTAGGGGCCACTTCTATTAGGAGTCGGGGGACCAGCCCCACCAGCCATGGTGGCACGGGCCCGCTATATGGAGGCGAGAGCGGAGGCCCGTATTATCAGGACGTGCTCGATGATGGTACCAGGCCAACTATCGCCATATGCGGCAGCGCAGAGCCGAGACGTCCTGAGTCGAGATCACAGGGGGCGCAGCCCACTGGCCGGTGGGTCGGTTACAGGGAGGAGGTGAGAGCCAGCACAGAGACCAGCAGGGGGATGGGCCGAGGGTGGTGGAGAGAGTTGAGACATCCTGGGAGCGGATATGGGTTTTTGTTATTGGATATAGACACCGGTCTGCGAACCGAGTATGTATATAGAGGCCTGCGTGCCCACATAGGATTTATTTATTCATTTTTGTTGTATATACCGGCCTGCGAGCCGAGTACATTTTGTATAGTTGATACCGGCCTGCGAGCCGAGTATATTTTGTATATGAGAGACCGGCCTGCGAGCCGAGTCGAGATTTTGACAGAGACAGCGGCCTGCGTGCCGGCTTTGTATTTTTATATCACAGAGGCCCCATGCAGGGCAGTTTGTATATTTTGACATTGAGTTGATGATGATATATATAGATGAGATTGATTCACATGGTGTGTAAAAAAATGTTTGATTTGATGCATATATTAGAATGTCTTATGTGTTTTGTCGATGGTATTGAAATTTAATGTATATAGATGATGTTTGATGAAATTTTGATGATATGTATATGTGTTGATGGTATTCTGATGATAAATATTGATAACGATGTCGTTATGTAGGGAAAAGAGGTGGGCGCCACCAAAAATTTGCAAAAAACAAAGAAAAGGCCTAGGTTTAAGCAAAAGGAGACATGTGACCGATATCGGTTAGCTAACCGATGTCGGTAGATATATGACCGATACCGGTTAGGTAACCGATATCGGTTATGCCAAAATGAGTTTTTCTAAAAATAGAAAAGCTTGGGAGGTAACTTAAGTTCTTATTTTTAGAGTCATGCAACAAGTTAAATACGAGAATGCGATGTTGTTGATGACTTATACAGGTAATTGCATGGTAGAATTGAGTGATAAGGAGGAAAGAGACAGGTAAAGTGATTGTGGGCTGAGATTAAGAAGGCAGAAAGGCAAGTTATATTGAAGAGGGTGGTGAACATGGCTGAACAAAGAGAAGCATCCAGCGGGCAGAGAGGAGAAAGAAGACAGGTTCCACCTCAAACTGCTGGATCCCGGAGGTATAATTTGTTGTTGGTTAGAATTAGATTTTGCATGGTTAAAAATAGAATGTGGTAAGGTAAATGGGTAGAAAGGTGATTAGGCAAGAGTTTGGGATGGGGTGAGTGTTATGGGGTAGGTAAGCAGGGATTTTGGGTATGTGTGTAGGTACAGAGAGGGGTAAACGAGCAAATAATTATCGTAGGTGGTGTTTTTAAGCAGTATGTAGAATTGATGACCGATATCATTTAGAGATAACCGGTATCGGTTAGGTAACCGGTATCGGTTATCTATAACCGATATCGGTTACTGTATGAAATTCTAGAATGTGAGAAAAAACACTTGGGGATTTGATTTATTGAATGGTTGTTTGTTGATTTGATGTATGCAGGTAGAGGCAGGGTTGAGGATGAATGATAGGGTGCCAACTTTGTTGTCACGAGTCCGAGCGGATGTAACACCAGCTGAGTGGGCATTGATAAACCGTGTGGGGTTAAGTGGAATCCGCTATTATTCACGAATCACACGCAATCATGCTATGTTGCAGGCGTTGATTGAGAGATGGAATCCAGAAAAGAATACCTTCTATCTGCCAACAGGGGAGATGACAGTGACGTTGGAAGATGTGTTTCAAATTTTGAGGCTCCCAATTATAGGAAGACCAGTTTATCAGGCAGGGCCTAGCGCGGTGCGGGGAGCGATAACAACAGTATTTGGTCCAGCTGCATGAGATTTGACACAGCGAGGTTTGACATTCACTTATGGTATAATGTTTGCAGCACACCCTGAGGCAACAAGGTTAGCAGTGGTATTAATGATAGCGGTGGGGTATTATGCATTACCGAGGGTGGATGGGGGAAGATTTCCAAAAGCATTGATGTGTATTATTTGGGAAATGATAGAAAGGAGCGTGACTTTCGCATGGGCACCCGCATATCTGGCGGAGCTATACAGGGGTTTATGGGCCTGCAGGTGAAATCACAGGACTACACTGGATTGTGCATACTTATTACATTGTTGGGCCTATGAGCACATTGTTTGTGTGTGTGCGACCAATAGGCCGACCCATCCAGTCAAGAGAGACAGGAGTGCAGAGGTTGGGATTCAGGCGATGGGTCCAGACAGAGCAAGAGGTGAGATCCCAAGCCATGTGACAGATGACGTCGAGTATTATAGGTAGGTGTGGGAGATGGTGACGATTGTGGATATCCATTGGAGGCCTTACGGGAACTATATGGTGACAGAGAACATAGCTGAGGATTTGAGGGGTGTAGAGCGATTAAGGTGGATCGCGGGGCACAAGCCAGGTGAGTACGAGAGGATTCCTCTAGATCGCGTGCGGTGACAATTTGGATTTGTTCAGGATATACCCATGGCTTATAGACCATATATGAGGATCGACGCCGAGGCATCATTCTCGCCTCCCGGCCGACACCTCCAGAAGGACCAGAAGAGATAGCAGCCGATCGCAGGGTAATGGATGCAGGAGCGACAGAGGCTTATAGATTATGGTGGGTAGCAGAGCTGCGAGGTTCACGTGAGAGGGCCGATCATCCTGACATAGCTGTGATTACAGTGGAGAGAGATCACTGCAGGGTTTAGTTCACCAGCTTCAAACGCGGGTGAATGAGACAACGAGGATTGTTAGCGGTTGAGTCACGAGTGGAGAGACTAGAGGTGAGATTCCTCCACGCGAGAGGGCGTATTCATATGTTATAGGAGAGATTGGAAGATCAGTGGGAGGAACCAATAGCAGTGGCACCTTTGAGGATGGAGAGGCCAAGCGAGGCGTCGACGATCACGATCATCACCTAGTTCGGGATGAGGCGCAAGGGTCTAAGTGAATTTCATAGGGGTAGAAGAATAAATAAGGATGCCGACCTGCATGCGTCGATGATAGAGAAGATGTATTTGTTTAACATCTAAATAAAAATGAATATGTATGTTGATTTGAGTTATGATAATAATAAGAATGGTTGTGTTTTGAATGTTTGTTTTGAAAAAGGATAAAGATGAATGTTATCAAATAGAAATACACAAAAATATTTATATTTACAACACATGATAGGTTATGGTAGGGGATGGTCGAGCTAACCTTGGGAGACCCCATGTCTCCTAAGTGCTGCCTACATAGCCCATTGCACAAAGCAAGGAGGGGCCTCAGACCGATGTAGTTCTCCCTTAGGACCAGGGAGAAGTGAATTCAGGCAATTTGGTTGTGGTTAGGCAATTTGTTGGTTGGTAAAAATATTGATATTGGTAGGGTAATGTTGTTGGTGTTGGTAAGGTATTGGCGGTATTCGTGTAGGTATAGGTGAAGCGAAGGTTAGCTTACCCAAGTATTAGGGAACCGTGTCCTGATTAAGGTCAACACATAATCCTAGATTCGGGTAAAAGAGGGAAAAGTGTCCCATAGTTGGAAAGAGCTAAACAAACCACGTATTATCGGAGGATGAACTTGAATCCCTAGGTACCTTGCATAGGCGAGAAGTCGATAGGTGAAAAGAGTTGTATAATCACAATATATCGGATATACGTCACGTCCCTTGAGTTTTGTTGTTTTGAAGAATGGTGAGATGAGGTGGATGGTATAGAGTGGGGGCGAGAGAACTTGTTATAAAGTGATTATTCTGACGAAAGAGAACCAAACCAAAATAGACAAGTCCATGACTCAAAAGTGCTTTTGAATACTGCTTTTATTTTTTTGGATATAGACTGATCGATGCGGGAAGTCCATATGGGATATGCATTTTGTTGTTCTTGAGCTCTTCACGAAGCTGATCAATGCGAGAAGCTTCTGATAGAGGCTGACTTTGTATAGCTGTCCTTCAAGGGAGCAGTCTATTTATAGTAGCAGATGCGGCTTTTGTGTATAGTTGTCCTTTGGGGGAGCAGTCTATTTATAATAGCAGATGTGGCTTTGCACATAGTTGTCCTTCGAGGGAGCAGTCTATGTATAACTTTGAGGTCTAGATGTCCGTTTGGCATGAAGCATCTAGTTTTGTAGGAAGTTTGACTCAAGAATATCCCATAATTGTATAATTGAGAACGTGTTATTTTGATACTTTTAAGTCATGGACCAGACTAAAAGGGGGAGGCATCTTTAAGAGGAGGTGATGACCAAACCACGTGAGCTTGATTCTATTTTGAGATGTATGAAACAAAGTGTATGAGGTGGTAAATGAGCTCAAGGGATGAGCGCAAGGTAGATAAAAAGTGATATAACACTAAATTCAACAATAGTAGAATGGTCGGAGATGCAAGGCATTAAGGGGTTCAGGCTCAGGCTTACCATTAAGTGAAGCTAAACGGTAAGTGCCTGATCCGTAAGTGTGAGTGATAATGTAAGGCCCAATCCAATTTGGAGCAAATTTTCCACGTTTGCTCTTTTCTAGTTTGGTTACATGTTGATTCTCTTTGAGGACAAGATCACCAACCTTAAAGGTACGCTCATGAAGTCACTTATCATAAGCACGCTTGATGCGCTTTTGATAGATTTGAAGGTGGTCAAGAGCTGTAAGACGACGCTCGTCAAGAAGCTCCAATTGGGCTAACCGCTCTTGGCGGAAATCATCATTGGTGAGAATATCCTGGAGAGATATTCTTAGGGAGGGTATTTGTATTTCGAGAGGCAAGACAGCCTCGGTACCATATACCAAAGAAAATGGTGTGGCATTAGTGGAAGTACGAATGCTGGTACGATAAGCCCAAAGGGCAAAGGGGATGTGATCAGGCCAATTGCTTCCAGAATCGTTAACGACTTTCATGAGAATTTTGGTTAGGGTTTTGTTAGAAGATTCGGCTTGACCATTTGCTTGTGGATAGTAAGGTGATGAGAAACTAAGTTTGATACCAAAGTTGTCACAAAGGTCTTGTAACAACTTATTTTTGAAAGATTTTCCATTATCTGTTATCAGGTGATGAGGAACACCAAAACGACAGATAATGTGATGGTTAATGAATTCTATGATTTTTTCTTTTTTGGTTGAAATGAGTGGAATGGCCTCCACCCATTTAGTGTAATATTCGGTTGCTGTGATTATCCAATGGTGACGTTGCGAAGAGGGCGGGTGAATCTCACCAATAAGGTCTAAACCCCATTGTGAGAAAGGCCAAAGATCTCGTGCGACCTGTAGCGGATGGCTAGGGTATGTTGAAGGTTGGCATGTTGTTGACACATAATACAATGCTTAACATATTCGTAGCAGTCGTTATTAAGAGTAGGCCAATAATAGCCTAGGCGAAGGATCCGTTTGGCCACGGCAAGGCCACTAAAATGTCCACCACAAATGCCGTCATGGACTTGTTGGATGGTATAGGTGACCTCCGCGCCGGTTAGACATCGAAGGAGGATGCCATCAAAGCCACGTTTATAGAGGAGTCCCCCCATGATGACATAACGAGAAACACTTTTAAGAAAAGCACGTTTTCCGTTACTAGTAAGGTCAGGTGGGAGAACAGAGGTTGTAAGGTAGTCGTGAAATTGGTGATACCAGGTATCCTGTGAATTAGCAGATACATTATTTACCATACAAACATCCGGGACTGAGTAAGATGGGGCAAAGAGTTGTTGGACCAAGACAAATATGTCAGAGTCAGTTGGTGAGGCAGGAATTTGTGAGGCCAAGCAAGCCATAGTATCCACAAATTTATTAGTTGAGCGGGGAATGGTTTGGATAGAATAATGAGTAAATAAGGTCAAAAGTGACTCCACGTAATGTTTGTACTTTTGAAGTTCCTCATTTTTACATTGATAGATGCCCGTAACTTGATTGACTACCAGTTGAGAGTCACGAAAATGTTAATAGATTTTACACCTAAGTGTAATGCAACCTGGAGACCCAAAACAAGAGCCTCGTATTCCATTGTATTATTAGTGCAGGGGAAATCGAGCTGAAATGAAAGAGGCATAGGTTCAAGCGTCAGAGGAATGAGAACAACGCCGGCCCCTCCGCCGTGCTGGCATTTGGATCCATCGAAGAAGAGGGTCATTGGATACGACTCCTCACTGAGTGAAAGAGTGGCGATGAGTTCGTCAGGGAAAGTAAAATTGGTAAATTGTTCCCAGGTAAAGGGGCTTCCGCGAGTTGGTCTGCGATAGTTTGTCCTTTGACTGATTTCTGGTGTACAAACTCAAGGTCGAGGTCGGCGAGGAGCATAAGCCATCGGGGTGATGCGTTGGTTTAGATGAGGTTTGGCGTACATATAATGGATGGGGTCGCGTTGGTGATGACAAAAGTTTTGTGATTCAGGAGGTAGTGTCGGAGTTTGGTGGCCACGAATGATAGGGCTAGGCACAACTTTTCTACATGTGTATACCTAGTCTCGTAATCCACAAGAGTACGACTTATGTAATAAATGGCTTGTTCTCGATGCTCGGAGTCACGATGTGTGAGCATGGCTCCTACAACATGGTCGGTGGCGGAAAGGTAAAGGTAGAAAGGGCGATCGTCCTGAGGTGGGATAAGCACGGGTGGCTGTAAGAGATAGGCTTTAAGAGCCTCAAAGGCTTGGTGGCACTCTTCGCTCCATTGAAAGACAATGTCCTTTTTAAGGAGATGATGGAAAGGTTGACATCGATCGAGAGTTGTGAGATGAAACGCCGGATAGATTGGAGTTTGCCCTGCAAACTACGTAATTGTTTGAGGTTAGTGGGTGGGGGCATTTCTAGGATAGCTTTGACTTTAGCTGGATCGACCTCGATGCCACGCAAAGAGACAATAAAACCAAGGAGTTTTCCGAAAGGACACCAAAGACACATTTCTTTGGTTGAAGACGAACATAGTATTGTAACAAGTGATCGAAAATAATGGTTAAAACATCGAGATGTTCACTGCGATGTTTAGATTTGCCAAGAAGATCATCGACATAATCCTCAAGGATAGTGTGCATAATGTCATGAAAAATGTAAGTCATAGCCCGCTGATAAGTCGCACCAGCATTCTTAAGGCCAAACGGCATGACACGATAGTAGAAGGTTCCCCAAGGAGTTATGAAGGTGGTTTTATGTTGATCGGTCGGGGCTACCAAAATTTGATTGTATCCCGAGAAGCCATCCATGAGAGAAAGCATCTCATGGCCCGCAGTGAGATCAACAAGTTGATCAATACTTGGTAGGGGGAAGTCATCCTTTGGGCAAGCGAGGTTAAGGTCCCGGAAATCCATACATATCCGAAGTCCCCCATTGCTTTAGTGATAGGTACGATGTTAGAAATCCATTGAGGATAGTCAATAGGTAAGATGAAGGAAACAGAAAGGAGTCGTTGAAGCTCTTCTTTGACCAAGAGGGCAATGCGTGGATGCATTTTTCTCAGTTTCTATTTAACTGGTTTGGAGTCGGGTTTCAGAGTAATGTTATGGACAGCAATGTCAGGATCGATTCCTGGCATGTCAGCGTAGGACCAAGCGAAAGCTTGGTTGCGGGCACGGAGGAAGGTAGTGAAGGTAGTTTGTTCTGATGCGTTAAGAGATTGTCCGATCTTCACAATGTGAGGATCGTCCTCTGTGTGGATGTTGATTTCTATAGTCGACTCATTCAACATGGTTTGAGTGTCAGATGGTAAGGCGCGTTGAATATAAGAGTCATCCGCACCAAGGTAAGTGAGGATGGAGTCGTCATCCTGGCACTCAACAACATTAATTGAAGGTGAGTCTTCTTCGATCATGTCTGGATACAGAAGGGGAAGAGAAGATGGGTCTTCATTATCACGTTGATAAGTGAGAGGACCCAGGAAGATAGCGTTTGAAAAAAAAAAGTTAGGAGGGATAGATTCCGGGTCTATCGACTCTGTGGGTGACGATGGCAAAATGGGTGATGATGGTTCGGAAGGGGTGACTTCGTCGTCTTCCTGGATACAATGGCTATGCGGTGTCGTCGGTGTAGGTGGTTCAGAGAATCCAAGACCACGACGATCTTTGTGTTTGCGTGTAGTCACGGGAATGATCGTATGTCGGCCTTGTTCATAAAGACCGAAACCGAAGCCCTTCCAAGCACAGCGCGTCAGGAAGGTGAGGGCGAAACGATGATTAGTTAGATATTGAAAATCAGATTGGAAGGGAACCACACCAAGGGGAGGTTCAGGGGTGACAGAGGATGTATCGACACCCCCATATGTTAGGTTGGTGCGGCAATTAGGTGGTCCGTAGGAGATTACTTCCCCCACACGACGGTCGTAGGTAGGATGCGCATGTAATTGTCCATACTCCTGTGGGGTATGGAAAGTGCTAATGTTATATAGGTGATACTCCCCCAGCGTAAGGCATTGAAAAACATCTACCAAAGGATCTGAGGTTGGGATGTTGTTCGCGGGGAAGGAAGTGGTATTTGCGGTGGCGGTTTCATTGGTTGAAGGTGTAGGTGCGGTTGAGGTGGATGGTTGAGGTGTGGTCGAAGTAGATGGTTGGGGTATGGTCGAAGTAGATGGTGGGGTTGGATGAATGGGTGTCTTGACTGGTACAAGCACATCATTAGGGTGATATAACATATTGCAGGTTTTGAAGGGGGGAGCGTCAGCTTTTACGGTGTAGGACTTCCCCTCATACTCGAATTTTATGCATCTATGTAAGGTGGAGGGAACGCATCCCATAGCCCGGATCCAAGGGCGGCCTAACAACATGTTGTATTGGAATTCTCCCTCAAGGACATAGAAGAGTTCAGGTAAAGTACGTGGCCCTACACGAATGTTAAGGATCACGGTGCCTAAGGTAGAAGTAATAGCATCATTGAATGAACGCAACATGGTGGGGTTGGCACACATGCAGCTAGAAGGGATATTCATTTGTTGGAAGGCTTTGGAAGAGATGATGTTTAAGCTAGCACCCCCATCGATCATAACACGACGTACTCGGATGTCCCGGACGTAAGCCGAGATGAAAAGAGTGGGGTCAGGATCTTCTGCACCAAAGTCGACAATTTTGTCTTCGGAGAAACTGACAGCAGCGGCTTGCTGTACAGGGACGGAAGTGGTAGTTTGTTTGGTGAGAGAAGCAACGTGGTTGGGTGTTAAGATGGAGGCAACGGGAAAGGTTTCGTTAGGTAAGACCTCTATCCCTTGAAGGATTTCAACGAGAGCTTGTCGATGAGATTCAGAGGTTTGAATGAGATCATACAGTGTCATTTTTACAGGTGATTGGTGAAGTTGTTTGATCATGGTACGGTGGGAAACTCCATCAGAGATGGGGTAGGTAGGTCCATGAATAACCACTTTAGGTGGTGGTGTGATCGGGATGGCGGACGGAGGAAGAGAGGCCGCAGGTGTGCTTTCTTTAGCTTTCCCATTGTTTTTCTACCCTCGAGTAGCAATACTAATCATGTTGATCTCGTGAACACGAGAGGAGGAAGATGGTAGGGATAAGTCATTGTCTTCGAGAGGTGGGGTTGCAATAATGATAGATTTTGGTGAGGCGGGGACAGGTGGTATAGGAGAGGGGATTGAAGCTAAAGGTTTTTCCCTTCGTAAGTTGTCTTTCTTAACCTTTCTATCCGAGAGAGGTGACTGACGAAGGATGGCTTTCAAAGCTTTGCATCCCTCTACATCATGTCCTGGTGTGCGGTGGTAAGCGCAGATTTTAGACTCATCATAATCTATAGGTCGAGGTTTAGATGGATCATAGGGTCTAAGTGGGGGTAGGGAAATGGTCGCATTCTCCACCAACATATCAAGGATCTTGGCGTAAGATCCTTTGAGCGGGTCAAAGTCAGAGGAAGATGAGGCTATTGATTGGGTGGGTTTTGGTAATGGTTGGGTATGGTTGGTTCGTACGGGTGGTGGTTTAGACAAGGGGTTTTGATGATTGGTTGTAACTAAGCGTGGCTTCTTTGGTGCAGAAGTCATGTTTAGCTGGTTAGATGATGAAGTCATAGATGACGTGGTGGTAGGAAACAACCACGGGGAAAGAGGAGTGTCGGAGTAAACAAATCCTTTGATGATGGAGTTTGTTTAGGGTTGGTAGGTGGACAGGATATTTGGGGTGACGGTGTTGATACACCCATGGATCTCTGTATGGGTGTGGAAGGTGCAGGTCGTTTTAAAGAAAACGCATGAGGTATGATGTATTGAGGCAAGGTGGAGGGATGAGGTCCCAATATAGAAGGTAGGTGTGACGGCGATGGTTTTAGTTGTGACAGAGGCATAGATTGGAGTTGAGGAGATTGGGTCTGTCTCCTAGGTGGATTGACGGCTTTATTTTTGGATAAATCTAACCATTTAGGTGGGTGTGTCAGGTTAGGTATTGGTGACGTCCCAAGCGTAGGGGAAGGTTTGGTTAGGTTAATAGAGGTGGATGAGGTATTTGGTAGAGATGAGGGGGTGAAGATGAGGACATAGGCATTTTGAGCTTTTGTAAACACCTCGGGTATATGGTAGAGGTGTCTGGATCGGTCATCTGCATTTGAGTAGAGCATGGTGTACTCAAACGCTCCCATAGGACTCATCTATCTTCTGAGGGATGACAATCTTCACGTGTGAATAGGAACTTTGATATGGAAGAGAGGTGGGTTGTGATTCCGGTCCACTGTGGGTGTGATACAGGGGGTAAATGAGTCGCTGTATCAATGGGTGTTAAGAGGTCAACCGGTCGCTGAAAAGATTTAGGTGATGAAGAACTAATAGGTAGGAGAGCATGTTTGAGGGGATCCGTCATGATTAAGGAGTTTGGTGATGTCGGTTCGAGAGGTTTCTCTTCTAAGGATGACAGAAACAGTGGCGAGCCTTCTTCTTTTACAGCAAGAGTGACGGAAGGAGATGTTTGGGAAATAGATAAGTTAGATAACATCCGCTCACAATCTTGCAGGGATGTGGTGTAAGAAGACTCATTCGTGAGAAGAGAACTCTGGGCGGTTAATTCCTTTATGGGTAAAGGAATGGCAAGATTATCATTTTGTCTTGATGGTGGTGAAGGGGGTGTGGCTCCCTGCGTTAGTGAAGAGGCTTGATTCAGAATTTCCTCGATAGAAGCTTTTGGTTGGGAGTCGAAAACTGCATGGATTTCATGAACACTCTCCTCGGCTAAGATATCTTGGTTTATGTTACTGTTAGATGAGTGGTTTGGGAATGGTTTGTTGAAGATTTTCAAATTTTGGTTAGCAGGGGCATTAGGATTATCGAGGGTTATATCCCCTGCATCAACCATTTCCTGCACTATGTTTTTCAACATCTTGCAGTTTTCGTGACTGTGTCCCTTCACGCGGTGGAAGTTACAGAAGTCATTTTCTTTGTACCAAGAAGGTATAGTGGGTGGAATCAAACCCGGAGTGAGGTTTAACAGGAGGCAAGGTGATAGCTCCTGCTTTGAGCAATTTTTCTAAGATCACACCATAAGTTTCTCCCAAGGGAGTGTAATTGATGGGCTCGGCTTTATACTTATAGGTGGTTTTTGGTGGGGTACTAGACGGTGCTTGGGATTTGACCATCACCGCGTGTACAGCTCCTTTTGATTTCGAAGTAGTCGATGCGTGAGAATTGGTGGTGTTGGGTTTGTTGGTGGAGTCTTGGGTTTGGAAATTAGGGTTTTGTTGCTGCAACCGCAATTTCTCTTCCTCTAAGGCTCGAATCTCTAGTTTCGAGCCATAGTAAAGGCCTCATCAAAGGTGTGGAAAGTTTGAATTTGGAGGGTGGGAGAAATGTGCTTAGCGCAGGCCCGCGTAAAGAGTTCGATGAGTTCGGCTGAGGTAAGGCATAAGTGAGTTGGTTGATGAGGCCCCGCCATCGTCCAACGAAATCTGCGATAGATTCATCTTCAAATTGTCGGATGGCATAGAGGTCGGTGATGGATACTTTCTTGGCAATATTAATGGAGAAATGATCCAAGAAAGATTGGGCTAATTGGTTAAAAGAGAAGATTGAGTGCTGGGTTAAAGCACTGTACCACTCCAAGGTGGGTCCTGATAAGGACATGGGAAAGGTGCGAAGTAGTAAGGCATCGTCATGAGCAATCAGATAGCAGGCATGTCTAAATGATCGCAAGTGTTGTTGAGGATCCTCCTTACTATTAAAACGAGTAAATTTTGGTAATTCCCATTGAGGAGGATATGAATGAAGGGGGACAGAAGGATGAATAGGCTCCGACAAACTTGCTCGTATGTCAGGGTGCTACGGCTTCCTGAAACAGAAGCCTCCAGATTTTGCATCTTGTCCATCATTTGTTTGATTAAATCAGTGGTTGGGTAAGATGATGGTGCGGTTGTTGTAAACGGAGGAGGATTGGGCCAAGAGCCACTACTAGACAATGGTGGGGCTAAATGTTGATAAGGTATTGATGACGAATATGTTGAGGCGACCGAATAGGGATGTCCTATATAAGATGTTGAAGCCACCGGATAAGTGTGTGGAAATGAAAAGGTGGGCGGAGCTTGAGAAGGAAAGCTCGTGTGGATAGGTGGCAGAGAGCAAGTTATGAAAGGGCAATCTGCGAGAGAGACGAGGTAGGAGCAGTCGGTGGTAATGATATGTGGGGCCCAGATTAACCAAAGGAAAGCCAATCTGTGCCGTATGAACCCCGAAGCCACTGAGTTGGGAGACGGGGCTAAGGATGAAGAAGGCAAGGCGGAGTTATTAGGTGGGGAAGGAGCTAAGTGAGCAGCTATACTAATAGGCATACCAACAAGGAGTTGACCGTCGGGTGTACGGTCAGGGGTATGAGACAAATAGTATTATACGGCGCTAGGATTAGCATCCAAAAATTTGGCAAAGTCCTTATCTCCTACAGGGATCTTGGGAACATCACTGGTGTCCGTAGGATTCCCCATAGGATGTGAAGGGGGTGATTCAGGAAAAGGCACGGAACAGGCATGTGAAACCATGGCTGTGGCTTGTTTCGAGTGATAACAACCATGGACAAGAGTACACAGCAAGGATTCAATCTATCAGGAACAAAAACAACAACAAAATGTTGGAATTGGTAGGTTCTTTGGTTTGTCGAAAGCTGTGAAAAACAAGATGGCGATATCGGTCGGATAACCGATGTCGGTCGATTTGTGGCTGGCGTCGGTCGTTAACATTAATCGGTAGAATATAGAATAGGACGGTGTGGTCCTTTGTGAAAGCAAAGAGAAGATGTAAGAAGCTGCTGGTTTGGGATTAACAATGCTTAGTATACCCACCAAACTGTTCTGAAGTGATCACTGAAATAGTGTATGACAGAGAAACAGAACTAAAAACAAGCAAGATGCACAAGCAAATCAAGAGACTAACCCTAGGATTAGTTTTAATTATTGTGGGCTTATGCCTTAGACGCAAGATGATGTCAATCCTAAACAAAAGACCTAAGGGAGATGTCAAGTTTGTTTTGGCTTATAAGGTTACCTCAATCGGGCGGAGGAATACCGCGGAAAAGGGGGATGTTTGAGCTGTTGTGTTGATTATGATGTGATTTGGTATGTGTTGTGCAGTGAAAGTAAGATTAATTTCTTGTCAATACCGTGGATATCACCCCCACGTGTACGACCTGTTACTTAATCTACGTTCACTAGAATTAAAAACAACAAGCAAGAATGTGATGCACGTGTTTTAAACCCAAATCGAAAATGATATTCGATGAAGCAAAGGAGATGACTTTCACTAAAACTAAAGCAAAGATGAGAAGAAAAATTCTTTTACCAAAATAACAAAATATCTTGTGAATATTTAGAAGAAGAAAATAGCAAGTGTGCTCCCTATATGAAAGCAAGCAAGAAAGAAAGAAACCCGAGAAGGGTCCCACCAGGCGTGCCAAAATGTTTCACACAGAATGTTTCCATTCTTAGAATAGAGTTGCTTCTATCCTTTCATTCTCTTGAGAAACAGATAAAGGTTAGGGCTAGGAGGAATACCTGTTGAGTGTTGGGAGGGTGTGCGCGTACCGTAGAGAGAGATCAGATCGATTGCGAAGAACTCCTTTTTGTCTAGGAAGGACTACCTGTGAATAAGAATGCAAGACCACCAGATTATAGTTAGACAATAAATGAGGGAACTGCCTTGGGCCCAGGAAATATTAGACTTCCTTTTGAAGGTGGTCAGTTCCCCTTTTAATACGAATTAACACAAATGCTAACAAAGAAGTTATTGTGAAATCACAATTTAGTTACCTCGTTAAAAGGCAATTGAGGAAAGGCTGGTTTTGGTTTGAGTCACAGTGACCGATGCTGGTCAATGTATAACCGGTACCGGTTGTTGATAACCGATATCGGTAGGGGCAGTGATTTAGGGGCTTTCAATGAAGGTTGGTTGTAAGGCGGTTATGGTGTTTATAAGGTTGGTAAATGATTAGGGGTAGGCAATAGGGTGATGGAGAAGACTCAGAGAGTGTGGGAGCTGTTCTTGGGGCAATGTAAGGGTAGAGGAATGAAAGTTAGATGTAGGGTGCTATCGGGTAGTAGATCTAGGAGTGAGCTTATAATTACTATGAATCAGAAGTTCAAGAAATGGTATTTAAAAATGTACAAGACACCACTTACTAGTTCCTGATGAAGATACAGGTTCAAGGACTGTGATGACGAAGGCAAGGCTCAGGTGGGATGATCCGACAATCAAAAGTGAGCTATCTTCTCTCCCAATGCTTGGATGAGTGTCACTGTGCTCTAGTTACTCAATTGCAGTCTTGGGCTCGATGTCCTTCTCTGCAAACTCTTCTCTTTCCTTCACTTGTCTCTGCTCTGCCAAGTGAATTCGGATCTTTCAAATGAATTCCGGGATCCTTTGTTTTTGGTTGGGGGAGGTCATTTACAGGGAACCGATGGCGGTTATGTAACCGACGGCGGTCGAGTAGGAACCGATGTCGGTTAAGTCAAAGTGGGCTATTTTTAGTAAAATAGCCAACTTTCCCTCCTTTTCTTCGAGGGATTAGTTGTGGGCTTGGTCAAGTCATTATTAGGTTGGTTTTGGTGCGGGTGAGGAATTTGTATCATAATAGGTATAATAGAAGGTTCACTTTGATAGATGACACCAAGATCCCATGGTGTAAACTACCTTTTCCTTCACAACACAATATTTTTAGAGCGTAGTCAATAGATTTAAGGAGGCCAAGAAGCTAAGATTTTATCTAAGTGAAGTAGATTAGGAGCACCATGTACTTTGTAGGACATTGGTGTATCCTAATAAGTGGGCATATGCGAGAGAATTATGTATCCCATGACATACATATCTTGTGGCCCGTAACACTACCACTGCAGCAGCACAACAGCAAGGAAAAAGTTGCACATACACCTAAGGCCTAAGTTTGAGAAGGGCACGTATGTTGAGGATGATGTCTCCATCCTTGAGGACCCTTCCGAAGGAAGAAAGGAGTGAAGAGAGATAGGGAGGAAACCCCAACAAGTAGGGCACCAAGCGCTCATGTGGTTGAACACATAATCAAAGGAGTCATGCATGGAAATGAGAACTTATACTCGGAGGAAGAAGTCTCCCATGAAGGAAAATTCCCCAGTGATGGAGGAATCTCCAGTGAAAAAGACACGGAGGTAGCACGCGAGTTGGACTCAGACGATGAAGAGCATGAAGGGTAATGAGACGGAGTAGGGTTCATTTTAAGAGACCTCTTAGAAATCGGAGGTGGAGAATACCTAGCGAATATCCCCGGAACCGGTTTCGCGGGAAGGCGAATTTTTTGGGGGTTGTATGAAAAAATTTCGCCTGATTGTCAAGTATATGTGACATGAAGAAGGCTGCATGAGCGCGCGAGAGAGATTTCTTTGCCGCATGCGTCAAGAAAATGCGTGACGCGTCCAATAGACCTTAGTGACGTGGGAAAGCACCCTCGACGTGGCAGCGTCAATAGACCTCGGTGCTTGACGCGTCAACAAGGTTGTTGACGCACGTCACTAAGGTCTATTGACGCGCGCGCCATCGCATTTTCGACGCGCGATAGTAAAATCTCCTCTCGCGCGTCTGCAGCCTCTGACATCTGCTTTCTCATCAAAAATCTTCGTGTCTGAGGTCTTTGTCACGTGTCAACTCTACACTTATCTCGCGGCCAACACCTCCTCTATCGCGTGTCACCACTGCCCATGTCGCGTGTCACCACTGCACATGTCGCGCGTCACCACTGGACATGTCGCGCGTCACCACTGCACATGTCGCGCGTCACCACTGGACATGTCGCGCGTCCCCACCGCACATGTCACACGTCACCACTTTGGACATGTCACGCATCACCACTACCCATGACGTGCATCACCACTACCCATGTCACACGTCACACCGCCCATGTCGTGCGTAACCATCGCCATGTCGCGCGTCACCACGCCGTAAATGTCACGCGTCACCACTTCCTCCTGCCGTCGTGCGTCAACACTTCCTCGCCGCACGTTAACACTTCCTATGTCGCACGTCAACACACGCCAACTCGCGTCAACACTTCCCTCGTCGTGCGTCAACAATCACAGGCTAATAGTAATCTGAATCTCTGGTGCTTAAGGGTATGCGAGTTAAAATTTCACAGTATTGGTAATTTGTTAAGCTACTTGAGGTATACTACCCGGCGAATCAGCTAGGTTTTTATAGGAGATGTTTTCAAATGAAGGCGAAGCCGACCCCCCAGAAAAAATATACTATATATTTTAGGCGAACAGGACACCGACCCACTCCGAATAATTCACCTTTTCAAATTTTCATAAAATGAAATTTTCACCATATTACGAATATTCACCGCTAAAATTATCCCCGAGACGGAGGAGGAGGATGAGGAGCGTGAAGAAGAAAAGAAGTGACTTTTATTTAGTTTGCATGAATCGATTAGAGAGGGACGAATCCTTGGAGGGCACTCATGAGGGTAAATAAATGAGGAAGAAGTGTGGACATAGGCACATGAGACCCCACACCTATTTAGTGAACAATTAGATTACACATTGGATAAGGAGAAATAAGGAAGCATGGGCAGAGAAACAAGTCTAGGAATTAGTTTCCCGACAAGATTGTGCACATGTAGCAAGGGAACAACAAAATCTAAGGGACCCATAATGACTTACAAAGATATTCCTAACAAGGTCATGCATGCATGTTTTTAGAGCATGGTTTCCTCGAGACCAACTCTTCCTTGATGCATACACCAAAAACCATTCATATAGTTCTACTAGAAAACTAGAAAAAGAACATCTCATAAATCTCATGATACATATGCTCCTCTACCCATTTACGTGCATCAAACTTAGGTCTAGTGTTGAATCATTGTGCAAACTCATCCTCTATGTTCTTAATCCAAGTCTCGATGTTTTCCAAGGTCAAGCGTTCTGTCATCACACACCATTCTTACAATAGCTTCAAAAGAGGTCCCGGAAATGGAACCAAAATGTAGTCACCTTTACCTACTCCCTTTAAACCCCAAGTGTGTTGGCATATCACCCAATAATAACTAGGTGCTCACCTAAGGCACGTGTGGGCACCGAGCCCCTCCTTTATGTGAGATTTGTAATAATTCTTCACCATTAATGGAAGAATGTTTACAGTAAATACAAACACATGTACTTATTCTAGCTTACAGTATGAAGAAACTAGATCTAAAAATTGATGAAAGCATAATGTAAAAGTAAACACTACAACATCATAAAGAAATCAGATCTAAACCATGAGAAATATGAATAACACTAGGGTTTGAACCCATAAACAGATATATACATAACAACCCATCATATTCATTGATTCACAACTATTTACAAAGTAGTTAGATGATGAAAACGGGTGCTTGAATCTAACACTTTTAAACATTTTCAAGGATTGTTAATTTTTAATCAACTTGAAGTCTTTTATACTCCAAAAATTGATCAAATTCTGATTTAGGACTGTTTTCAAACTGAAATTTAAATTCTTTTTTATTAAACATTCACTATTTGATCAAAGCCCAAATTCATTGTTTCTTGATTTTAATCAATTTTCCAAAGTTGTCAAATACTGATTACCATTGCATCCACATTATTTTTATGAACTTCAATTATTTCAAATAATCGTAAAGCGAAAACAAAATCGAACACAACACTAGATTTTTATGGGGTTCGGAGTTTCTACGCCCCCGGGTTTGTGGTGAACCTATCCATTAATAATGTTTAAAAATGCAAATACAATAACCTTTACATTAATCAATAATGAATCAAAGACCTAAAAACTTTGTTTCATACCTTTGAAGGACATTAATGGAGCTCAACCTTTGTCCTTCACCTTCCTGATCCACTTGCTGAAAGCACTCTCTCCCTTTGGTTCTACGTCTTCATGTGACTTTAACGTTAAATAACTCTTATCACAAAAGCTCCAAATCAGAAAAATTATCACACCTTCATGATCATCTCAAAATTTTGAGAAACTTTCATGTATAACTGGAGATCTAGTTTTGAGTGGAAGTGCCTCAAAATTATTTTTTTCTGCAAGTACCCCTTTTCTGCCTATACACAAACCTGACACTTGTCTTGTATAAGTTGCAGCGACCCATTTTATAACTAACTGAGCCCCTTGGGTGAGTTGGCTAGCGGATTTGTTTTAGAACTGTGAGGTCGGGGGATCAAATCCCACCTCCTACCATTTTTCCGTGGATTTTCTTCCAAATGGGTAAAAATCCCATATTTCTCATGTATAGAGGTGGGAGAGTAGTTAGATAGGTTATGGTGTATGATTTGCATTGGCTAAAGAGAAATTTTGTTGGAGTGGTGGTTGATTAGCCAATTAAAAATGGCTAAGTTGGATAATTCACCAAATAACATGGGCTGAGTTGTTGCATAAGTCACTAAATAACATGGGCCAAGCTATTGGATATTTAAATGACCCAATCAAAATAAATGTGATCCAATCGATATAAACCTAAGCCCAAATAATAAGGCATTGAAATTTCCAAGTTATAATACCAAGCTCACCCGAACATAACAAATAATGTGGCTTGGTAATTAACATGGAAGTTAATATCAAAGAATTACAAAGGTAATAAAATGGAATTCAACCCCGGTAATATAATGTGATATTCAAAATGAACTATGACAAATAAGACCACGTGTCGATCCTCGATAGGCAAATCGAACACGTGGTGGTTTATGATTGTCGAAGACCGGTGTTGAAAACCTCTCGAACCTCTGATTTTACCAATGCCTTTTTCCACGTGTCACAGTGCTATTGGTCCATTATTGACCTATTGACCAGAGTTGACTTTCTCGTTGACTGAAATTTGACCGGACATAACTTGAGCTCAGAGTGTCCGTTTTTCACGTTCTTATAGTCGTCGGAAAGCTCTCTAAAGGCTCTACTACATTGAAATGGTCTAGGGAAGTTTAGGGAACTTTTGTCTCTAAAAATATCCCCGATCACTAGATTACATCTCGTAAACTAAATACATTATGAAATAACACCCTAGCTCTACAAACTGACTCTGCTCAAAGGGTTTTATCCATGCTCTCTTCTATGCACCTAGAATATCCCATGCCTTACAACATATATTTTTCCTTCGCATCCTCTCTCATTTCCTTACAACCCTTCACATCCCCATACACATCTGCACCTACTTTTACACACATGCACACCTCTTTCGGACCCAAGAACATTCTTAAATAGAGTGGGATCTCTCCCCACCACCTCAAGATTACTCATGAGTAGGCCGCATGCAAGAGGGATCATGCTCCACCATACTCGAGTGTCTATGCTAGCTAGCTAAAGCTATGATTAATTTCCACTTTACAACTCCTTAAGCACAATGATTAACCCTTGATTATTCCTTGGAATATATTTTCCTTAGTTTGTAAGTCTTCATGTATTATCCTCATCCACTCATCACACCTACCCACCCCCTTACATGTTTTCCATGTAACACCATATTCCATAATGCGGCTAAGTTTCGTTATCAATTTCCACCCTCCGGTGAAATTTTGGGGAATAGGGAAGTCTTGCACTCAGAGGTTCTCATGGCCATTTGGAGGAACCAGGGTAGATTTCCACTCCTAGGGAGAATCACTATTTATGGAGAATTGAGGGTTGTCGAGCAATTTGTTCTCTTTTTTATCTTGTCCAAGTTCATATTTTCATGAAGTTTGGAACAGAAGGTATGAGGCCCACTTTGAAAGGAAATGGAAACCACCCAGGATTTTACTTTCACACCCCATCTAGTTTTTTAAAGGATCCAAATTACACAAATTCCTAAAAGGGTGCAAGAGGTTCAAAAGATAGCTCTTGGTTCAAGGGTCCAAAATGCCCACTGAGTTGCTTGGTAAAAGGTGAGCTTAAATTATGTGGACATAATATATGTTGCATTACATTAAACCGAGATTCCTTATCTTGGACCGAACTACTGAGATGAAATTACCTGGTGAGTTGCTTACAAATACCGAGTTGTTTGAGCCGATACCAAGTTGATGGGAAATGCATGTTTTGAGATCTTGACCAAATTATTCCTCTAATACATGTGCACTTTTAAAACCAATACGGTGCCTTTGAGGAAGAGACTGAGCCCTGTATTAATGAGCTACCAAGTTATTTTTCTTACAGAACCTATCCAGCTATTCCATTACATCAACAATCTACTTCAAGCAATCACTTTACAGGGTGGGAGAGGTGAATTATATGGACCATACAAACTCATGTGGAAAGAATCAAGCTATTAAATGAAGGATCATTTCATCAGATGAGGCCTATAAGTCTCTCATTGAGATAGTGATCAAGCCTAAGATTTGGGAATTCAAGCGTAAGAGCAAGTTGTTTTACAAAGGAATGAATTATCATGCATCGAACCAAAATAATGGTGAAGAAGCACAACCTCATGAGAAGAACTTGGTAAATCAAGGAAAATAATTTGAAGTTAACTCATCGAGCCCACGAATCGGGAACGTGGGATTTTCTTTGGAGCTGAAGTAGATAAAAATGGCGTGAGTAGCCCAATAAAACTTGGGACATTCGTGAAAGAATGATCCGAACTCACCGCAATGGTCGAGATTTGTTGCAAAAGTTGAAGTTTGCGCCCTCAAGGCCTAGAAGCATTCAAGCCATACGAGATTCAAATCGTTGAGATCATCAATGTAAAGTGGAGGAATTTGTATCTGGGTGTGAGGGGAGGTTGATAGCCCATGTTGCAAGTAGATTAGAGAAGTTTGGCCCGAGCGGCCCTAGACAAATGGTTTGGCGAGCACGAATTTACCATAACACATGGAAGGCGGGTAGAGTGTAGGTATGTGGCCCCGATGTCTCGGTCATCGTGGATGCAAGAGGGGTGTTGGTAGCCGATGCGGTCAAGTCTGCCGTGTAGGTAGCCGGAGGGCTGGGAGGACGTGAGCAAGAGCAGTTCGCAGCAACCCGATTCGCCCCACAATACAAATAGCCCACCCGGTACTGCATGAAAGGGAGGAACTCACCAAAGTGTAGATGTTGAGGTGGCATAAAATTGATCTCAACACAATTTTAAACTAGGTGACTTGGTGAGAGGTCAATGTGGAGCTATATGGCAAGTCCTTGTAGGAACAATCAATCTTATGTAAAAGGTGAGTTTACAAAGAGGTACAAGGAATGCATGTGGCACCAAATAAAACAAGCCGAGGGAAGGGATTTCGACATGCATTAAGAAGGCAACCCCTAGTTAGAAAGGTAGGTGAATAATGGGGACTGAGACAACCTGATAATGTAGTCAAGAGTTTGATGTCCAAAGTGGAGCCCAATGCATAGAAGGAAAGAGCTAGCTCTACTGAGCTGCCAAGATGGCTATAAAACAATGCAAACACATACCCATGCTTTTTATCCAAAACATGGAGGAATCAATGATGGGGCCCAAAATTTTAAAATAAAGAGATCATTTAAATCATGATGTAAAACATTAGAAAGGAGGGAGAAATATTTTAAAGTCACTTCCAGCAATAAAAATTAAATACACAGTCCCATGAAATAGAAGAATACCTGACAAAACCAAAATTAGCTGCAATCACTCAAATGATCATATCTTGAGCAATTCTCAATGGAATCATGAAAATTGGTCATGTTGGAATCGTAGCTCCAAGATTGTAGGAAAAAATTTGATAAATCTAGAAATTAATGAATATTAGGGGATACGTTTAAAGAAAATGGTCTAGGTTCAAAATAGTGATTTTATTGGTGGTTGGGAGTGCAATTAAGAGGCATGGTCATCATTCTTTCTGTTGCTATAGGTTATGGGAAAACATGGGGATCCTTTTGCAAGAAACATACCATCAATTACACTCATTTATGAAAACTTTCAAGTGGTTGAAAAGACAAATATGGGATTGCATTCTCTCTCTCTCTTTCTCATTCTATAAATTGTAATTTTGGGCTCATTTGTAAAGGAGTTGGTCATTTTCTATCCTACCCCTCTCTCTTTCTTCTCTGCTAGGGTTGAATGTGGAGCTTAGGCCTCCTTCCAAAGATTTGTAATGGAATTTTCTTTCCTCCTTCCCACTAATGTTGTATTGTTTGAATTCATGGAGCAATAAAATATATTTTGTGATACTTCTTGTCCATCCTTTGCTTCTTTTATTGTCTCTCCTTGCCTCTCATCATTAGGATATACTATGCATATCTCTTGATGTCTATAGAAGGTTTTTGGATTTTTTTAATAGGTTTGAA
Source organism: Taxus wallichiana var. yunnanensis (assembly GCA_018340775.1). Classification (NCBI taxonomy): domain Eukaryota; kingdom Viridiplantae; phylum Streptophyta; class Pinopsida; order Cupressales; family Taxaceae; genus Taxus; species Taxus wallichiana. The sequence goes on from CM031237.1 coordinate 967,492,154, forward strand.
GTGTTATTCTATGTGAACTCATCTTTGGTCTGTGATGCATCTTGTCCATCCTCTCCATTGCTCACCTCTCCCCATTTCAGGCAGTTGGATTTGTGATCAACCACCTCCTTTTCTGGTGTATCACCATTGTTAGTGTAGGTTTTATTTTCATGCACTCTCTCTCTCCCTAGTCCCTTGGAATATTAGGATAGGATTAGATAGTTGTGTCTACATTGAGAGTATCTTGTGCCGGGTAGTTTAGGAGAAGGAACCCGACCTCCTTTGGAGGGTCATCTAAAGCCCACAATTCCCACAAACTTGATAGATGACCCAATGTTACACAAATTACACCGAATTACCCATCCACATATCAGGACATTTAGGGGTGTTGTAATTTCATGATAAAAATTCCCAAAATATTCTTTTACTTCCACGTGTCAACCTTTGTGTGCCCCATATTTACTCAAGTCCTTCACTCAAACTAAATTTTTCAAACCGTGTTCATACCCTTCTCCACGCGCCTTCTTCCTACCTTACCTCCCTCACATGCTCATCCTCTGCTTTGGGACTTAGTAATTTTTGGGCTCAACAACATATTTTTGGATTAAATTTCTAAGGATCTATGTATAAGATTCGATAGAAGTAGTGGATATTTTTCTCGTCTTTGCTTGGTAAGATATTTCGAATTGGATCTATGAGAAGTAGTGGATGTAGATTAGATGGGTAAATTATATGTCTTACAAGGTGGATCAAATTTGGGAAGAGGATTAGGTTTTTTGAATTTGGATTAATCATTGGGGGATATCTTAGATGAAGGGTCTAGCCCTAAGATAGATGGGGGTGTACCTAGGATGGATGTTATAATATTACATTGTTGAGAAGAGGGAAGACCCAACTTCTTAAGAGGTTGTGCCCATTTCACAACCTAACCTCATTACCTAAACCTTACACAATTATTTATTAATTACCTCATAATTGATAAATCCACATCGCCTTACCCGCCACCTCACTTGGCCACCTCACCATGACCTAGCCCTAACCCTAAACTAACCTAATTAGGACCCATGACTTGGTCTAGACTCACATCCATAACTAATGCCTCCTTACTCGCACCCAAAGCCGACCTTCTAGCCACTTGACCAAGCCCGCAACTGATCCCTCGGGAGAAAAACAGGGAAGGTGGGCTATTTTACTAAAAATAGCCTACTTTTTCCTAACCGATGCCGGTTCCTACTCGACCGCCGTCGGTTACGCAACCGCCATCGGTTCCCTGTAAATGGGCTCCCCAAACCAAAACAACGGATCGGAATTTCATTTTTGGAGATCAGTCGAAGGATTTCTGGATCAACAGAGAGCATTGCGAGCGAGGAACAGAGTCCAGATCTTCACTTGACCAAGCAGAGACGAGTGAAAATACTAGACGTGTTTACAGCAAAGGAGATCAACTTGCACCTTCGTAAAAACCAGTAAGTTACATCTTGCATGTCCTCCATTATAACATTTCTTATGCTTTTGGAATTACAGTCCTCCCAAATCCGTTTCTAAATCCATTATCCAACGTACCATTACCTCTAACTGTCATTCTTTTGCTTCTAACCATCCCATTTCCTAATACTATCCAAAAACCAGCCATTACAAACACCACAACCAGCCCAGAAGATCCTAAAACCCACCCAGATCGGTTATCAAGAATCGCATCGGTTATAGGTAACCGCATCGGTTCCTTTGATCAAAAACCAGAAAACAGCCTTTCCCTACCTACCCAGCTTCCAAGCAATTTAATTGATATTTTACAGTCTTTTTGTGTTAATTCACGTTAGCACAGGAAATCGACCACCTTCAAAGGAAGTTTTACATTTCCCGGGCCCAAGGCGCTTCTCATTTATTGTTTAATCAAATCTTGTGGTCTTGTGTTCTTATTTCGCAGTAGTCCTTCCTGCACAAAAAGGAGTTCTCCGCAGTCAACCTGATCTTTCTCTACGGTACGCGCACATCATCTCGACATTCTACAGGTATTCCTCCTAACCCTAACCTTATCTGTTTCTAAAAGGAACGAAGCATTTCCGAGTGAAACATTTTGGCACGCCCGGTGGGACCCATTTTGGGTTTATCTTTATTTCTTGCTTGCTTTCATATAGGGAGCATACTTGCTGTTTTCTTCTTCTAGAGATATTCACAAGGTATTTTATTATTCTGGTAAAAGAACTTGCTTTGTTTTTGCATCTTGCATTAGTAAAAGTCATCTCTTTTGCTTCATCGAATATCACTTTCGATTTGGGTTTTAAAACACATGCATTGCATTCCTGCCTGTTGTTTTTCAATTCTAGTGAACATAGATTAAGTAACAGGTCGTACACGTGGGGGTGATATCCACGGTATTGACAGGAAATTAATCTTACATTCACTGCACAACACATACCGAATCACTTCACAATTAACACAATGTACCAAACATCCCCCCTTTTTCCGCGGTATTCCTCCGCCCGATTGAGGTAACCTTATAAGCCAAAACAACTTGACATTTCCCTAAGTCTCTTGTTTAGGATTCGACATCATTCTACGCCTAAAGGCATAAGCCCACAATAATTAAAATTAACCCTAAGGTTAATCTCTGGATTTGCGTGTGCATCTTCGCTTGTTTGCTCGCTCTCGCTTTTCTCTCGTCATACTGCCTTTTGTGATCAATAAGTTGATAAATATACTCAACGCTGCTAAAAATCAAATTAGCAGCCCTTTGTATCTTCTTATCCTAGATTTTTGACACCGCATCGTTAAGGGACCGACGCCGTTTCATGACCGACAATGCGTTAGTAAACCGATATTTATCATCGTCTCCATCACCGACAAACCAAAGAACTTGCCAAATTCATCATTTCGGGGTTGTTTTTGTTCTTGATAGATTGAAACTTTACCGTGAATCGCTGTCCATGGTTGTTATCACTCAAAACAAGCCGCCGCCATGGTTTCACACACGCTTGCTCGCTTTTTTGCCTCGAATCACCCCTTCACCTTCTGTGGGGAATCCTACTGATACCAGTGAGGTTCCAAAAATTCCTGTGGGAGATAAGGACTTTGCCAAGTTTCTGGATGCTAATTCCAGCGCTGTACAATACTATTTGTCTCATACCCCGACCGTACACCCGATGGTCAGCTCAGTAGGTATGCCTATCAAGATAGCTGCTCATTTAGCTCCCACTCCTCCCGATAATACCGCCTCGCTTCGCATCTCTAGCCCCGTCTCCCAATCCGACAAATGCAGAGGTTCATACGACCCCGATTAGCTTTCCTTTTGTTAATCTTGGACCCCACGTTTGCTACCACCAACCGCCCTACCTCATCTCTTTTTGCAGATCGCTCCATTCATGACTTGCTCTCTCGCCACCTATCCACACGAGCTTTCCTTCTCAAGCTCCGCCTACCTTTTCATTCCCATACACGTATCCAAAGAACCTCAACACCTTATATGGGACATCCCTATTCTCGTGCACCATCATCTCATCCAACCACCGATTTCATCAAACAAATGATGGACAAAATGCAAAATTTGAGGCTTTGTTTCGGGAAGTCGTAGCGCCTGACATACGAACAAGTTTGTTGGGAGCCCATTCACCCTTCTCGTCCCCTTCATTCATATCCTCCTCAATGGGAGTTGCCAAATTTACTCGCTTTTAATAAGTAAAGAGGATCCTCAACAACACTTGCGATCATTTAGACATGCTTGTTATTTGATTGCCCATAATGACGCCTCACTCCGCACCTTCCCTATGTCCTTATCAGACCCGCCTGAGTGGTACAAAGTTGCTTTAACCCAAAGACTCGATCTTCTTTTAACCAACTAGCCCAATCTTTTTGGATCATTTCTCCATTAACATTGCTAAGAAAGTATCTATCACCGACCTTTATGCCATCCGACAATTTGAGGACGAATCTATCGCAGATTTCGCTGACGATGGCGGGCCTTATCAACCAACTTACGTATGCCTCGCCTCAAACCGAACTTATCGAACTCTTTACGCGGCCTCGCGCTAAGCACATCTCCCCTACCCTCCAAATCCAAACTTTCCGTACATTCGACGAGGTTTTACTATGGCTCGAAAATTAGAAATTCGAGCCTTAGAGGAAGAGAAATTGCGGTCGCAAGCAACAAGAACTCCACTTTCCGAACTCCCGATTCTACCAATAAACCAAATACCACCACTCCTCACGCGTCCACCTCTTCTAAATCAAAAGGAGCTGTCCACGCGTGATGGTCAAATCCCAACCACCGTCCAATACTCCACCAAAACCACCTATAAATACAAAGCCGAACCCATCAACTACACTCCTGGGAGAAACCTATGGTGTCATCTTGGAAAAATTGCTAAAAGCAGGAGCCATTACCTTACCTCCCGTTAAACCTCATTCTGGGTTTGATTCCACTCGCGCCATACCTTCCTGGTACAAAGAAAATGACTTTTGAACTTCCACCGCGTGAAGGGACACAAGCCATGAAAACGCAAGATGTTGAAAAACATAGTGCAGAAATGGTTGATGCGGGGATATAGCCTCGATAATCCTAACGCCCGCTAACCGAAATTTGAAAATTTTCAACAAGCCATTCCCGAATCACTGGCCCAACAAGAAGAACGCCAACCAGATATCTTAGCCGAGGAGAGTGTTCATGAGATCCATGCAGATTCGATACCCACCAAAAGCCTCTATCGAGAAAATTTTGAATCAAGCCTCTTCACTAACACAGAGCCCGACCTCTCCTTTACCACCATCAAGCCAAAGCGAAATCGCTCCTTTACCCATAGAAGAGTTAATCGCCTGTGCTTCCTTCCCATCAATGAGTCTTCTTACACCACATCCCTACAAGATTGCGAGCGGATGTTGTCTAATCTATCCATTTCCCGTGACGCCTCCTTCTACCACTTCGCCGCACAAGAGGAAGGTACGCCACTCCCTTTGACATCCTTAGACGAGAAATCTCTTGCACCGACATCACTAAATTCTTTAGCCGTGACAGACCCTCTCCAACATGCCCTTCTGCCTATTAGTCCCTCATCACCTAAATCTTTTCAACGACCAGTCGACCTCTTAACATCTATTGATACAGTGCCTCATCTACCCCCTGTATCACTCCCACAGTGGACTGGAATTACAACCCACCTTTCTTCCGTACCAAAATTACAAATCACACTGAGACTGCCATTCCACGTAAGATGACAGCCCTATGGGAACGCTTGAGTACCCCTTTTCTACTCAAATGCAAATGACTCGATCCCGATGTCTCCACCATCTACCCGAAGTGCTTACGTAAGCTTAAAATGCCCCCTGTTCTCGCCTTCACCCCCTCACCTCTACCAAATGCCCCGTCCACTTCTATCAACTTAACCAGATCTTCCCCTACGCTGGGACCTCACCAATGCCTGGGCCTAACACACCCGCCTAAGCGACTCGATCTATCCAAAATAAACTGCTCCGCCACCTAGAGACGAACGCAATCCGGGCCTCTATCACAATTAAAACCCTCATCGTCACACCCACCTTCCATATTGGGACCTCATCCCTCCACATTACACCAATATATCATACCTCCTTTGTTTTCTGCAAAACGACCTACGCCTTCTACACCTATACAGAGATCAAAGGGTATCACAACATCGTTACCCCGCGTATCCGGTCCACCTATCAACCCTAAACCAATCCCATCATCAAAGGATTTATTTTCTGTCACTCCCCTTTCTCCGTGGTTGTTTCCCGCTACCACGCTATCTGTAGCCTCATCATCTAACCAGCTGAACGTAACTTCTGTGTCCAAGAAACCACGTTTAGTGAAAAACATGTGTCAGCACCCCTCGGCTAAACCACCACCTGTACGAACCAACCACGCCCAAACATTACCAAAACCCGCACAACCAATACCTTCATCCGATTTTGACCCCCTCAAAGGATCTTACGCCAAAATCCTTGCTATGTTGGTGGAGAATGCGACCATTTCCCTACCTCCACTTAGACCTTATGACCCGTCTAAACCCCGACCTATGGGTTACGATGAGTCTAAAATCTGCGCTATCACCGCACACCAGACATGATGTGGAGGGATGCAAAGCTCTAAAACCATCCTTCGTCACCACCTCTCCCTGATAGAAAGATTAAGAAAGACAACTTACGAAGGGAAAGACCTCTAGCGCCAATTCCTCTACTATATCATCTATCCCCGCCTCACCAAGATCTATCATTATTACAACCCCACCTCTCAAGACCATGAATTATCCCAACCATCTTCCTCATCTCGATCTACGAGATTAATATGATTAGTGTCGCTACTCGAGGACGTAAAAACAATGGGAAAGCGAAAGAAAACACACCGCATGCATCTCTTTCTCCTTCAACCATCCCGATTACACCACCACCTAAAGTGGTTATTCGCATGACCCGCCTATCCCGCCTCTAATGGAGTTGCCCACCGAACCATGATCAAAACAGCCTTCATCAATCGCCCGTAAAATGACACTATATGATCTCATTCGACTTCAATCTCATCGACAAGCTCTCGTTGAGATCCTTCAAGGGATAGAGGTTTTACCCAACGAAACCCCGCCCGTGGCCTCCATTCTAACACCCAATCACGTTTCTCTCTCACCAAACAATCCATCTCCCCACCACTCGCCTCAAAACAACAAGTCGCCGCAGCTTAGTTTCTAAGATGAAATTATCGACTTTGGTGCGTAAGACCCCGACTCGCTCTTTTCATTTCCGCTACGTCCGAGACATTCGAGTACGCGGGTTATGATTGACGGGGCGCTAGCCTAAACATCATCTCTTCAAAAGCCTTCCAACAAATGAACATCCCTTCTAGTGCATGTGTGCAACCCCATCATGTTGCGATCATTCAATGACGCTATTACTTCTACCTTAGGCACCGTGATCCTCAACATTCGCGTAGGCCCACGTATTTTACCCGAACTCTTCTATGTCCTCAAGGAGAGTTCCAATATAATATATTGCTGGGTCGCCCTCGATCCGAGCCATGGGATGCGTTCCTCAACATTACATCGATGCATAAAATTTGAGTACGAGGGGAAGTCCTACACTGTAAAAGCTGATCCTCCCCCCTTCAAAACTTGCAATATGTTATACCGCCCAAACGATGTGCTTATACCAATTAAGACACCCATACATTCAACCCAACCATCCTCTTCAAATGTACCTCAACCATCCACCTCAACTGCACCTACGCCTTCAACTGATGAAACCACCGTCGCACAAACCACTTCTTCCCGCAGCCTAACATCCCAACCTCCGACCCTTAGTAGATGTTTTTCATCGCCTCACGCCGGGGAGTACCGCCTATATAACGTTAGTTCTTTCCCTACCCCGCAGGAGTACGGACAATTACATGCGCATCCCACCTACGACCGTCGCGTGGGGGAGGTAATCTCTTACGGACCACCCCATTGCCGCACTAACCTAACGTATGGGGGTGTTGACGCATCCTCCATTACCCCCGAACCTCCTCTTGGTGTGGTTCCTTCCAATCCGATTTTCAATACTTGACAAATCGCCGCTTCGCCCTCACCTTCTTGACTCGGGCCAGGCGTGGAAAGGCTTTGGTTTTGGCCTTTACGAACAAGGCCGACATACACTCATTCCCGTGACCACACGCAAACATAATGATCAAGTGGTCTCGGTTTTTCCAAACACCTACACAGAGACACCTCCGTCACCGTATCCTGGAAGAGGAAGGCGTCGCTCCTACCGAACCATCATCACCCACTTTGCCATCATCTCCCACAGAATCGATGGACCCTGAATCTATCCCTCCTAACTTTTTTTTTTTTTTTTCATAAATGCTATCTTCATAGGTCCTCTCACTTATCAACGCGATAATGAGGACCCATCTTCTCTTCCCCTTCGTATCCGCACATGATCAAGAGGATTCGCCTTTGATTAATGTTGTTGAATGCCAGGATGACGACTCCATCCTCACTTACCTGGGCGCGGATGATTCTTATATTCAACGCGCCTTACCATCTGAAACCCAAACTATGCTGAACGAATCTACTATAGAAATCAACATCCACACGGAGGAAGATCCTCACATAGTGAAGATTGGACAATCCCTTAACACATCGTAACAAGCCGCCTTTTCTACCTTTCTCCGTGCTCGCAACCAAGCTGCATGGTCTTACGCCGACATGCCAGAATTGATCCTACCATCGCTGGCCCATAACATCACCCTAAACCCCGATTCCAAACCACCAAACAAGTAAATTGAGAAAATGCATCCACGCATTGCTCTTCTTGGTCAAAGAGGAGCTCCAACGACTCCTTTCTCGCTTCCTTCATCTTGCCTATCGACTATCCTCAATGGATTTCTAACATCGCACTGCCACTAAAGCGACGGGGGACTTCTGATATGCACATGATTTCCGGATCTTAACCTTGCTTGCCCTAAGGATGACTTCCTCCCAAGTATTGATCAACTTGTTGATCTCACGCGGGCCATGAAATGCTTTTCTCATGGATGGCTTTTCAGATACAACCAAATTTTGGTCGCCTCGCCGATCAACACAAAACTACCTTCATAACTCCTCGGGAACCTTCGTTATCGTGTCATGCCATTTGGCCTTAAGAATGCCTGGTGCTACTCTATCAGCCGGCTATGACCTACATTTTTCATGACATTATGCACACTATCCTCAAGACTATGTCGACGATCTTCTCGGCAAGTCTAAACATCGTAGTGAACATCTCGATGTTTTAACCATTATTTTTGATCGCCTGTTACAATATTCTGTCCGCCTTCAACCGAAGAAATGTGTCTTTGGTGTTCTTTCGGGAAAACTTCTTGGCTTTATCGCCTCTTTTGCGTGGCATCGAGGTCGATCCATCTAAAGTAAAAGCTATCCTAGAAATGCCCCCACCCAAAACCTCAAACAATTCGCGTAGTTTGCAGGGTAAACTTCAATCCATCCGGCGTTTCATCTCCCAACTCTCGGATCGATGTCACCCTTTTCATCACCTTCTAAAAAAGGACGTTGCCTTTCAATGGAGTGAGGAGTGTCACCAAGCCTTCGAAGCTCTCAAAACGTATCTCGCAGCCACCCGTGCTTATCCCACCCCGTGACGACCGCCCTTTCTACCTTTATCTTTCCGCCACCGACCATGCTATAGAGCTATGCTCGCACATCGAGACTCTGCACGCCGAGAGCAGCCGTTTATTATATAAGTCGTACTCGTGGATTACGAGACTAGGTATACACATGTAGAAAAATTGTGCTCGGCCCTATCATTCGCCGCCACCAAACTCCGACATTACCTCCCGAATCACAAAACTTTCGTCATCACCAAACAGCACTCCCATTCATTATATGTACGCCAAACCACACCTAAACCAACGCATCGCTCGATGGCTCATGCCTCGCCGACCTTGACCTTGAGTTTATACAATGTAAATCAATCAAAGGACAAACTCTCGCACTAACTTCATGGAGGCCCCTCTACCCGGGGAACAATTTACCAATTTTACCTTCCCGACGAACTCATCGCCACTCTTTCGCCTGAGAAGAGTCGATCAAATGACCTCTTCTTCGATGGATCTAAGTGCCGGGAGGAGGAGCCGGCGTTGTTCTCATCCTCTCTGACGCCGAACCTATGCCTCTTTTCATTCCGGCTTGATTTCCCCCCCGCACTAATAATAAAGCGGAATACGAGGCCCTTGTTCGGTCTCCAAGTCATGCGATACACTTAGGCATTAAATCTATCAATATCTTTGGTGACTCTCACGTAGTCAATCAAGTTATGGGCATCTACCAATGTAAAACGAGGAACTTCGTATACAAACACCACGTGGAATCACTTCTAACCTTATTTACTCACTATTCTATCCAAACCATTCCCCGCTCCACTAACAAATTTGCAGATACTATGGCTTGCTTAGCCTCGCAGATTCCCGCCGCACCAACTGACTCTGAATTATTCGTTGTGGTCCAGCAACTTTTTGCACCATCCTATTCAACCCCGGTAGTTTGCATGATAAATACTGTGTCTACTAATTCGCAGGATACCTGGTACCACCAATTTCACGACTACCTTACAATCTCGGTTCTCCCACCTGACCTTACTAGTAACGGAAAACGTGCTTTTCTTAAAAGTGTTTCGCGTTATGTTGTCATGGGAGGACTCCTCTATAAACGTGGCTTTGATGGCATCCTCCTTCGCTGTCTAACCGGCGCAGAGGTCACCTATACCATCCAACAAGTACACGATGGGATTTGTGGTGGACATTTTAGTGGCCTTGCCGTGGCTAAACGAATCCTTCGCCTAGGTTATTATTGGCCTACTCTCAATAACGACTGCTACGAATATGTTAAGCGCTGTGTCATGTGTCAACAACATGCCAATCTTCAACATACTCCTAGCCACCCGCTACAAGTCGCTCGTGATCTTTGGCCTTTCTCACAATGGGGTTTAGACCTTATTGGTGAGATTCACCCGACCTCTTCACAACGTCACCGTTGGATAATCACAGCGACCGAATATTACACAAAATGGGTGGAGGCCATCCCACTCATTTCAATCAAAAAAGAAAAAATTGTCGAATTCATTAACCATCACATTATCTCGCCGCTTTGGTATTCCTCATCGCCTAATAATGTATAATGGTAAATCTTTTCAAAAACAAGTTGTTACAAAACCTTTGTGACAACTTTGGTATCAAACTTAGTTTCTCATCGCCTTACTATCCGCAGCCAATGGTCAGCCGAATCTTCTAATAAAACTCTAACCAAAATCCTCATGAAAGTTGTCAATGAATCTGGAAGAAATTGGCACGATCACATCCCCTTTGCCCTTTGGGCTTATCGTACATTTCAAAGCATTCGCACTCTACTAATGCCACACCTTTTCTTTTCGTATATGGTACCGAGGCTGTTTTGCCTCTCGAAATACAAATACCCTCCCTTAGAATATCTCTTCGTGATATTCTCACCAACGATGATTTCCGCCAAGAGGTTAGCCCAATTGGAGCTTGACGAACGACGCCTTACAGCCTCTCGATCACCTTCAAATCTATCAAAAACGCATCAAGCGTGCTTATGATAAGCGACTTCATGAGCGCACCTTTAAGGTTGGTGATCTTGTCCTCAAAGAGAATCAACATGTCACCAAACTAGAAAAGAGCAAACGTGGAAAATTTGCTCCCAATCGATTGGGCCTTATATAATCACTCACACCTATGGATCGTGCACTTATCGCTTAGCTTCGCTTAATGGTAAACTCCGAGCTCGAACCCCTTAATGCCTTACATCTTCACCCATTCTACTGTTGAATCTAGTGTTATATCACTTCTTATCTACCTACTGCTCGTCCCTTGAGCTCATTTACCGCTACATACACTTTGTTTTCTATATCTCTAAATAAAATCGAAATCACTTCGCACCTCCCTCGATAATGCCTTCCCTTTTTAGTCTAGTCCATGACTTCAAAGTATTAAAATAAGCCGTATTCTTATGGGATTTTCTTGAGTCAAACTTCCTACTAAACTAGATGCTTCACGCCAAAAGAACATCTAGTCATCTAAAATTAAATATAGACTGCTCCCTCGAAGGACAGCTATATGCCAAACTATTGCTGCTACTATAAATAGATCGCTTCCCTCAAGGACAGCTATGCACTAAAATCATCATCTCTCGCTACTATAAATAGATCGCCTCCCCGAAGGACAGCTTATATACACAATAGCCTTTATCAAGCTTCTCGCATTGATCAGCCTTCGTGAAGACCTCAAGAATAAACAATCAATATCCTCAGAGACTTCCCGCATCGATCGCCTACATTCAATAAAATAAAAGCCTCATACAAAAGAACTTTTTGGGTCATGGACTTGTCTATTTAGGGTAGGTTCTCTTTCGTTGTAACAAGTTCTTCAGACTCACCTATATCATCCACATCACCTCACCATTTGTTTCAACTCAAGGGACGTAACGTACACCCGATATATTGTGATCATACAACTCTTTTCAACTATGGACTTCTCTCTATACACGGCACTTAGGCTTCGTGCTCGTTTCTACGTTGTGTGGTTTGTTTAGCTCTTTTCACCTACTACTGAGCACTCTTTCCGCTTTGCCTCGCATCTAGAATTGTGTGTTGATCTTAATCAGGACACTATTCCCTACTACTTGGGTATGCTAACCTTTGCTTTACCTATACCTACACCAACAACATTATCCTACCAGCACCAACAACATTACCCTACCAACATCAAATTTTTTACCAAACGACAAATTGCCTAAACCATACCAAATTGCCTAAATTCACCCCTCCCTGATCCTAAGGGAGAACTACATCGGTCTGAGGCCCTTCCTTGCTTTGTGCAATGGGCTATGTAGGCAAAGACTGAGACATGGGGTCTCCCAAGGTTAGCTCGACCATCCCCTACCATAACCTATCATGTGTGGTAAATATAAATATTTTGGTGTATTTCTATTTAATCACATTCCTCTTTATCCTTTTTCAAAACACCAAAGTCAAAACAAAACATTCTTATTATTATCATAACTCAAATCAACATACATATTCAATTTTATTTAGATGTTAAACAAATACATCTTTCTATATCATCGACACGCAGTGTCAGCATCCTTATTTATTCTTATACCTCGCTAACATTTATTTAGACCTCACGCCTCATCCCGAACCAGGTGATGATCGTGATCGCCACCCTCTCGCCGGGCCTCTCTCGTCTCTCAAAGGTACCACGGCTACTGGTACCGCCACCGATACCCGCCAATCTCTCCTCGTAACATATGAATACGCCCGCATGGAGACTCAGCCTCTAGTCTCGCCGCCCGTGACTCCGCAACCACTACAATCCTTCTTGTCTCTCACTCGCTTGGAGAGTCAACCAAACGCCAGACGATCCCTCGCCCTATGTCGTGACTCACAAGCTCGCTACCCACCATATCTATGGCCGACCTCCCGCATCCAACCCTCGATCGGCAACCTACCATTTGGCCCGACCCAAGGCCTCAAGAATGCCGCCCGACCAATTGGCCCGCACCCAAGCCGCACCGATCAACTCCAACCACTTTGGCCCGACCCAAGGCCTCACCCTCGGGCCAACCTATTCTCCAAATACCTCCATTCGCCCGACCCAAGGCCTCGCAACCTACCTATTTGGCCCGACCTAAGGCCTCAACCGACCAAGGCCCCAACTTTCACCCCATTCCCTATCGCCCCATTTGGCCCCGACCAAGGCTCAACCAACAATCGTGCTCACCAAGGCCCCCCAAGGCCCTCAACCTACTATTCAAGGCCCGACCAAGGCCTCCCATTCGCCCGACCCAACCCAAGGCTCAACCTACCTATTCGCCCGACCCAAGGCCTCAACCTACCTACCGACCCAAGGCCTCAACCTACCCCGCCCGACCCCAAGGCCTCAGGCCTACCATTTGGCCCGACCCAAGGCCTCAACCTACCAATTGGCCCGACCCAAGGCCTCAACCTACCAATTGGCCCGACCCAAGGCCTCAACCTACCTATTTGGCCCGACCCAAGGCCTCAACCTACCTAACCACCCAAGGCCTCAACCCCAAGGCCCGACCAAGGCCTCAACCTACCATTTTGGCCCGACCCAAGGCCTCACCCTACCTATTTCGCCCGACCTACCTACCTTATTTGGCCCGACCCAAGGCCTCGCCCTAACCATTTGCCCGACCCAAGGCCTCACTCTACCCCCGACCTATGGACTCTGTGGCCACCAAGGCCCAACAACTTGGCCCGACCCAAGGCCGTATCACTTCCATACCATACCCACAATCAACGTTTTATTTTATCCATCCATCATGTACCTTGTGTTCAATCGAGCTCACCTGTTCGTGTTTTAGCATGATTAGGGTCCTTGACTTGATCTGTCGACCAACTTTGCCTAGACCTAGACCGTGACGTTTATCTCAACCAAACCAACCATTCGTACCGCCGAACATGCCTAAACGCTCGCACCTTACCCGTTATATACCCCGGAGCTACTTCCTATGCCGATACCAGGATTATATCACCCTTGTTTGGATAAACTATCGACCTTTGCCTATACATCGCTGGTTTGCTTTGTCAAATCATATACCCTAGTCGCATCTATTGCATTTCAACACGCGCTCGCTTCCTCGACCTACCCTACCACCTTACCATCCTCTCTACAACATGTACCCTTTATCAACCCTATCCCTGATTTCCCGTTCACTCCATCGGTGATAGATTTGAGGGGGATTACCTATATCCTTAACATGAGAAACCACTTCATATTATTGTTCGCGCAGCTTTAACAAAACAAGCTACACGACAATAAGGGGCTAATGTAGACACCAAATTCGTGTCTTACGACCCTCGTGACCCGCATCCCATTTCACAACCTAACCTCATTACCTAAACCTTACACAATTATTTATTAATTACCTCATAATTGATAAATCCACATCACCTTACCCGCCACCTCACTTGGCCACCTCACCATGACCTAGCCCTAACCCTAAACTAACCTAATTAGGACCCATGACTTGGTCTAGACTCACATCCATAACTAATGCCTCCTTACTCGCACCCAAAGCCGACCTTCTAGCCACTTGACCAAGCCCGCAATCGATCCCTGGGAGAAAAACAGGAAGGTGGGCTATTTTACTAAAAATAGCCTACTTTTTCCTAACCGATGCCGGTTCCTACTCGACCGCCGCTGCTACGCAACCGCCATCGGTCCTGCCTCGTAAATGGGCTCCCAAACCAAAACAACGGATCGGAATTTCATTTTTGGAGATCACCAAGGATTTTCGGATCAACAGAGAGTATCATGAGCGAGGAACAGAGTCCGATCTTCACTTGACCAAGCAGAGACGAGTGAAAATACTAGACGTGTTTACAAAGAAAGGAGATCAACTTGCACCTTCGTAAAAACCAAGAAGTTACATCTGCATGTCCTCCATTATAACATTTCTTATGCTTTTGGAATTACAATTCCTCCCAAACCGCTTTCAATCCATTATCCAACGTACTCATTGCCTCTAACTCGTCATTCTTTTGCTTCTAACCATCCCATTTCCTAATACTATCCAAAACCAGCCATTACAAACACCACAACCAGCCCGTAAGATCCTAAACCCACCAGATTGTTATCGCAAGAATCGCATCGGTTATAGGTAACCGCATCGGTTCCTTTGATCAAAACCAGAAAACAGCCTTTCCCTACCTGGGCTTCAGCCAAGCAATTTAATTGATATTTTGCGCCTTTTGTGTTAATTCACGCAACAGGAAACTCACCACCTTCGAAAGGAAGTTTTACATTTCCCGGCCCAAGGCGCTTCTCATTTATTGTTTAATCAAATCTTGTCCGCAGCCAACCCGATCTTCTCTCTAACGGTACGCGCACATCATCTCGACATTCATGTGTATTCCTCCTAACCCTAACCTTATCTATTTCTAAAAGGAACGAAGCATTTCCGAGTGAAACAATGATAGTTGATGTGATTGGTGTGGGTAAAAGTGTGGACAAAGGAATTGGGATTGATTCTATGGATGGTATAATAGGTAAGGGAGGAATGGATATAGATGAAGTAGAAGGTATGAGAAAATCCAATGAATTGGATGTGATAAGGGATGGAGTGGGTATAGATGTGGAAATAGTTGATGGTGTAGGATCAAGTATAGATGAATGGGGTGAAATAAGTGATGTGGCCATGGGAAAATATGTAGGTATATGTGATGAAGATGTCAAGGTGGATGAATATTTTAATGTGGTAGATATAGGAATAGTTAGGATTGATGGAGAGATAGGTCTAATTAGGATGTTTCCTAATATAGGTGATGTAGTGATTGGTGTGTTTGATATGGATAGGGGTTAGATATGATAGGTTGGGTTATGATAGATGTAGTTGATGTATATGTGGTAAAGGTAAGAATAGATGTAGATATAGAAAAATTGGTATAAGTTAATGTGATGGGTGCAAAGAAAAGTTGTAGGCATAATGTATAAGGTATGAATAAATGATGATGTAGGATAGATAGGTAAGGATGGAGGTGTTCAACATATAGTATTGGTTGTGTAAGATGTGGAAGGTGGAAATTGATTTTTGGTGGTGGATTAGGAAAGGGTTGTCTGAAGATGTCAAGGGGTTGGTTGCGAGATGAGGAAAGATTTTCTATTTGGAGATCCCCCTGATTTATAAGTTGTTGAACATGATATTTAAAATAATGACACTTTTTAAGTCGTGACCTATGACTTGATGATATTTATAATAATGACCCTCATGATACCAAGCAGGTTTGGGGTGTAAGTTTTCAATAGGATGGATGGGAGAAAGTATGAGGAGGTTAGTTTCCATCAACTTGTTGAAGAAGGAACTATAAGATTCCCCTAAGGGGATATAATTGTAAGATGGTTTGTAAGTTTTGTGTGAAGGAAGTGTGTAATGGGTGGCTGGTTGTGGTGACACAAAATGAGAAGCAGATGGATAAGGATGCAATGTTTGATAAGAGGGTACATAATTAAAGGGTGGAGGTTGAATAGGAACATGACATGATGGAATAAATAGTGATAATGAATGTTTTTGAAATATAGGAATGTGATATAATTATTTAGGTTGAATAGATTGTTGTGAGATAGGGATATTTGATTATTGATTGTTGGGAGATTGAGATCATTGAATAGGCATTCTAGTGATAATATCGATGAAATAGGGATAATGTTGATACAAGGTGGTGGAGGTGGAATAAAATCCATCGATTGAGTATATTGATAGGATTGAGAGATTGTTGGGGATATATGAAATATGAAGTCATAAATGGGGCTAGAAGGAGGCCCGAGATTTTCTAAATGAGTAGGAGATGGAGGTGTGGTTGGTTGAGGAGAAATATACTGAGGGGAGATAGGAGAGTTGGTTTCAAAAGGGGGTCAATTTGGATGACATGGTCTTTATAAGGTTGGGAGATCCAATGCGGAATCTCAAGATCATTGGAGGAGGAAATATAATTGGATATATTATAGTGTTGCATTGTTTGAGAAAAGGTATTATTGGGTATGAAATGGGAAAATGTTTGTTTATGAATTTTTCAACATAACAATCAAACAAAGATGCTTTTATTAACATGATTAATTAAGAAATGTGAGAAAAAGAAAGGGATGGATAATGAAGGTACCTAAGAATGGCATTCTAATATTGGTTTCATGTAGTTATGGATGGGGAGTCCTTGATATACTTGAAGGTATGTGAGGCCTAAGTCTATGAAGGATATCTAACATGGAAAGAACAACGTGGAGGCTTCTTGTTGGGTGATGAAATCCCAATCAATCCACCTGGTAGGAAGATGTCTAGATGTGTAGATTGATGTGTGAATTTTTGTTGTGTGTGATAAAATGTGAGATGCAAATCAATTAACCCATAATTAAGCAATTTTATCAAGAAATAAAGAAAAGGTTTAGTTTTAATACAAATTTTAATGTTAAACTTTGATGAGAACACACACAAGGAAGGGAAAATGCAATGTAAAAGAGAAAATTAGAAAAAATTACAATACCCAGAGAACGTTTTTAATATTTTCTCGATCTCGAAGAGGAAACAAATAAGAGACATACAAGTAATCAAGAAAACAAAAACAAGTGAAAATTGATGCTTTTACATGAAATGTTAGTAGAAGATAAAAGAAACACAAAAAATAACAAGAAATGCAAGGAATCACCTAAAAGGGTGGTCCCACCAGTGCATGACAAGAATGTTGATCTAATTTTTTTGTTCCCTTTTCAATTTAATGATATAGAAAAAATAAAGAAAATTTGATAACTCGTAACATGGAGAGGTTAAGGTACCTCAAACGTGGTGTAGTTAATATGGGTGCAAAGTAGATGAAGGATCCTAGTCATTGCTACAATTTGATGACCTGCACAACAAAGACACTAAGAAGAAAATGGATTAATTTATAGATAGGGGGTTTCTTGACGAATTCATTTCAAGAAGTGTAAACTTCCTTGGCAGATTTCAACCCCGTGTTTTGATAAAATAGGATACAATCAATGATAATAAATAGGATAATATGTAAAATATGAGGCACACATAAATTAAAAATGCAGAAATGCAAGGCACATATAAATTTGATCTAAATTAAAATAAAATAAAGTTACCTAGTAGGGTCGATGGTGAATGGAGGTAGACATGATGAAACAAAACTATAAATGCAGATCGTGATGTTATGAATACAAACTAGATAGACCAAAGGCCTAAAGATACCGAAAATAACCTAAAAGAGAATATATGATACAAGGAGACCAAGAGATGGCAAAAAATAGAGATTTGGATAGATTTTTGGGAAACAAGTTTCAGTGGAAAGTGACTAGGATGGGTTGACGGCGAATGGTGCATGATGCAGATAAGATTTGGAATGACAAAGAAGCAAAATAACAAAGCGAGAACAAGAAATAGTAACATGGAAAGAATAGAAACTCGGTAGGGTCTGGAAATAGTAAAGGATGATGACCCGGAGTGGGGTCGATGCTAACTCCGGGTAGAGCAACAGAGACCGAGGAAGTGTAAGACAACGACGAGGATGGATAAGCTGAATGGACAACCCGCAAGTACATGGGATCAACATGATGACTAAAACGAAGTCTATGGAGATGAACTAGTCCCGCAAAATGTTAGATACAAACAAGAAAACGATAATATGATAATAACTAAATAAAAAATTAGGATAATCTACAAACGATGTATAAGAGTGATGCAAGAAATCTGAAAGGAGATCCAAGAGGTTTGTAACCATTGCGGGGATGCTTGTGCACGCGAAAAGGTTTTCAAGTTGTAAGAAATCATGGATGTTTGCATGCATGTGCCTAAGAGAAGGATGAATTTCATTTTAAAGGGTTGATTGAGAGCCGAATGGGTCACCACCGATCAAGGGAAACCATTCTTTAGATGGTAAAATCACTTATTTGTTCGAGATATGGGGATTTAGGGATTGAGATAAATGCTTTAAAGCATGTTGGCGGGTAAGGGTTGTTTAGGGAAGTGTCATGGCTAGATAGGAGATAAAGATGGGTAGGATAAAAGATATAAAAAGCATAGGGATGTGGATTTAGGTGGATAAGGATAAAAACATCCCAAAGTAAGATAATTAGAGGTAATTAGCCAATTAGAAGAGATGAAATATAATTAGGGGTAATTAGATAATTAGGGGTAATTAGATAATTAGGGTCAATTAACAAGAATTAATTAATGATCAAAGGTGATGGGATAATAAATGGTCATTTAAATAAGTGAAGTGAATTAAATTAAAGGGGTCTAGCTTGGACCATGGTTGAAAATGTGCACATGGGAAATCAAAGGTAGTGATATAAAATTTTGGTGTTTACATATTAAATACAACAAATTATAGCATTTGGAGAATTCGATTGAAAGCATGTTTTATGCGTGGGAAGCTACGGGATCTAGTAATTAGTGTGTAAAAAGGACTCACCGAGAAGAGAATCAACTCCTAAAAACCTTATGTCTTTCTCCTAAATATCTCAGAAGCTCTATCCATCCTATTGTAAAGCATAAAGGATGAATTCCTACTGCATATAGGTCATATGGAGTCTCCAGTAAATGCATGGAAATAATTAGAAACCATGCATAAAGGCGATCTCCTATATAAAAAAATTAAGCTAATAATGGAATTTTTAAAAATCCCTCAAGGGGGTGAGAAAATATTAATTAGTCAAGCTAAAACTAAAATCAATAAAACTCACTGGATGGTTGTAATTGTGTCCTGTTTCAAGATAAGTTGGTATATTTCATTATTTAGATAAATATTCATGAAAATTTTAGAAATTACATCTCCATCCTTAACTCTAAATATCATAATACTTTGTCTTCTCTTCTAATTCAAGAAGAATGTGTAATGGATAATTTTGATTCAAAAGAGACTGTTATTCAGAATTGTTCTCTCAGAATCATAAACCCTCTCATAAGAGAAATAATATCAATCCTAATCAGAAACCTAATGTCGATCAAAATTTAAACCCAATCCTAAATCTAATTTGTTAAGAATAGTTAGAATTTTAAAGTAAAATTCAATGGCACATGTAACAAATGTGGCATGTTTTTTTCTTAAATAGTATAATTTCCATGTAAAATCCAATAAATTTTTTAAAAATACTAAAACTAGTAAATTTAACAATCAAAAGAAAGATCAAAATCAGAAGAAAAATCATGCAAATAATATTGAGCAATCGATTGCCATGTATAACGCTTCTTTCATCTTCAAAAGACAGTGAATGGATCCTATATAGTGGTTCCTCTAGGAAAATGACTTGTACCCTAATATACTCTCGGATGTTGTTAAATGTGAAGAAAACATATATCTAGGAGATAATTCCATCATTAGATCTGTAAGTTGTGGAAATGTTAAACTGAAAAATGGAATAATTAGGAATGTATTGTATGTTCTTCAGTTGAAAAAGAATCTTTTATCTTGTTCTCAATTGACTAAAGAAAACTATAAACTTGTTTTATTGTAAGATAAATTGTATGTAAAAGATAATCTCAAGTAATGTCATTGCTTGGCATTTAGAAAACATGGTGTATATATTTTTGATGGATTTGTGTCTAAATATTGCTTTGCTTCCTCTTCTAGGAATGATATTAATATTTGGCATGAAATATTAGGTCATGTGAATTTTAGAATTTTGTATGAAATGTCTAGAATAAATCTTGTTTTTGGTCTTCTTAAGATTAAATATGTTCATGAGACATGTGAAAGTTGTTTGCATGGAAAGAAACATTCTAAACCATTTCAAAAACATCATGATCCCAATTCTTCTCAGTTATTAGAAATGATTCACATTAATGTGAGAGGACCACTTGAAAATCCTTCTCTCAACGGAGCTTTGTATGTTGTATGATTTATTGATGATTTCTTTAGGATGATCTGGTCTTATCTTATTAAGAAAACTTTTGATGTCTTGTCTAAGTTTCAAGAATATAAAGATTTAGTTGAAAATGCTTCTAATTTGAAAATAAAAAGAATTAAAATTGTTAATAGAGGTGATTATGTTAGAAAAAAATCTATCGAGTTCTATGTGCAATGTGGGATAGAAAAAAATTTGATAACTCCTTATTCCCCACAAAAATGGCATTGATGAAAGGAAGAATAAGATGATATTAGAAATGGATAGGACTATAATTCATGCATCTAATGTGCCTAAGTTTTTATGGTCAGAATCCATGAAAACTATTGTCTACATCATAAATAGAGTTTTTACAAAATCCTTTCATCAAACTACTCCTCATGAAGTATGGACAAAGAAAAAATGAGATATCTCTCACTTAAGAATATTTGGTAGTCTTGCTTCCAACTTCATTCCAAAATTTAAAAGGAAGAAGCTTGACCTAACCTCCTATTATTGTATTTTTTTGTTATGGTTGTCAAACTAAAGGTTTAAGAGTCTATGACCCTTTCAAGCATGATATAGTTGAAAATAGGAATGTTCATGTCTTAGAAAAGACATTTTGTGATGCTTTTCATGAACCATCCTCTATTACTCCTAACATAGAACCTGATAATACTTCTCCTAACATTATGGAAATATAAGATCAAGAGGATGATTATCCCAACCTAGATATGATGGGGATTAAGGGGGTCATCTCAAGAAAGTGTCTTGCATCCAAATAATTATAATTGGGCTCAAAATATTGTTAAGGATTCTACAATTGTTAGTCTTAGAAAGATAACTCGTAGTCAACATTCCTATCATGAATTTTGAAACTCTATGAGGTTGAACCACAATATTTTGTAGAATCCTATCAAGATGATAGATGGATTCAAGCTATGACAAATGAATATAATTATTTGATTAAAAATAAAACTTGGGAACTAGTCCCTCCTCCTTCTAAGAGAAGCATTATAGGATCCAGGTGGTTGTATAAGATCAAGTATAACTCTATAGGAGAAATTGAAAAATTCAAGGCAAGGTTGGTAGCTTGTGGTTTCACTTAGAAACCTAGTCTTGACTATGTTGATACTTTTTCTCATGTAGCTAAAATGAGTATTGTCATAATTCTTCTTGCTTGACTTCCGATATGATTGGGAGATTCACCAAATCGATGTCAAAAATACTTTTAAAATGGTGACTTAAAGGAATAAATCTACATGCATCATACTAAAGGGTTTGAAGAACCTAGTAAGGAACTTTATTTCTGTAAGATGAATAAGTATTTGTATGGTCTTAAGTAAGCTCCTAGAGCTTGGTATGCTAGAATTAATATTTTCTTTCAGGATCTTGGTTTTAATTGCATTGTTGTTCCGACAATGATAGATTTTTTATTTTGAAAATAATCATGTTATCATTATTGTCTTGTATATTGATGATCTTTTAATTACTAGCAGCGATAAAAATTTAATTGCTAGAATCAAAGAAAGGCTTAAAAATGTTTGGATATGACTGATTTAGACTTGTTAAATCACATTCTAGGCATGGTTATATTTCAAGATCATCAATTTATTATTCAATATCAAGACGTCGTTATGCTATGAATTTTATTAGAAGATTTAACATGATTATCAGTAAACTTGTTACCATTGTTATTGAAGTTGGTATAAAATTAGATCTTAAACCTTCTTGTGCTAAATTTTATCCTACTCTGTATAGACAACTAGTTAGGAGTCTAATTTATTTGAATATTAATAGACCTGATATCTCATATGCGCAGTAGGAGTTTTTTCAATATTTATGCATTATATTTATGAGGATCATTGGAAAATGGAAAAAATAATTTTGAAAAATATTAAAGGAACAATTAATTATGGTCTATTTTATTATTCTTCTAGTGATGCACAATTATTTGGCTATTGTGATTCGACCATGCTAGTGATGTTGTAGATAGAAAGTATATGTTTGGATATGTTTTCAAGTTAGGTGTAGGTTCAATCACTTGGACTAGAAAGAAGCAACCAATAGTTTCTATTTCTTCGTCTCGAGGAAGAGTATAGAAGTGCTATGGAAGCTGAAAAGAAGCTATGTGGCTAAAAAGAATATTGGATGATTTACATATGGGCATCAAAGGGAGAAATATTCTTCTATGTGATAGTCAAAGTTTCCATGTTCTTACGAAGAATCTAGTTCAATGTCAAAGGACAAAGGATATCAAGGTTCATATACACTTTATTCGAGAAAAGTCCTGAATAGTGATACTTATCTCAATCCCATTCGATTAAGATCAAGTTGTAGATATCTTCACAGAGTTATTTTGTTCGTAATTTTTGCAAATTTTGTGCATTTTTGGCCTATCGAGTTTTCCCGAGGGGGAGTGTGCATGAAAATGCCACCTCTTAACGCTACATTGTAAACTTACAATGCTTCCTTCATTTTTTTATAAGTAAATAATCATAGTATGTGAATTTACTTGTAAATATGAGTAAGAAATTAGTTATGGGTATTCCTTGGTTTATAAAAGGCTCCATAATCTGATATAAGTCTTCATTTATAAAGCATTGGTCCTAATAATTTCGAATGGAATATTTGTATAATTTCCCTTGTTTACATGTTATCCTGAATCATTGTTGATGATTTATGGATCTATAAATACTTTTGTTTAAAAAGGTAAATTGGCATGTTCTATTTTTTCCCCACTTAACATTAAGGGGTAGTGTTGAGATAATAATTTCAAGTGGGATATCTAGCACTACTTTACACCCCATATTATTTTAAAGTTTTTCATCAAAATTTATTTTGATGGTCTTCCAAATTTAAGAGTGAAGCGGCGCGACCAATTCACCCACCCTATATTGATTAGGGTGATCCCTCTTCAGATATATATTCGATAGATATTAGATTGGTAATATCATTCATGATCGAGTGCATTGTATAGCATAACATTGAACAACTATGAAAAATAGCTCTGTAATTATATTGTGAGACCAAGGAGTTAAGTGAAAGTGCTAGGTAAAACTTGTATTTGAGATTCTTAATATAGGAAGTCCTTTATGACAATGGGGTTTTTCCTTTTGGCTTCCCCACTATAAATCTAGTGTTACCATTTCCTTACTTTTTTGTTATGAGAGCATAGCAATAGATTTAGCCATGAATAATTATGCTACATTATTTTAGTTAATAAATATGGCTACATTATATAGCAATGGAAATTATATAAAATTGAGTCGATCCAATAACAACTTCCCTATATTAGTGCTAGCATATTGAACAAACTTAATCACGCATAAACTATATATATTATTATTACAACAATAATATATTTAAGTAGTTAATCATATGTAACTAATTATTTACCATATAGTAAATAATATTTTCCTAACATTCCCCCTTAGTGTTTACATGGGAAGAAAGCACATCATAAGAACTAGAAATAGAATCATATGCCTCTGCATACTTCTAGGTATGCATATTGTTGGATTGGATCTTGTTGTATGGATCTTGTTACACGTGACCAAAATGTTTCACTACAGTGAATACCAATACCTTCTCAATGATCTCACTTCCAAAAATACACATACATATGCAAAATCAACACGTTTCACTAATACATTTTACACTTTCTAGGATGAAGCAGATAGAAGGTAATGTTAGTGCAAATCAGCAGACCCCTAAGTGAGAATTGGGTCATTTAGTGTGATTGCACAACATGGAATCTTTTCCCAAGTGCGGGACTTGAAAAATGGGAAAAACTCTCCAAATTGAAGGCTGGTTCCTCTACTCCTTTAATCGATGTATGCATAAAATTTGTAGAGGTTTAACTCAAAATTCTACTCTAATTATGCCAAGGAGACAAGGATAGAAACAAAAGAAAAGAAAACTAAACCGACAAGGTGATACACCAAAGGAGTGGTGAACATCTATTTCGTAGATTGACACAGATTATGAAAAATGCAACACAAATCATGCACAAATTGCTAAAATTGCAATGAAGGATTAGGATAGTGAAAAACAACACAAGAAAGGATTGAGAATTCATTCACATAGCTTGCATTGTCATTTCCATTTTTAATACAAAGTGCATTACAATAGTAATGAGGTAGAAAACATGTTGCTCTAAAAAAGGTCCGATATTCCACAAATTCACTTGTCAGGGTGAAGGAGGGAGCCAAAGACAAAACATAAAAAATGTCTAACCATTTACAAATGATTCAAATTTTTCTTTTAACAATGAAAACCGAGTTCATGAAGGAGAAACGCGGGAAAATTGAAATGAATGATTCAACCACCAACCAGATCCATCAAAATAGCATGGGTACCCTTAAAAGTTCATTCCCCAAGATTTTTGACCATGCTGGAGAAGAATGGAAGCCATACTACATTAAAAATGGTGGTTGAATGTCGGTTCTGCTCTTTTCCCCATGCCAAAGGCGTTTTTCTCATTTTTCTCTCACTAAACTCCACCAAAAAACAAAATTAAAGATTTCATCATGTAGAGGACTTCAATAGCTTTCCAATGACACAAAAATTGAGAAAAACCAAGCTTTGGATCGAAATATATGCCCCTATGAAGATTTAGGGCAAAAATCGGGTCGGTGGGCGAAACCTAAAATTTTTCCCCTTTTTTTGAATTTGGGAAAAATTCCTCAAAAAGTTCCACGCCCTGCCGCTCCACTACCACGCAGTTGATTCCTTATTCATCCACAAGTTCAAATGGCCATTTTACCTTTTTTGAATTTTGGAAAAATTCCAAAATTTCTCCACGCCCACGCCCGTCACTCACTGCTATGTGGCACACTTTGATTTAGCGTGGGCCTGAATCAATTTTCTTTCCTTTGCGGGCCCGCAGAAAAAAATTTCCTTTACGCCATTTTGAACACTTTGGAAAATTTCACCAAATCTTTCGTGCCTCTCGACTCCCACCACAACTAGACACGTGTCATCCTCCGGTTGGTCGTGGGCCTTCACAAAATTTCTTTTCCTTCTCCTTGGCAGGCCTGCAGGCCAGTTTTTTCCTTTTCGCCCTTTGCTATTTTGGCAAAAAGCCAAAATTTACTCCACCCTCTAACTCCCGCCACCCTCATGGACATGTGGCACATTTTGATTGACGTGGGGCTTTTGGGCCAAAATTTCTTTGCACCATTTTTGAAAAAAATTCAACTTACCCTGCCGGCCTCGACCTCTGTGCTACGTGGCGCATCCTCATTCATCGTGGGCCTCAAGCCATTTCTTTTCCTCCGCGGGCCACGGAATTTTTTTTTATTTTGTGCCCCAGCCACTCCTTGGTGATTTTTCCAACTTACCTCCATTGACCCGCCATTCTGCCGCCACGTGGCACATTCCTATTGGTTGCGGACCTTCCCAGGGAAAATTTCCCTCAAAAACTCTATCGAGCCATAACTTACAAAATACAAGGAGTTAGAAGGAAAATTTTACCTTTCTAGAAAGGTGAGAAAATCCTCTATCTGATGAAACCATTTCCAAATAATTTTGAGTGCTTGGAAAGTGAAAAAAATTGACTGAGGAAAAAGGAAGGAAGGAATGAAAGAAAGATAGTCAAAATAAGCAAGGGGCTTATTTTGGATAACAATTTTGGCGACTCGAGGGGTCATCCACCTACTGGATGAATGATTAGTGGTCTTTGAAGCATCCAATGGGCATGGATTCATCAAATTAAATCGCTTAGTACTCTCAACTCATTATAAAATTTCTAGGAAGAAGATTATGAGACTAGAACATCACTTGATCGGAGCATGGCTTGCAAAGATGCATCCTTGGGACAATTAAGCTTGTGCCAAAGCACTTAGGGAAATGTGAAACTAAGCTAAAACAAAACAATGTGCACAAACACTTGGAAGAATGAAAATCTAAGATAATATGTACAAAGTGAGGAGTTTCCTTCCAAGAAGAATGATGCTTTAGATGGATTCCATTAAGCGGAATCAGTAGTTCTTCACCATCCAATGTAAACAATTGGAAGGCATTGTTGTTCTTACATTTTGTGACCATGTAGGGGCCACTCAAAATGGCATCAAAATTTGAATGCCTTCCTAACTTTTCTCAGTCGCATCCCATTTAAACACTAAATCTCCAACTTTGAAGGTTCTAGCCTTAGCTTTCCTATCAAAATTTCTCTTGATCAAGTCTTGGTCCTTCTCCATTATTTGGGTTGCATGCTCTCTAATTTCTTAGAGTTCCATCAATTCTACACATCTAACCTCCATGGGTTCAAAATCCAACAATTCCAATTGCTTCATGAGTTCTAACATTGGCAACTCAAGTGACATAGGCAAGATTGCCTCTCTTCCATAAACAAGTCTGAATCGAGAGTTACCGGTGGATCTCTTAGGAGTTATCCTATCATCCCATAAGGCTGATTTAAGTTTAGTGTGCCAAGTCCTCTGATTTTCATCAAGAGTCATCTTGATGATCCTTAATAGGTTCTTGTTGGTAGGCTTAGCTTGGCCATTACCTTGAGGGTAATAATTTGATGAAGTGCTCAGATAGATCCCATTCTTAATAGCCCATTCAGTTACCTTTGATCCTATGAATGTCAATGCATTATCTGATATTATAGTGGCAGGTATACCAAATCTGGTTACTATCCCCTCATAGAAGTCTAGAATGCTAGATTTATTTTCCTCTTTGAGTGCCACTGCCTCAGTCGATTTGGTGAAGTAGTTTGTTGTTGTTAGAATCCACTTGTGTCCTTGGCTTGAGTTTGGGTTAATGACTCTAATGAAGTCAAAACCCCATTACATGAATGGCTGGTCAACTGAAATTGGGTGCAATGGAAGGGCTGCTAATCTTTTCTTGCCTCGTGAAGAATGCACAATTTTTGCACCTGATGATCCATGCATAACAATCACTAAACACCTTGGGCCGATAATAATAGCTAGCCTTCATAATCTTGAGGGCTTTCACTCTTGGAGCAAAATGACCCCTAGCTGATCCATCATGGAACTCCTCTAACATTCTCTTAATTTGATTTGTCCCAATGCATCTCAAAGAAGACTCCATTTATATTATTTTTGAAAAATACTCCATCAACAAGTGCATATGGGATAGCCTTGCAACCAAGTGTCTTCTCTTAGTTTTTTTCATCTCACGGAGGGCATAGGCCTGTTTGTAAGAAGTGCATTATGTCTTGGGTCTAGCAAGGAGTGAGCATACCACCATTCTCTTCTTGAACACATCTTTGTTCTTGGTTGTCTTACAACACTAAAACAACATCCTTCCCATTGCTTGCTTCCATTGATTTGCTCAAGACAAGCTTCTTACACAATCCCTTTCATCGGACCAGCTTGGTGACTTTGATCTCAATGTCATAATCCATGACACAAGTAATCCAGCCCTGCACATTTTTCATTTAGGTCTTTATTGAGGAGGAAGTCCTTAACTCCCACATGAGAAACCAATAGTTGAACCTTGTTGTTTGAAACTAAATACTTAAATTTCTTAAAGCTCCTAATCATTGCAAGAACATGCTTCTCAATGAAGAAATACCTCACCTCATAGTCCTCCAAGATTTGGCTAAAGAAAGCAATTGGCTTCTCTGCATTTTCTTTGTTTTGCTATACTAAAATTACAAAAATTGTATCATCACCGCCAAATGCATAAAGGATAAAATCTTTAGAGAAATCAAGTTAATGAGAGTTAGAGCTTGTGAGATAGCCTCTTTGATTGCCTCAAAACTTGTCTTGACTTTAGTCTGTCCATTTGAAATCCATACTTTTCTTCAACATCATAGTTATTAGCTTGACAAGGGATGCAAAGTCTGGAACAAACCTTCGAACAAAACTAATTCTTCCCAAGAAGCTTTGAAGGGCCTTCTTGTGACTTGGTAATGGCAGTGATTTTATTATTTCAACCCTCTCTAGATCAATTGCTAATCCTCTTTAGAAACAATGTGGCTAGGAGCTTTCCTTCATGAACTAGGAAAATACATTTTTGGGATTCAAGGATAACGCAAATCTTCTACATCTTTAGAACACTTGTCTCAAATGAAAGAGATGATCTGTTGCACTTTTGGAAAATACAATAATATCATCTAGGTATATCAACACTATTTTTTGATCAATCCTTGAATGCTATATCCATTTCCCTTTGGAAGGTAGCTCCAAAGCATTAGACAAAACCCAAATGGAATTTTGTTGTATGCATAGGTTCCCCATTTGGTGGTGAAGGTTGTTTTGAACTGATCATCCTCCTTTACTATGATCCGATTATACCCCGAATAACCATCTAGTAATGAAAATCTCTGAGAGCCCAACAACTTGCAAAATATGCTCCATAGAAGGAAGTGGGTAATGATCTTTGAGGGATGCTCTATTCAAATCTCTAAAGTCTACACACAATCTGATTTCTCCACTCTTCTTTCTAACTAGAACTAGGTTTGCAACCCACTTGAATGCTTGATGGGAAATATAATACTTGCCTCTATTAACTTATTCAATTCCTTCTTCATGAGAGGCTCTATGTGTGGATTGACTGGTCTTTGTTTTTACTGATGGGTTTAGAATTTGGATCTAATTCAATTGTGTGTTGAGCTAGTTTGGGATTGAAACCCTCAAGTCTTCATAGCTCTAAGAAAATATATCCGGGAACTCTCGGAAAAGTTGCATGAACTCATACCTTTCTTGCTTGGTTGTCACTTTACCAATTTGAAGTGATTTGCCTTCTCCTACCGAGATGGGCACTGAATCTTCTCCCTTGACTTGGATGTTTGCTTTCTCTTTCCTAAATTGATCATTAGGATTAAAGATGGACTCCAAAGTGAAAATTCCTTTTGGCAGTTTGTTGGTTCTCGGCTCTACCACTTGATCACCATCGTTGTTCTAA
Organism: Taxus wallichiana var. yunnanensis; assembly: GCA_018340775.1. Classification (NCBI taxonomy): domain Eukaryota; kingdom Viridiplantae; phylum Streptophyta; class Pinopsida; order Cupressales; family Taxaceae; genus Taxus; species Taxus wallichiana. The sequence goes on from CM031237.1 coordinate 967,521,906, forward strand.
CTTCTCCGATTTTTGTCTCGAGAACTTAGCTTCTTCTTGAATGAAATTGATGATTTGTTGGTCACTTTCAAACACTTGCCAACTTAAATTATTGTTCTGGCACGATGGCATTACAATCACATGAATGTTTAGCTGCACTTTATCCTCCCCGATACTCTCCACAACATCAAAGGCTGCTCCAACTGCTACAAGTCTATCGCTGAGCTTGGTTTTTTTCCTAGGGATGGAGTTGATGTCAAAGCCTTCAAAATCCTCAATGAGGTCCCACACCCTATTCTTATAACTCTTGAGCAGGAGTCATTTTTGGCAAGTATGTTTTCCTTTAACTTGATTAACAATCAACTCACTATCACCAAAGACTTCTAATTTTTGATACCTCTCTTTCTTGACCAATGCAATCCATGTATCAAATCTTCATATTCAGCAAGTGTTGTTAGAACATGTAAAATGAAATCTAAAATCTGAATAACACTTAATGCCTTGAGGTGAAACAAGCATAGCTCCCCCTACACCTTGTCTACTTCTTGATCCATCAAAGAACAATTGACATACCTCATTATCATCTTTATGGTCTGGCTTGGTGATGCTAATAATAGGCTGATTTTCTTCTTGCATGTAATAAAATCCTAGTTCAGATTCCTCTATTTCCTTATAGGAATCAATATCATGTACCTTGCTTTCCCATTCATCAAGAGTAAAATATGGGATGCTTCTAACCTTGGTATCAACTTCATCGGTGCCTGGATAATCCTCTTGATCAAATGTTGAATAGTTGGCATTGATTGGGCTTGGAGTATGAGGCTCAATGTGAAAGTTTGCAATAGGTTTGGACCTAATTGTGGCCTTAGTTCCATATCTGGTCCAAAACAACATGTGTGACCAATCAAAGATAAATAGCCTCCAATTCTAGCTGTGAAATCCCTTGACAAACATAGGGCAAAAGTGGTGGTAAATCTATCACTGACACATCTTGCAAAATAGTGACATTGGGGCATGCATGCAAAGTGAGGCTCAAATCCTTAATTATCCCCACTGTTGTTACTATTGTCCCATCCAGTTGTACCACCCCTTTGGATATGACTTCATATTAGAGGCCTAGGTGATCAACTATTTTCTTGGGCATCACATAACTACTTTCCCCATAATCAATCATACAAGTATATACTAGTTTATCCCCAATGATCAATGAAACATAGAATGGAGGGGGCTTCAAAACTTTACCTTGTTGTCCTCCAAACTTCCCCTTAGGAATTTGAGTAGTATTTGTGAGTACCTTGTCTTGCATATGAGCTTGCTTATTTGAAGTTGACCAATTCTTCATGGCATCTTGTAGTAGATCCCTTTGGCCTAGGATGGATAGTTATTCCACATAGATATATTCACATTTGTCTTCTTCATTTGTTCAATGATGTTAAATGGGGATGAAATATCTCTTTACTACCCCTTAGCCTCGCACATTCTTTTCTTGTACATGGGCTACTAAGGTTGGCATTTGAGCTGGTCTAGAAGGTGGTTTGGGCTGTCCTTGCACATTTGGAACTACATTTTGCATGTTAACACTTTGTGGAGTGATGGAAGGTTGTGGATCACCTGGAGCTAATGACTATGCTTCATCAATATTCCTCTTCTTTGACCATGTGTTAGCTGTTACATTCTAAGAAATTTTTGATTCATACCACAAAAATCTTCAGCCTGCCAGTTCACAAGTGTAGTCTCATTTGGAGTTGTATTTTGCTGAGATGTTCCTTGTTGTTGGTTTGTTTCTTGACTCACCTCACTCTCTACACCAATTGCTATCACCATCAAAGCTTGGTTCAAAGCACCATTAAAGCACATAGACTAGTTGTGGGGTTCATTACATGGGAAACACCAATCAGACTCTTGAGCTATATTATTTTGGACCTGGAACTAAGGATTTAGATGTAGATGCAACATTGGGGTTATAGGCAGAAATGGTCTCATTGGCGGGAGGCCTCACTTGATTTTGATTTGTAGCTGGATTGGGTGGCCTATGGGATGATATGGTTTCCTATTAGGCTGAGTTTGAGACCGATAAGAAGGTCTAAAACTTTGGGCTTATCGCCTCTTGAGTGTAACCAATTCATTTCCTAAATTTTGTAATTGTTTCATGACTTCTTGAAGTTCATTTGGGGCACTAGAGGATGAAGTAGAAGTTTCATTTGAACTCTAATTTCTAGGAGTGGGAATAGGAGCTAAAGTAGGTGCTTGAGTAGTGCTTGGGTTTTCCAAGTTTGGAATATAAGGGCATAGGAGGCCTAGGCACCAATTTACCAGCTTGGATCAAACAATTCTCAGCCCTAATGGTGATGCTATAAGTTGCAGGTATATTTGCACCTCCCATGGATTGGATTAACATAGAAATATCAGAATTTAAAGCTTTGAGATAGTATAAGAAAGCACCTTCAGCTATTGGCCTTACTGTCACTGGGATTCTATCCCATGTCCTTTGAAATCTGAAATTGAAGTCTATTAGTTGCTCATTGGGAGCTCTCTTGATAGTTGTCAGTTGTTCCAATAGAGACAAATTATCTCCCTTTTCTCCAAACTGATCATGGAGAGCTATGCACAACTGGTTCCAATTTTGAATAGAGCCTACCCCAAGGCTCCTAAACCATTGTAAGGCTTTCCCTTTGAATAAAGATGCCAACAATTTGATAGTAATTTGCATCTCAACAATCTCATGGATTGCACAAACATTAGTAATGTCTTTGACATGATCACCAGGAGTGATATGATTTTCCCTAGTAAAGTATGGGATGTTCTTCAATGCTGCAACTAGAATTGGGTTTTATGCATTGAGAGCAAGTGGGCTGTTGCCAGTGAAGTTGACATAAGGGTTGTGTTGTGCCATTTAGATTGGCCTTAGAACCCTTGTTGATTGGGTGAAAGGTATACCAGGTGGAGGAGTTGATAGAGTTCTGTTTGGTGGAGATGGAGACCTTTGAATTCTTATTCCCCTCTCTCTTCTTCATGGGGATAATTGTAGATACTCAGACAATTCATCTTCTTTGTCCCTTGACCTTGTTTGGATCCTTCTCATGAATCTTCAAACTTGGACTGCTGAAACTAGTTGATTTTATCCCTTTGGAGTCGTCAGATGTGCAAATCAGGGCTCTTTTAAGTAAGGAACTTACAAAAATGCACATCAACTTTGTTGTAATGAAAATGAAGACCTCTAAGGTCCCACCAGGTGTGCCAAAATTGTTAGTGCAAATCAGCAGCACCCCCTAAATGACCTTCAGATCTGTAAGTGAGAATTGGGTCATTTAGTGTGATTGCACAACATGGAATATTTTCCCCAAGTGTGGGACTTGTAAAAATGGGAAAAAAACTCTCCAGATTGAAGGTTGGTTCCTCTACTCCTCTGATCAGATGTATGCATGAAATTTGCAGAGGTTTAACTCAAAATTCTACTCTAATTATGCCAAGGAGACAAGGATAGAAAGAAAAGAAAACTAAACTGACAAGGTGATACACCAAAGGAGTGGTGAACATCTATTTCTGCAGATTGACACAAATTATAAAAATGCAACACAAATCATGCACAAATTGCTAAAATTGTAATGAAGGATCAGGATAGAGCAAACAACACAAGAAAGGATTGAAAATTCATTCACAGAGCTTGCATTGTCATTTCCATTTTTAATACAATGCATTACAACAAAAAGGAGGTAGAAAACATGTTGTAGTCCTAAAAAAGGTATGATATTCCACAAATTCACTTGTCAGGGTGAAGGAGGGATCTGCAGAACATAAAAAAATGTCCAACCCTTTACAAATGAGCCAAATCTAGCTTTTAACAATGAAAACCGAGTTCAGGAAGGAGAAACATGGGAAAATTGAAATGAATGATTCAACCACCAACCAGATCCATCAAAATAGCATGGGTACCCTTAAAAGTTCATTCCCAAGATTTTTGACCATGCTGGAGAAGAATGGAAGCCATACTGCATTAAAAATGGTGGTTGAATGTCAGTTCTACTCTTTTCCCCATGCCAAAGGCATTTTTCTCTCACTAAACTCCACCAAAAAACAAAATTAAAGATTCCATCGTGTAGAGGACTTCAATAGCTTTCCAATGACACCAAAATTGAGAAAAACCAAGCTCTGGATCGAAAGATATGCCCCTCTGAAGATTTAGGGCAAAATTGGGGCAAAATCGGGAGTGTTGGGCCAAAACCTAAATTTTTCCCCTTTTTTGAATTTGGGAAAAATTCCCCAAAAAGCTCCGCACCCCACTACTCTGCTGCCACGTGGCACTTCCTCATTCATCCACGGGTTCAAATGGCCATTTTACCTTTTTTGAATTTTGGAAAAATTCCAAAATTTCTCCGCACCCCGCCGCTCGCTGCCACGTGGCACACTTTGATTTGGCGCGGGCCTGAATCAATTTTCTTTCCTCTGTGGGCCCGCGGGGAAAAAATTTCCTTTGTGCCATTTTGAACACTTTGGAAAATTTTTCCAAATCTTTCCGCGCCTCTGACCCCTGCCATGACTAGACACGTGTCATCCTCTGGTTGGTCTCATGCGAACCTTCACAAAATTTCTTTTCCTTCTCCTGGCGAGACTGCGGGCGCTTTTTTCCTTTTCACCCTTTGCTATTTTGGCAAAAGCCAAAATTTACTCCACCCCTTCGACTCCCACCACCCTCATGGACACGTGGCACATTTTGATTTGATGCGGGGCTTTTGGGCCAAAATTTTCTTTGCGCCATTTTTGAAAAAAATCAACTTACTCCCGCCATCGACCTCCACCGCTACGTGGCGCATCCTCATTCATCATGGGCCTCAAGACATTTCTTTTCCTCCGCGGGCCCATGGGAAAAAAATTTCTTTACGCCCCGCCCACTCCTTGGTGATTTTTCCAACTTACCTCCGCTGACTGCCATTCTGCCGCCACGTGGCACATTCCTATTGGTTGCGGACCTTCCCAGGGAAAATTTCCCTCAAAACTCCATTTGAGCCAGTAACTTGCAAAATACATGGAATTAGAAGGAAAAGTTTACCTTTCGGAAAGGTGAGAAGATCCTCTATCTCGATGAAACCATTTCTAGATAATTTTGAGTGCTTGAAAAGTGAAAAAATTCGAATGAGGGACAAGGAAGGAAGGAATGAAAGAAAGTTAGTCAAAATAAGCAAGGGGCTTATTTTGGATAACAGGTAAATGGCTAAGGAGGAATACCTATGAGACAAAGGTGAAGGTAGAATGTGCGTGTTTTTAATGTTATCGAATTTGATCATAGAGAATTCCTTTTTTCTGGGTAGGACTACATGTAGAATCAAAGAGAGACCATAAAAGAGTAATTAATAACATATGACAATGGACTGCCTAGCGTATGCTAGATCCAAGAAGTGTGGTGCTTCCTAGAGAGGTTGTCAATCCACTATTTAATAACAATTCAATGTGAATAAGCAACTAAAATAAATAAGTCATATTGCAATGTAATGATTTAGGTTTCTCATACACACAATACACTAGATTTTATGCTAGATATCAAAATAACACTAAATATAATTAGAACCAGGGGTTTGTTTAGGTTAGACAGGTATGTCAAATGTCTAGTAAGGGTAGGGTTGATTGGTTGAGGTCTGGGTTGGTTTTGGGTGAGTGGGAAGCTTGTTGGTATGAGAATATGAAATGACATAGAGACGATATCGGTTTGGTGACCGATGCCAGTATGGGGAATAAATCGATGGTGGTCAAGGAATCGATGTCGAGTAGGGGCAATAGGTAATGAACTATTAAAAATGGTTTTTAGGCTCTTTTTGATTGCACAGAGAGTGAGGGTTGTATGGTTTAGGTTGTAATATGGTTGAGAAGACTCAAGAACACTAAGAAGGAGGTTTAGAAGGGTGAAAAGGCTTGGGGTGGTTAAATAGTGGGTTGGTGGGAAGAAGATGATGTATGGGTAACAAAAGAAATAAAATACTGAAAGAAGCAAGAGATCTACAATGGGATAAACACGAATGATTAAAATCACAATAGTACTTACTTGGTATTTTGTAGATCCTATGAGTTGAGATGGTTGATGGTTGATCGGAGAAGAGGTGCTTGAGTCCTGGTTCCGCGTAAGTATAACATGTGTGCTCCCGTGAGTATTACAACGATCTGGAAGGAGAAATAGCTACTTGTCTTGCATTGTGGTTGTGTGTGTTTGTTTTCTGGATGCAAGAGGGCTTAAAGATTCACTTTTTAATGCAATAAGGCTCCAATAATTGAATTACCAACCGTGTAAAGAGTTGTAAAATTATATATAAAGGAACTGATGGAGGTTTAGGTGATTGACGTTGGCCGAGGATAAACCAGCATCGGTTAGGGTGAAATAGTCCTATTTACCAAAAATAGGCTAGATCTTCCCAGATTTGGCATGCTTTCCTTGTTGGGTCCGCTTAGGGAAGTAGAGTTCACGTGAGATAAGGCAGGAAGATCTTAGAATAAGTCCAATTAGGTTTAAGAAGAAGTCTTAGTTAGTTAGGTCAAGTAGTGACTCAACACTGGGAGTGATGACTCAATGCTGAGAGTGATGACTTGGTCACTGTGAGTTAAATGCCCTTGGAATGGGTCCAGGGTGAGGTGTCATGATGAGGTGGAGGTGTGAGGATTAAATTACTTAATTAAATTAATTAATAACATGAGGATGAATATTAATATGGGTTAAAGGGGTCATGGTTATTTAAATGCATTACGTTAATTAATTCAAGGGGACCAAGGGAGTGCGACCTAAATTTAGTGTTTACACAATAGTTCCTGCTTTCACTTCTAGTGAATGCTCTTTCATTGGCCAATCAATGAAGAAGTACAACGATCAAAGAATCTCAACAGTCAGAGGATCACTCCAGTTCATCTTCCCTCCTATACGATTGTTCTCGAGAATCTAAAATGAACATTCTTCTTGTTTCAATCGTAATAGGGAAGGAAACCACTCACTATTTCATTCTACACACCACTAAATGGAAAAAGAGATACCACCATACCAAAATGTGTCCCCTTCATTGGTGACTCGTAAGAGGTGTTGATCAATGTCCATCCTTTGTTACCTCCTTCCTCAATTTAATGATGTTTCTACCTCAACAAAATTTGATCATGTCGCTCCAACTTTACATACCACAATTGGACGTCGATTCCATTGAAAATTTGTCCATGAGGTAATTTTTTTATTTTTAGACTTTTACATTGAACCAATTTTCCGACTCTTTTGACTTATAATAATGAAACTAATAAAAATGATGAAAATTTGACTCTACTAATACTTTTTTACAACACGATGAATCAACAATATCTATGTTTTTAACAATTTATACAACTTTTGATATTGACAATTGACAATAAAAAATGACTCAAGAGTAATATATGCAAAAAGGTTACATACATTAGTCTAACAACTAATCCCAAAAATGTGATCTATTACAAAACACAAACTCTTTTACAAGACACACTATGGACCCATTTATTTATCACACCACTTTCCCTTTTTCCATATTAATAAAGTACAATACCTATATATAAAGCGTTGACTATATTCTCCCCACGGTATTAAATTTCCCACACAATAACAAAAAACTAAAATAACACTTAATAAGACTATGACATTATTTAATACTCCCAACAACACTTAAGCAGAGCTTGTATGCGGAATATTTTTGCATGCAAATGGAGACGTCTACATTGCATTGGGATGTACATGGAAGTGATAAAATTGTGGGTTGTATATAATAATATATTACACAAAAATACGAATAGATAAAACAAACAACATAGGTACATATGAAAATTTGGTGAAGGAAGAATGGATGACAAAATTACGGATGCAATAAATGTAAAGAGAATTCAGAAAATTTGAAGCGGCATAAATATGTAATAAGGGTTTGTACGTACGAACAATTACAAAGATGCATAAATAGTTTCAAAACCATGTACATGGATGGATTTTTGGTCTGGATGTAATAAGAGTTTCAAAACCATGTGCATGGAAACAAATGAGAGACTCGATATAAAATCATTTCACATGGATATTCTGGCAATGTGCATAACATTCAAAATATACAAATGGACATGATAAATCTACTCGCAAAGAGACGTCAATGGACGAACTGTTGACTGATTTGGCAAATAATTATAACTCCCCCATTGCAGTCTGCAATAAATTTGATGGAGTTAGAGAGGCGTGGATCATTAGATACCAAGGATCTCAATGCAGATGGTCCATTGATAAATCCTCTATCACCTTCCACATGGCTATAAAAAGATGACTTTGTCTTTATTTGATGGTTTTCCCTAATAACATACGCACCTAGAAATGTAATAGACACTTATATTGCTATAATACTGTAAATTACCACATTTTTTTAATTTACTCCATATATAGATATGCATGGAGACCATAAGGATTGCCCATTAACTACTCTCACACACACATTACAAAACAAGGAAAAAACTACTCTGGTGCCAAATGAGAGCATAACAACAAATTTAACAATGAATAATTATGTTCCATTATTTTAATGAATAAATCTTATTACATTATATAGGCAATGGACATCCTATAAAATACGAGTCAAGCCAAAAACAACTTCCCTATTTTAATGCTAGGAGGTTAAATAAATTTAATTATGTATAAACTATATATATTATTGTTACAACAATAATATAGTTAAGTAACTAATCATAAGTACCTAATTATTTACTATACAATAAACCCTATTTTCCTAACATGTTATTTTTGTCATATCTTATTATTACATCATGTAATCGCACATCATAATCTACAATCTTTGGCAATTTATATCATAGATTTTTATTTAGTTTATTATTTACTTATAAATCCTAACATGCATTAGCTCTAAAATCTTTCTCATATGCTCTCTATCCTTCCTAAATATTAAAAAAACACTTTCAAATCTCAATACATGCCCTCAAACCTATCACACACTTCCACATGGGTCCCACTTTTCTCTCCAAGAGCACTAGTTCACAAATGAACCCAAAACACTATTTAACTATACTTCTCATGTTTAAAACACAAGAGAGTTTGTTCCCCCATAATAATATCAACCAAAACAACTTAATAACATCCCATTACATTAATTTTAATGTTCACATATGAACCATATAGGTCAGCCATGCCCAAAACCACCCATCTTGCACAAAACAGGCTCAAAACCCAATCACTAGGATGAGTAAAATCCACTCACACCAAAACCATGATTATTCAAGCCATACAATTCATCACACATATGTATAATAGAATAAAAACATCATACATGGTCATTAATTGGCTTGGACTAATCAAATAAATCATAACACAAGACAAAAGGCTCGTATCCTTCACGAAATCGTTGCTTCCAACACCGTGTCTTAACCTTTGGGAATCAAACCAAGCCAATCAGACTTCTAATTAATCCTTCTAGGATTCAAGCATTGTGTTGGTATCCAAATTGATTCTCCCGCGAGGGCCGAGCAACATCACGAAACTGGCAGGATGCTTAGAGACAGACAAATCATGATATAATTTGTTTTCTCGGGAGGGGATTCATCCAACTCTTTGTTACTCGGGCGTTGTTTAAATGGATAACACCTTTAAGGGTTTGATCTACCCTCACTACTTTAGGTTGTGCCTTCAACCAAGGTGAGAGGACTCATTTCAGTAACCCGTGTTAGTAAAGGATATCAAGAGATCCTTCTTTGCAAATTTGATCAATACAACACAATCTAACTCTCATGAGTTGTCACACTAGATAATGGAGATATTTTCTAGACAAGGTTCAGGTTACTAAAGACAATAATTGAAACCTGATTGTTTTTACATATTTTGGCAATGGAATTTGTTCATTTGTGGATACACAATACAAATAAGGGTAGTTCATGTAGGATTCATCATTTGAGAAGTTTTTGGTGGGAAGTTAAGCAAGATAAAGTTGATTATACCAGATCTTTGAGAACCTTTAACATAAATTGGGAACTCACAGAACAAAATGCTTCAAAATAGCCAAAATATTCCTTCAACTAGAAGATGTGAATCAATGGAAGCCCAGAGATGCACGGTTTCACACATTCTTCAAGAATTCAACACAAAGGCTCATGTTAAAGACTCAATTAAATGTTAGAAATCCCTGGTTCATCACACCTAAGATACACTCATAGACTTACAAACAATCTTTGTCAACATAGTGAAAGTAAAGTGATTTTAAATTGTTTATTTCATTACAAGATGAAAGCTCTTCTCATAATGAAATTGCAAATGCCACAATACTACACAAGGATAAGATCTTGTGTGACTCAGAGATTTTAACATAAGATTGCAACAGGAACAAGAAAAACTATTTGAAAACATTTATGAAATAAAAGCAGACACAATTATGCTCATGATCAACACAAATTAATTCGAGGCTCATTAGATTTATCAGTGGGAAAGTTTCATTTACAATCTCAGAGCTTGTCAATGGCTATACACTTGTAACCATCTTGACATGATTAAATCTAAAACACAAGAAATTAATGGGTTTCTCAGATGGTTTCTCAAGAAATTGGTCTCTCTCAAACTTTTTTAGCAAAATTAACCTCCCTTTGGCATCTCCAATTCATGCCTTTATATCACTCACTTTACATCAAAGCTTTCCCCCCAAAAGAAGAATATTCGAGGAATACTTTGTTTGTTACAAATTGTTCTAGAAAGTGATATTTACAAAATATTACATCAAAAAACTGCCAGGTGTACAAAAGATAAGTCTTTTCTATTATTTCCACCTATTACTTTAACTGGGGCATCCGGTCATCTCCTCTGGCAGCATGTCCATCCTCTTTCGAGCCTGTAGCTTCCTTCTCTTCATTCTTTTCCTCTACATCCAGCTCCTCTAGTAATCTAGCCACATAAGCATCGTATCGCTTGAACAATTCATTCACTTCATCTTCATCAGGTCCAAGGTGATACTGGAAAACTAATGTTTGTCTTGATATTAAATCCAAACATTGAGCCATTTTTTGCTTATACTCCATTGGCTGGCTTTCAATTCCTCAATCCTATTTTCAATTTTTATCATAGTTTCAATATTTTCATAGGAAAATTCATCTTCTGGATATTACTTTCAAAGGAATTGAGCAAGAAATCCAACTTTAGGTCTCCATAGCTCTTTTTAAATTTATCCACCACCATGTCCTCTAGCCTTCTATCAATGGCATCAATTAAATCATCAACCCATCCCTTTTGATCTCAAGCCTTTTCTTGATTTCATTTAAGGTGTCCAATCTGATCTTTGTCAATTCTTCAAGGCGTATTGGCTCCCTTTGCGCTCTATTGGTACAATACCTTCTTGCTCAACCAAGCTCCTCACTAATCCTGGTTATGCGGTCAAGCTTGGGGAGAGTTCCTTCCAAATAAAGAATCTCATTGTCACAATCTTCAATTAATCCATCAATTTCATTTAAGTGACTTCTGAGATCTTCATATTTCATCCTTGCTTCAAGTAATGATTTCCTTTCCTTTCTCGGTTAGTTGCTCAACCCAGGAATCTACCACTTGGACCTTCTTAACAACATTATTTATTTTTCCATACCCTCAAGGGTGTTCATAGAGGCACTTGCTGGCTCTTGACTGGTTTGTCTTGTTAGTTGTTGCAAACATGAACTTAAGGCCCTAACTTGATCCTTAAGTTGCTTCTTTTTTGTTCCATCTTCATCTACCTTTTGTAGAAGACCGCTCACAGCTTCAGACACTCCCTGCTTTAGTTGATCCCTTGATGGTTTACCCAAGGGAATGACCTGAATACTGTAGTCATCGTTAGTTATATCTTTCCTTGTCTTCCCCTCAAAAGGAACTGCTATTTCCAAAGTTCTTGCCCAGATGCATCAGTAAGAGTTCTTGTGATGGTTTTGGCCTTCTTTGGGGCTCTCACAGTCTTTGGAAAAGATAAAGTAGTAAGCTCAACTGCTTGTACAGAAGGGTCATTTCTTCACTTGACATTAATTCACTAATCAAACCCTTTTTCAAACTGTTTCAACCTTTGTTTCTTGCAATCTCTGCTGGAGCTTTTGGGACAACTACAATCTGTTTGGACATTTCTGGCTCCTTTTGTACAAATGAATCTATCTTTTCAGGAGCACTTATCTCAATCTGGGATGTTGATTCCTCTGGATGCTTCTTTTCTTGTTCTGGCACTTCAGATTTATCATTCTTAACCTGATCTGCATCAATTTCAAAGGAAGCTCTTTTGCTGTTTCATCAGCTGAAACCATAGTGGCATGAATTTCTTCCCTTTTGCCCCTTTGTATTATAGTTTGAGCAATGGGCTCCTTCTCTCCCAAGACTGGCTGAGTTACCAAGCTACTATCTTCTTTTCCAAGTGATACCTCAGGCAATGTTATGGTAGGTGGTTTTACTAGAAGTGGATTCACACTTCCTATTGAAAGTTGTGGTTCTTCACCAACCTTAATAACCTCATCATTGATTAAATCTTGTGCCATTTTTAGTCTTTCTTAAAAAGAAAATTTCCTTCTTGAAGAAGGTCATCACTTCAGTAATCTCAATAGGAATGGGCACAACATCATCAATCACTAACTGAGCATCAACATATTTTTCCACCAAATTTGTTTGTTGATCTCTTACTTTAGTTGTTATTGTATGAGGATCTCTTTTTGATTCCTTATCTATGTGGACGTTATTTACTAGTGTCAAAAATGGTTCCTCCATAGATAACTTGAGCTTATCCAACATAGAAAATCCCTCAGTAGCATCTAAATCAATTACCTCAGTTTGCATACCTTCATAATTATGCACTGCTTCCACTAGAGGTGTGTTGATATCTCTAACAAGTAGAGCCTCAAGGAATGTTCATACCTAGAGTAAGAAATCTATTGTCCACTGGATCAACTGTAGTTTTCCCCTGAGTAACTGAGCTTGGAGTGCATTCCACCTCTTTTTCCATGAAGAATGAATGAGGAATCATAGGAGTTGTTTGCCCCATACCTAGCAATGATGTAACTTGCTGCTTCAGGACATTATCAGTTCTTTCCATTTCTGGGGGATCAATTACCCCATCTCTATGCTTGAATTTATTTGGTGTATGGGCACCTACCCTTACCAAGACTGGCTGGTGAACAATTTTGGGTTTCTTGTGTGCCCTCTCAAACATCATCAACTCTGGTGGTGCTCTCTTTTCCTCTTTGTGCTGCCTGGGCTGAATGTGACCACTTGCAATGGCAGCACTCATTAACTTTTCAGTATTATGTTGCTCTGGCACAACATTTGGGAGGACCACATGTGAAGCTAAACCCTTTCCCTTTTCCTGGAGTGGCACTGTAGGAGTAATTGGGGCATTTTCCATGGACTTCAAGAGCATTTTTTCAGTTTTTTTGCCTGAGTGCAGACATGGAAGTACCTATCTCACTAGTGGTTGTTGTCCATTCATCAATGAGCCCATCAGTAGGCCTCTGAGGGAAATAAAGGAGCTCTTCCTCCTAATGGATCAATCTTATCAAGCACCCTCCTTAGAGGTGGGAGATCATCATCCAAGTTCCCTAGATTTCTGAATGTATTTAGAACTTTTGTGTTTTGTATTGATAGGTCAATGTTCATCTGGGCCAACCAATCCACCGTTCTCCTCATGACATCAGTTATTCTTATGTATGGATCATCAGACTCTTCCTCATCCCAATTTGGGGGAGCTATAGGTTGACCTTCTACTTTTTGATCAATATAAAATTTACTCACCATGTTTAAATCATCCACCACTCCTTCTGGAATGACTGCAACTTTGAAATCTACAACTTGTGACAAATTCATTCTTGAAAAATCCCTCAACCGAACTTCTTCTTCATCTCTGCAATTCATCCAAGTAATCCTCAAAGTGAGGCTCATGCTCAAAAGTGTTAGCAACATTGTTAAACACCCACCGAATGTCATAATTGGCTCTAGCTTGAAATGTCTCCATTGCCAAACTTTTCATTTCTTCCTCAATCAATCTAGCTTTTACAATGGAAGGGAAAGAAAACCTTCCAATTTTGATAGGGAATTTGACATTAGTTTTGTGCCTCCCAACAATCAACTTGTGCACATGCACCAATTGCCTTGCCAATTCACATAAACAAAGCTTTTCATCCACATACCTTGGTAATTTAAAAGGTTTTCCTTGAAAACCACTAACTCTGATATAAGTGAACTTCTTGTACTGAATGAAGTAACACCCATACTCCATGATTACTTGCCTTGCATGCTCAGAAATTCTATACTGCCCCCATTCTGGTTTAAACAGGAAAATGATTGGTGTAAGGAAAGCATCATTTACCAATCTAACATTTCCACTCAAGTTGGTTAACTGCAATTGAGGGAAAATTTCATGCATTGGGCACTTTTTAACATCAGCCTATGGTGACAAAGTTGGGAAACACCTATGTGCTGCAACATTATAAACCAGATATGTCATCATATAAAACTCTAAATCTATAGTTTCCCCCATCTCAATTCTCACTGCCAGAGTAGCCATATGACCATGAATTGCCTCTAAAACAAAAGTGGCCCAACAGATATTCCCCTTTCTCTCTAGAATAATCCATATATAAGTGGCCATCCACTCCTTAAATTCATTTGTAGTCTCCAGACCGGCCATTCGACTCAGAAGCACAATGATGTCCTCAACCTCTTCAACGAATTGAGCCCTAACCAATCTCTTGGGGATTTTAGTAGATGCCTTTCTATCTATAAGGAGCCATTTTGTGTTTATCATCTTTGCAAACTCCTTCTTTTACTTCATAATCCGCCAAGGCTAATTTGATACCAATAGTAATGGGGTCTGCAATTATGGGTAACTTCAAAATCACTCTGATAGCTTGCCGGTGTCAAAGTCAACACCGCATCTCCACTTCCATCTAATACTTCTCTCTTCTCAGAGTCATAATTCATTGCAATACCATACTAATTCAGGGCATTGAATAGAAGGTGGGATGGCACCGCTGAGGCAATATGGCTATCATGAATTGCCTTCAAGGATTCACTCATATGGGCACTACTTAACCATTGATGGAAATCATTCAAGTCGGCACTCATCAAATCTGTATTTGTAATTTTGTCGAGGTCACTCGTGACCCGACGTACCCGAGGAAGAAAATGACATAGTCTTCATCTCAAAAACCCTAACTTTTCTTTAACTGGTTTGCCAATGGAAAAGACATGAAACACAGGAGTTTCAAACTCTTACCCATTTTTCTCAGTGCCCAAGCAACTCTATTTCAAAACTTCAACTTTTGCACTTCTCAGATTCACAAATCGAGCTCCACAACAATTTGATTGCACTTTGTTGATAAAAATGATGAGAGATTATCAAATTAACAACAAAGGATGAATGTGTTCAAAACCCACAAGGTATTTTGTTTGCATAGGAGCATTAATGGTGGCAGATATAAATGCTTTGTATTACAACCATTAATTCTTCTTTTCTCAACTTTGAATTTGAGTCATCCACGTGGAAAAGATTTGAGTTGAAGCGGGCCTGGGGTGCTTTTCACATTTTGTATCACTTAAAGAAATTGTGCATTTTTGGACAATTTGGCCCACCCATCCACTTTTGATATAGGCTTTACACGTGGCTTTCCTGGGCATCAATGGGGTTGTGGCTTACTTTATGACTTTCATTCTTTTTCAAAACAAAGCCGAGAATCTCAAAATGCCCCGGTGACCCGCCTCCCGCTTTCAATATAGGTTTAACATGGCTTTCCTAGGGAGATGGTGGAGTCATGGATTATTTTTACACCTTTTTACCTTTTCAAAACAAAGCTAAAAATTCCAAAATACCTCGAAACATTCCCACTTTGATGTAAACTCAACACGTGGCTTTATCTAGGCACTTGTGGGGTCGCGCTTCACTTTTATACCTTACTCCTTTTTCAAAACAAGACTAAAAGTTCCAAAGTCCTCCGGTGACCCACCTCCCCACTTTTAACTTAAAAAGGCCACGTGTCCATTTGTGGGCTCTAGGCATTCATTTTACACTTTTACGCCTTTCATCATAATGTCTCAAAATTCCAAAAGGGCCCACCTTCCCGCAACCGCTTCGTTTTATTGACAAGTGTACATCTTCTGGGGCCCAAGTAAGAAATTGCTCCGCCACATCACAATTTTGACTATCCAATTAGAAAACATCGGAGCCACGGGACCAACTTGACATTTTTTGCAAAAGTGACAAAAAGTGACAAGTTCACCAAATAGACCCACCATGCCGTGTCCAATCAAAGAAGACCACGTATCCGCATGGGCATTGGGACAAAATTTGACAGGAAAACATGACCATGGAAAAATAAAAAGAAGGGGAAACCCCAACATTCATGCCCAAATAACAAACTGGTCTGCATGGAAAGAGAAACTATAAACAACACAAAGCTCAACGTGTTTCATGACCATAGAAAGTGATTTGATGACAACAACTTGATAAAGATAAAACTTCAATCATCCACACAGGGAGACAAAAATATTTTAATTTGACCCTCAAAGATCGAGTCCTAACCATATAAAAACAAGTTTGATATACCATTGGAAATATCTTTGAACCATCATCACAAAAAATATTTAATGGAGTCATTCTCATCTTGTAGCTCTCTGCAATGTCAATTTTACCAAAAGATGATCTAAACTTTCCCAAAACTAGTCTTCATAAATAGGGTACACTTTACCATTTTTCACTTCAACCATGACATGAAAATATCATGTACATGTATAACAATGTAAGAGCTAAAAATGTCAATTTATTATTTACCTTCTTTGGATAACTTTTCCATAAACTTAACTTATTCATAAACAAGCATTTTTATGCGGGGCCCACATTCATTCACATGCTCTACTATGCCTTTCCAAAAACATGGAAGAGTCCTTTATAACATATAATCATCACTTTTGCAAAACCAATCAAGACAAACTCAAAATTCTCACTTTCTCCCAAGTCACTTTGAGATAGGGTTTAGCTAGGGTTTCAAAACACTTTACCTTCTTAACAATCATTAATAAAAACCAAACAATGAAACCACATTAGTATTTTTATGAAAAAATCATAACTTCCCTAAGATAATATGCCAAATAGCTCACGTCCCAATGCAAATCATACGAGTTCACAACAAACATCGAAGGTTCACATATTCCTTAAAATACACTTTAACTTACCCGAATTTACCAAAAAGCGATATATCTTACAAATTATTCTTTAGAATGACCTGAAACTTGTCATGAAACATCATGAAAACATCTTATAACTTTTCATACTCACCATATATTCCAAATATATCTCAAAATCTCCATCCATAGGACTTACATGTGCTAAACTACCTATTCTCACCTACTTTCTTCCCAAGAAGTCATAAATTCAATAAACCCCTGAGTAATGGCCTGAAACTTAGCACACACCTCATGTACACTACCACCATGCTTATAAAATACTCATCATCTCCAAATCTCATACCTCCATCTCATTCTTTATGCTTCGGGACTAGAAATAGGCATCGAATGAATTGAATCAACCATGAAACCTCATGAGCTGGCCAGGATGACCCCTTAAAAATTAATTAACACCTGAAATACACCTCTATGATCTTGTGTGACCTAATGAAAACAAACAACTAACTTGGGAGATCTCAAACCATGACTATACTCACTGAACCATACTCTAAGGGACTACATAGAACTCACCAAACTTAGTCACTACCAATCAAATTCAAATTATGAGAGATACAAACTCTATAATAATTGAGAAAGGAAATTACAATAATTGAGAAAGGAAACCTCATAGAGATGCACATGATATCATTACACCCTTTTCCATCAAAGTAATTTATATCAATGACAACAAGAATAACACACAATGGAAAAAAATCTGCCCCTTTTTCATTGATGATAACCATCTTCAAAAACATTGATGGCAACCAATGTAGACACCAAATTTGGGTCACGAGTCTCCCTTTACCCCAAATGTATATTCATTTAATTACCTACAATTAAATTAATCAACATTCTCACAATATTCATTATTTAATTACCTTAAACTAATTTCCACCTCACCCCACCACATCACCTAGACACCTAATCACAGACCTATTCTTAGCATGTTTCCTTTTAACTAAGACTTAGTTCAACCCTAAAATCACATGCTCATTCTTCATGTAACCGCATGCCTCCTTATCTAAGTGCAACATTCTGTTTTGATCCACGACAATGGATAGAGATGGAAAAAAAAGGTTGCCTCTATGTCTAGTAAACCTGCCTATAACAACAACCCCATAACATTTACCTAAATAAACCAAATCACCTAAAGCTTGACCCTGACCTGTCCTAACCACCTTATTTACCTGTCTGACTTCTAGATCTGATCATAACCTAGCCTGTTAGATTATATTTTCTTATTGTACTTGAATGAGACACCTAAATCATATCAACTACAGTAGGACATTATTGGTTCACATCATTTCTTGCATTAAGTTGTTTTAAATAGTGGATTGACAGCCATCTAGGAAGTATCACACTTCTCGGATCTAGCATACGCTAGAAATCCACTAACATATATTGTTTAATATTTATATTATGGTCTTGTTTTGTATTCATAGGTAGTTCCTCATAGAAAAAGGAAGCTCTTGCAATTAAAATTGGATCATAAAATTAGAACGCGCACACTCTACCTTCCACCTTCATTCATAGGTATTCCTCCTCACCCTTACCTTATATGTTTTCTCTTACATACACATACTATTTGGTGAAACATTTTGGCATGCTGGTGGGACCCTCTCTTGGGTTCATTGCATTTTCTTCATATAGGAAACATTTTGTGTGTTTCTTTCCTTTTGAAAAATACACATTTAATCTTCTCCTGGTAATATTCTTTTCTTCTATTTGTCTAAAATGACATTTGTCATTTGGTGCTTAAAACAAACCAATTATTCCTTCTTGCATTTGCATAGTAGTGAAAGAGCACGTTCTTGACCTATTCATCATTTTCTTCATTGAATATAATTGTCAATTTGGGTTATAAAATTTGTTGCATTTCATCCTTGTATGCTACATTATTAGCTCACATTTAAAAATGAGGGCAACCTATATGCTGGAATTCATGCCCAGTTGATGGTTGACACAATTGAACCGTAGAAAGAACATTTCTCTCTTCTCTCTCTTTTCCAAACTGCACAAATTTGAATTTACACATCTTCTTAAACAACATCCCACCCGGAAGAAGTTGTCAATGATCACATGATTAGAGGATTGATAGTGGGCACCCAGTTGGTTATCTCTGTCCAGTCATCACCTCGAGAAAGGACTGTCCCCACCATAACATAACCTAAAACCTCACATTTAGATTTCCTTCTTCGTAGGATGCCTTTCCAATAAAAATTTGTCTAAAATCACAAGTCAGTCTTAATAGCATAAGCTAAAACAAACATAAATTCACTTTTAGGATTACATGTTTTTCTTAGCTTTGTTCTTGACTTGCGTTTTGAGGTGTGAGTTACGATTCTCCATTTTTCTTCTTCCTTTTGCACTCCCCATCATAGTTGGAGTATTTTGGTTGTTTCTAAGTGTGTCAGGACCTCATATTATCATTCTCATATTTCTAGGTTGATCCTTCATCTAGTTTAATTCACCAAAATCCATTTTTCTTAATTTCACGAAGAATCAAGCGTTGGTCCGGTGACCATCATCGGTTTACCTAATGATGTCAAATTCGGCTCTTTTAGTTATTTTACCTGAAACAACCTTCATCACCTATTCTTTTATATTTTTGGGTCCTCAGGACACCATCATATCCCCCAACATTCTCGATAGATACAGTTTCCCAGTTCATATTCATCAATTTTATTTCATTTGCTAAAACTAGTACTTTCCATAGTGATCGGTATCAGTTATCATAACCATCATCGGTTCCCCTATAACCTTCATCGATCATACTAAACACCGTCAATTTCTATGTTTTATTTTTAATCAAAACACTAACCAAATTTACCCCATGGACTTTATCCTTCTCTGGCTTCGTTGTTTTCTGTGTCATTTACATAATACAGTCTTACCAAGTCAACACTAATTCACATGGTGTTGACTCGTAGCAAAACTAACGCCCTTGTATTTCATGCTAGCCGTTAGCCACTCCCACCTAGTCCATCACTGTCATCCATCTTGTCACCTATGGATCCAAATCAGCTTATCCCCATTTATCTTGGCAATGAGGAGTTCGAAGAATCCTTAATCGAATCACCCGCCCAAAAATACTATCTCTCCCACACATCTACGCGGGACTCCTCAGGAAAGTTAATATATGACATGCCTATATCTATCCCTCTTGCCCTCGCACCCACTTGCTGCTAGCTACTAGTAGCTCAACACCGCCCTCATCTCGCATTACCCTTGTTGTCTCTCGTTAGGTTCCACCTCTGTGAATAAGCTTTATTACTCTAACGATGCCTATTGCACCTATGGTGTCAATCGTTCCTTCACCAAATGCCTTGAGCATAGCCCCATCTACCCCCTTTTCTTTGTATATACCAATTGTGTCACAAACACCCTTAGTGTCGGAAACCCACATTCCTTTCCAAAATTTGGTTCTTTCCATCCCTTCAGTCTCTACCACCCATTACAACGAGACTCGTTGTGACCATCCCACCTTTTACAAGCATCATCGTAGCCCCCAATTTCATCTGTCACTTATTCAGTGGTACATTCCACCCATGTCTATCCCCCTTCATAGTTTTCATATTCGAAACCCCATGTAATAGGATTCCATCAACATCATACACCCATCATCAACCTCCCTTTACTCAAGGAAGCACCCATTCCTCACAAACCACCAATGACATCATTGAGATGATGATGGAAAAGATGAGGACATTAGAAGCATCGATTTTCAGCTCTCGTAACTCCCCGACCTATGACGAAATATATGATGAGCCTATTCATCCATCCATTCCTATTTTCTCGTATCATGTGCATTGGGAAATTCCTAAGGTCATCCGTTTCAACAATAAAGATGACCCGCAACAACACTTGTAGTCATTCAAGCATGGATGCTACCTAATTGCCCATGATGATGCTTTTCTCTTACGAACATTTCTCATCTCTCTAACAGGACCCACCTTATATTGGTACAACACAGTTTACCTAGACGTTCCATCTACTTCTTCAACCAAGTGGCTTAGGAATTCTTGGACCATTTCTCGATCAATGTATTCAAGTAGGTTACCATGATGACTTGTGTTCGAAACGACAATATGAAGATGAATCTATCGCAATTTCATTGCCCACCGGGCGGATTCTAATCATCTAATCAACGTTCCAGATTACCTCAGATGAACTTATTGAGTTGTTCACTAGAGCTTATGCTAGAAACATCTCACCAACATTGAGGTACAAACCTTCTCGAACCTTTGAAAAAGCATTCACCATGGCCCAAAAATTGGAAATTCATGCCATTAAAGAAAATAAAAACCAATTACTTAAACAAGAACACCCCGTTCAAACCAATGATTTTCCTTCATCTTCAAAACCTTAAAATAATTATTCAAAATCCAAAGGATCCGCCAATGCGGTAGTTCTCAAAGTGGGTCCATCTCATCCTTCTAATCAAGCCTAACCTTCTTCCAATATTTCCCTTATCCAGGCATTTCGGACACGGCGGGGAGCAACAAAAGTACACTTGAATTAGAGAGCCCTACTCTTCAATCTTGGAAAAGATTCTTAAAGTTGGGGCCATTACACTCCTCCCATAAACCCTCATACTAGTTTTGATCTTGTTCTTCCTATGCCCGTATGGTATAAGGAACATGACTCACTTTGTAATTACCATTGTGTCAAATTCCATAGTGATGGCAACTACATAAATTTTAAGAACATTGTCCAAGAGATGATAGATAATGGAGACCTTGTTGTGGACAACCCGAATGTGCTGGAAAATCAAAATTTGCACATCTTTAAAAATTAGTTTCCTAACCATAAAACATATTCTAATCAAAATAGTGAAACTTCATCCAGTGACAACATTTTTTATGAATTCCACATGTTTTTTGATATTGTACCAGTCGTTCCTCAAATTCCACCTATTTCATCTATTGAAGAAATTCTGGCATGAGCTCCTCTACCCACAGAGGAACATACATATTCTACTCCTCCACCCACAAAGGAGTCCCCTTCATCTCCCCTTTCTCTCATGGAGGAACCCATGCTTTCTTCTAATGTCATTTCATTGTCTACCTCACAACCTACCGAACAATCAACAATTTTAATTCTCCCATCCACGAAGGATTGTCATCACCTTCTTCTCCACCAAGGGATAAGTCTACCGCACCCCACCTACCATATCTCCTACCCATGGGAGACTTGTCAAACATGCCACTACCTTTTGGGGGAAATTTTCCTCAAAGCATCATGTTAGGAAATAAAGGATAAAATATGTAGAATAATCCTCACGAGAATCACAACAAGAGAAACTAATATGCAGAAAATATTATAGATCTCAAATAAAAATTTAGAATAAAATAACACAACACAAAGAGACAGATTTAACGTGGTTCACCCAATTTGGGCTACATCCACAAAGAATCACTTGCTCGATTTTATTACAAGCCACTTCTCTCTCAATACAATACCCAGATCTATTTGGAGTTATGCTCAACAAACTCTACATAATTCACACCAGAATTCAAAACACATTTGCAATGTTTTTATATATTACCTACCATATGCACAAAACAATATAAATAGACAAGTACTTAAGTATTTTTACAAATCGTGGGTATTAAAACCAGGGGCCAAAATCATCCCATAAACCTATGGGTCAAAATCCCATACATATGAGAAAAGTATGTTTCCGGTATATTGGGCATGTTTTAAGGCCAAAAACATTTCTCGGGGATGCACCCCGGACATGGAAAGACAACTATGGAAAGTGTACAATACTCTTAGTGTATAGTCTTCAACACTTTCTCACATGAAAATAGGCTCCACAACCTAAAAATATCCCACTTGGAGACTATTTTTCCTCTGAGCAAGCTTCTCAACCCTTCACTAGTTTCCGTGAAGACCAACCAAAGTTGAATATAGCTTCATTTTTTCCCTTGTGACCACCTTGGTCATCATGTCTATAGGATTCTGAATGGTATGAATCTTCTCTAGCTTGAACTTCTCTTCCTCCAAAGATGTCATGATGAAATGGTACCTTAACTATATATGCTTCATCCTAGAGTGGAAAGCAGAGTTCTTAGCTAGGTGTATAACACTCTAACTATCATTATGCAAATTTCCTTCCTCCTACTTATGCCCCAATTTGCTCAAGAAATTTTTGTAACCAAATCATTTATTTTCTTGCCTCGGTGGTGGAAGCAACATACTCATCCTCTATGGTTGACAAAGCCACCAGCTTCTGTAGTCATGAAATCCAGCTCACTGCTATCCCACCTACAGTGTAAACATAACCTGTCGTGTTCCTCATGTTTTCTACATCTCCAGCCATATCTGAATCTACATAACCACACAAAGTGGTGTTTGATCCACTGTAGCATAAAAATGTCCCCATGGTCCTCTCAAATATTGAAGGATCGAATTTAGTTCCGCTAGTGATCTCTACTGGATCACTCATTAATCTACTAATTACTCCCACCTTTGCAGGGGACAAATCAAGCTTGGTGCACACCATGGCATACATCAAACTTCTAACTGTTGATGAGTAAGGTACCTTAGATATCTTGTTTCTTTTCTTCTTTGTCTTGGGACACTACTCCTTTGATAACTTGAAATGGCCTCGCCAAAGGAGTCCCAACCAATTTCTACTTGCATCCTACATTTTAAACCTCTCCAAGACCTTCTTAATGTACTCTTCCTAAGATAAAGTCATCTTCTATCCCTTCATATCTCGATATATCCTCATACAAACGATTTGTTTGGCTGCCCCCAATCCTACATAGGAAAGGATTCACTTCGCTTCTTCTTGAGTACTTTTATTTCCTACATGTTTTTACCTGCAACCAACATGTCATCCACATACGAGAAAAGGATAATATAACCGCCATCCTCAAATTTCTTTGTATACATGCAATGGTCGAATGAAATCTCCTCTTTGCAATGCAAGCATTGACATGTGATTTTTCCCAAGAAGGTGTATTCTTTTTGACTTTAAATCATGCTTTCTATGGATAAATTATTTCTTTTCTTGGATTCAATTGCTGAAATATTCTTGCTTGCAAGGGATCCATTTGTTGGAGGTCAGAGGTGGTAAAGTGGATTGAAAATTTATTTCTATATAATAATGAGACCTTGGATCAATTCATTGATACAAGGTATGTTTTAATTCTTCTTACTTGATCTAAATGACAAACTAACATTCAGAGGTTGAAGGAAATAAAAGACTAACCTTTGTAGGTTTACAATTTCATTGATTTTCTTAGAAGTTCATGTTGTGCATTCTACTTTAAGTTGTGTGCTCAGATCTTCTTGTCAACTTCTCTAGAACACCGAATGGCATAAGTTGGAAAGAGGTATACTTTACGACTACGAGGGTAAAGCCTATTTCCTAGATCTATAAGATCTATCCTAACGGGATTCTAACCTAAGGTAAACTAGACCCACCTTATGTCTATGCCTACGCTAATCTTGTTGCAATCTAACCTAAGTTGCATGTTTTCTAAGTTAAGGATTTGAAAACAACCTAAGGTGATAATAGGGATATTTCTAACCTATTACCTAATACTACATTAGTAGAAAGAATGACCTATCCTAAGGTGGAAAATAACCTAAGGTAAATATTTTCTAAACTAACCTAAGGTCATACCCTAAGCTAAGATATCTATCCTAAACTAATGTGGGGATAGAAGGGGACCTAAGGGGTCGTATGGAAAGTTGAAGGCATGGCGATGGTTCCTAAGTCATTTATTTGATTTGATTTTTGAATTCAATGGACAGAGTACTACCAGTTTAGGTAGAGGCAGGAAAATTTGGCAGAATCCTATGTGGAATCATCACTAGAGATAAGTGATGCATGTAGAAGTTGAAATTGGACTCGCCAACTTTAACTGGTGGTGGCGTGGAGAAATAGGTGGGAGATTGGAAATTAATGACATTTATGGTCATCAGTTTTGGCAAACAAACCACCTTGGAAACCATGCAAGTGGATTTGTTGGGGGTTGTTTGGTCTTTCAAGCATTTTGATTTTTTTCTCTGCATGGAGCTATTTGGTTCTTCGAACCAACAGTTCTACTTTCAGTTTGTTGTTATTTTTAACTCTCTTGGACTATTTTCGATCCAATGGAAGTATAAGAGGCATTTGAGAAGGAAGTTTTTGGTTGTTGACTTCATTTGGAGAAGAAAGAGTTTTGGAGGCTTGGCTAGAAATATTCTTTGAATCGATAGAAGCACTATCAGGCATGATAGGCTCTATCCATTAAGTTGTTCTTCTTTTCTCTAAATGTCTTCATTAAAATAAATCTGATCTTGTAAAACAAGTTGGTTTTTTATTTTGCTATGGTTACTTGATTTCTTGCTTGAAAGAATCTCTTTTTTCTTGATTAGGGAACTTCTGCATGAAAATAGTGTCAGTGGGTTGTTTCCCTGAGTGAGTTAATGGTGATTCACACTTTAGAACTATTTGTGACTTGAATAATGTTGATAAAGTTTGTATTCTTACTTACCTACTTAAAAAAGGGTTTAAGGAAATTTTTTGTTGCTTTAAGCTTTGAAATGGTTGTCTCTCGATTGTTTGTAGAAGGTAAAAGGTTACCCTTCTGTGTGCATCTTGTTTTGTTGAATTTTTAATACACCTTCCGAGACTATATCAATATACTTTGGTTTATAATTGTGTGATTTTGAACATGTGTGGAAAAAGTGAATGGGTGATTGTTTTTAACCTGTCTTGTGTAAACCTTCATTTCTTTGAACCTTGTATTCGATGTAAGCTGAGTATCTAATGGTGTTTCAATTCTATGCTTTATGGTTCCATCGTGTGGAAACAAGGAGGAGGTATTGACTCAAAACCTTGTTATTTGGATTTGGTGCTCTCTCTTCCAAACTCGTGAAATGGCTTCAGGTTTATTTGGTTTCGAATTATTTTTGAATACAAAGCAGGGGATGAAGTCTTCTCTTTTGAATAATTATGTTTGAGTCTTCCTTTAATATTTGGGAGATTGAGCTATAGGTAAATAGTTGAAGTTCTTTTTGTTTGAAGATATTTTGGGTATTGGATTTATCCGATTTTATATTTTAATTATAATTCGTAGCTCAGTTGAGCTTACTTAAGGTCAAATATTCTTGTCTATTTTTCTTTTAGACTTAGATGTTATTGATATGAACCTACCCATTCTTGATCTGGGTAGACCACTTGTTAACCTTGTTAGAGAGACTTGTGAAATTTAGAGTGTTGTAACTTCTTGAAGATACGTTGAATGGATATTTAACTTTTGAATTGGTAGTTATGTTTCTTTGAAGCTAACCAAATTGGTGAATTTGTTAGATTATTGATTCCTATGTAAGTTGGAAGAAATCGAATGTCTCGTGGATTTTGTAGGAGTGTTCAGTTGAGCCTTCCTATGGTAAAAATGAAAGGAAAACTTAATCATTTTTAGCTAATTGGGCACCTTCACTAAGTCATGTAGTCCTTTCATTTACATCTTTGGAATCGATTCTTGATGAATCCTTCTCTGTCCATTCAAAAGTATGTGTTCACTCACCTCTATGAGGATGTGACTGTAAGTCCTCCTTATCTATTGTTGTGCTATCGTCTTGTAGGAATGGACAAGTTATGATTTCTTGATTGAAACTTTGACGTTCTTGGATTATTTCGAAGGTTGTTATTTTTCCTGTATGATGTTTTACTACTTTGTTGTTGCATTTAGAGATGTGGAAAATGATACTGAACTACTTTTTTTGGTGATGAGTGAGCCTTAATTTTCTCTCCCAACTTGAATTTGTAGTAGCATGAGTAGTGTAACAACTCGAGCACGATGTATACATTTTTAATATTTAAGGGATGTTATGACTAGGTCGGTACCATTCCTCTTTCAAATTTCTTTACTTGTGAAATTGTAAGAGTTAAGTGTTGAATTCTCTTTTATGAGTTGTGAATGGGAATTCAAGTTAAACCGAATGGGAAAGGAAGTTTTAAATTGTTTATTTTCAGTCATTCATTCTTATTTTGTGTAAGCTTGTAGTGGATTTATTTGGCTAAGTTGCATTATGAAATTATGTAGTTGTTGTTACTACTTGATTATTCACTTAACTTGTATTAAGGGTGTTTAATATTTTCTATAGTGATTAGGGTGAGATGTTGTTTATTGAATGAATACTTTTCTAATGTTAAAGTGAGGCCTAACTTGAGAACTTAGGCTATGTCTTGGTTTTGGAATTAGGATGTCACATCTGAAATGTGAAACTCTTATTTATTTCAGTTGTTAAATGATTCATCCTAAAATCCTTACGATGATGGAATGAGCTTGACTATACATGTCTTTTTATGAAACTTGTAAAGTTGAGTAAAGACGCTTGCTTTCGAAAGTAACTCTGTTTGGATAAATAGTAAAGTTAGTTCTATATTTCAAATTGATTGAATTGTGAAGGAAATAATTATTAGTTACTTTTATTTGATATAGATAAGTAATTAGTTGGAACATTACTTATTTGATATTAAATTGTAGATTAATGAATATATCATGATCTTTTCTTAAATGTTAATTCAAGTTGATTAATTCTTCTTCTTTTATGGTTGTTATAACTTATGATTTATTATCTGTTCAGCCTTTCTGTTTCATAAAAGTAGAGTTAGTTTTATGAAACATTTAGTTGAAGACACTTCATTTTAATGCTTAGTGCTTAACATGCTCGGCCAATTGAACCGGACCCATACTAGTAATTTTTGCGAGATGGACTTCGTAAGTGATAAAGGAAGGCAATAAATTGTATGATGTATTGGTTGATTTAAAGTCTAGATCTTTTATTGATTAGGGGATCATTTTTAAAAGTTCCCTAAACATCCCTAAATGGTGTCAGTGCAAAAGATCATCTCGAGAGCTTTCCATCGACTGTGAGAACGCGACAAACGGACATCGGGAGCTCTAGTTATGTCCGGTCAAAGTTCAGTCAATGGGAAAGTCAACTCTGGTCAACTGGTCAATATTGGACCAATGGCACTGCGACACATGGCGAAAAGGAAAAAGGGAGTTGTTTGTTGGTTTTTGATCACCGGTCTTCGACGAGCGTAAAAATGGTGCACGGGAACAAGAGGCTCAACTTTTATTACGGAGGGGAGCCCGCCACCGTGTGGACTATGGTATTATCGCCAACGTGGTGGGTCCACAAGCCACCATGTGGCTTGCCACCACTCATCGAATTCACTCAATTTTCCTATCGGGAGACGACAAGTGGAATATATGCTATTTACCGAGTTAATTATTTCTATGCCACATTATATGGGTTGAAATTATATTATCTTGGTAAGTCCACTTTTCCAAATGCCACATATATATATTAATGTTTATACATAAAGTATAAACCACCAACACCACCAAATGCTATGCCAAACACATGGAAGGGAGCATGTTTAATGGTATGTGTGGTGATCAAGGTGGTGAAGCGGTTGTTGGGCTTAAAGCCATGCGTGGATGTTTCCACGTGAAGGATGGAGTGGGTAAGGGTTAATAAAACCTTACCCAAATTTAATGGCGCCAAATGTGGGATATCCCACTTAACTAAACAATGCCGCCCACTTCTCCTTAGCCGCTCATTTGGGATTTTATCCCATTAAAAAATGTAAATCGGCTAAAATGGGTATTAATCCCATTTCCTATGCAATCCGTCAATTTGGAAATTTTATCCCAATTTCTATGCTACGGGCTATGGTATTTTTAGCCTAAGGATTATATGGAATGCATATTTTGAGGGCCCTAAAATTGTATAAATAGGGTACCTAGTTCATTGTAATGGACACACACAACCCCAAGCTTATTATTTGTTAAGCTTATTTGTGGGACACACAAAATACAGAGAAGCTCATTCTTAGAGCGTTGGAGGCAAAGTCCGAGCCAAGAGGAGAATGAGAAATTGTTGTGTGAAGACCTAAATTATTTAGGCATTATTATTTTTTATTATTATTGACCTATTATTTGTTAGGCAATAATAAATTAAATATTTGTGGCTAGGAGTTATTCAAACTACCTAGTCGGCCCATAGCGCCACACCAATTACTTGCAAATCCTGGATTGTCGACCGGAGTGCTAGCATCACATTGATAGCGTCTGGGAAGGCCGATCGAAAAGCCAAAGGAGATCAGATGCGCATCGGAAGGTGGAAGTCGGGTGCTATTTTTCACCCTTGTCGTCCGAAGGTCTGGTTATTCTTCTAAGCAAGTTTAAATAGTTTCCATTAGGTTTTCTTGTGAAAGTACTATTGTAACTTACAAGTTTTGACTAGTGGAATGGTTATGACCATTAACCCGAGACGTAGGCAATTGCCGAACTCCGTAATCAATCTATGTGTAATTGTCATTATTGTCTTGCATTATTTTAAATTGATTACTTAAAAGGAGAAAATCATCGGCAAATAATTAAAGCCTATAAGGGTCCGAGATCAAGTAGTAATAATCTGATTATTTTCGGATCATGTTTGGTATCAGAGCTGGTTTAGCTCCATATTTGTTTTTCAAGTAAATCTGATTAACAAAGTGATTGCTTCAAGTTGGTGTGTTGGTTAGTTTTTGTGTGAACAGGGTACAAGTGCACTATGGGCAAGATGTCTAAACATGAAAAGCTCGAGAAATTAAAGCTTATAATCACCAGATCCAGGAAGAGAATTCTCTCCTGCGATCAATGTATTACTCCTGGAAGAGGAGAATGCTCATTTGAAATTGGAACTGAAAACCAAGGATGAGCTCTTGGCAAGGTTGCAATGTGGTGATCAGAGGAAGGAAATACCTTCAACTTAAGATCAGAGGCCATGCAGATGATTGCACTGTAAGTTGTTCACCATGGGAATCTTCTTCTTCCTCCCATTCAGTTTTGGATTCAGGTAATGAAGTCTTTGGTTTGTTTGAAAAGCATACTAGAGGCATTGGATCCAAGTTACTAGATAAAATGGGATTTGATGGAAGAGGCCTTGGTAAAAATGGCCAAGGTATTGCTAACCCAATACAGGTCGAGGATCGTCCTCGTTTTACAGGTTTGGGTTATCCTAGTGTGGGAATGGAAATTGGAGAATGCTCCAAGAATGCTGACGGGAGACAAGCTTCCGAAAGCAAAGTGATTACCCCACTAGTCCTACAAGAAGATTCTGAGCAGGAAAGTTGTGCTTCATCGTCACAAGAAAGATGTGGTAAGAGAAATCAGCGAAGAGGTAATGAGATTCCACCTCCAGTTTCTTACCATAATCATAAGCACAATAAAACTTCTGATCCACTTTTTCAGCTTAAGAAGTATGGTTATGATTTTCAGAAGATGTGGAATTCCTTTCCATGTACTTTTTGTGGATTGCATAATCATTCAGTGGCCAGATGTTGGAAGAGAAGGACACTGATGAAGAAGTTGATGCCGTTCATCAGGAACAAGGCAAATCAGAAAGACCAATCTCGTCATGCAGAGTCGAGAAATGGCAGAAAGAGTTCCTCATCCCAGAAGAAGGAGATTAAGAGGAATTTTTGTGCTCATTGCCAGAGGAATGGGCATCGGGTGGAAAATTGCTGGAAACTGCATCCATCTTGCCATCAGAGTAATGGCAAGCCAAAGATGGAATGGAGGCCTATTGCAAAGGCAAAGGAAGTTTCTACTCCACCACTAGTTGACAATTCAACCAGGACCAGGTAATACCTGAAAGTGAAAGTCCTTTAAAATGGGTAAGTCAACAATTTTTCAATTATATATTGCATAATTCAGATTGATGAATCGTATGCAGTATTAAGTTTGGAGATCAGATTTTGTGAGAAAATGCTGAGAGAAAGGTTTACAATACTTAGTGGATTTTCTTACTTAGAAAATTTGATTAATGCTCCAAATATATCTCCTAATCAGCTTGTGAGTACCTGTTACAACTTGGATATAGGAATTAACTCATATAAAGCTTGGAGATTGATCTGCCATTTGTGCAGACATTAGAGTTCTCAAAAGATCAGCTCAGAACTTCATTCTGTGTAGAGGCATTGTGACCGCAGTGCAGAATGGTAGCTGAATCATCAGGTTGGAACTTCGAATGTAGAATCATCATATGGCATTGACATCGGGTCGGAACTTCATTATGTGTAGAGGCATTGTGACCATGTAGCAGAATGGTACCTGATATTAGTATGTCAACAAGAGGAGCTCAAAAAGGATTAGCTCGGAATGTCATTCATGTCGAGGCATTGTGACCACACATACGAATGGTAGCGATCAAAGGCTTTGCATTGGAGGCTCGAGGTCTTGAAAGAGGCACATACGAATGGTAGCTGAGGTCAACAAGACTTAGCATCGTGCATCGGAGGCTCGAGGTCTGAAAGAGGCTTAGCATCATGCATCGGGAGGTTGAGGTCTCAATAGACTTAGCATCATGCATCGGAGGCTCGAGGTCTTGAAAGAGGCTTAGCATCATGCATCGGAGGTGTTGAGGTCTGTAAAGGGACAAGGCATTGTCCATCATCGACATCGGATCAATCAAAGCTCTACGTAACATGGAGTTCCTTCAAACCAGTTTGGATTCTGTGGAATCAACTCGGAGCCAGAGCTGTGTTATAGAGTAAAAGAAGATCCTTGTTGTCAGATATCAAGAAGCTTAGCACCGCACAGAAGGAGCGTTGAGGTTTCATTCAGAAACTTAGCACCATAAAGTGAGGCGTGGAGGTCTTCTTCGGATATCAGAGTGGTGGCAATGAAGCATCGTGGGCCCATAACCCACAAGTCCCAGGATCGGAACAGAGTTGTTGAAGTGAGAAGGTTGGAGGAGAAGACCCAAGGGTCTACTACAGCAGCACTTCCGAGGTGGCAGCAGAGTTTTTCAGATTCAGGATAGTATGGAAGCTTTTTGGGACAAAAAGCTTTTCTCAGTGGGGAGGTGTGATCAGGGGATCATTTTTAAAAGTTCCCTAAACATCCCTAAATGGTGTCAGTGCAGAAGATCATCTCGAGAGCTTTCCATGACTATAAGAACACGACAAACGGACATCGGGAGCTCTAGATATGTCCGGTCAAAGTTCAGTCAACGAGAAAGTCAACTCTGGTCAACTGGTCAATATTGGACCAATGGCACTGCGACACGTGGCGAAAAGGCAAAAGGGAGTTGTTTGTTGGTTTTGATCACCGGTCTTCGACGAGCGTAAAAATGGTGCATGGGAACAAGAGGCTCAACTTTTATTATGGAGGGGAGCCCCCTGGCCGTGTGGACTATGGTATTATCGCCAACGTGGTGGGGTCTACAAGTCCACAAGCCACCACATGGCTTGCCACCACTCATCAAATTCACTCGATTTTCCTATCAGGAGACGACAAGTGGAATATATGCTATTTACCGAGTTAATTATTTTATACCACATGTATGGGTGAAATTATATTATCTTGGTAAGTCCACTTTCCAAATGCACATATACATATATATATTAATGTTTATACATTAGTATTAAACTACCAACATGCCAAATGCATAGGTTATGTCCATGCACATGGTAAAGGAGCATGTTTAATGGTATGCGTGGTGATCAAGGTGGTGAAGTGGTGAAAGGGGTTGGGCTTAAAGCCATGCGTGGATGTTTCCACGTGAAGGATGGGTGGGTAAAGGTTAATAAAACCTTACCCAAATTTAATGGTGCCAAATGTGGGATATCCCACTTAACTAAACAATGCCGCCCACTTCTCCTTAGCTGCTCATTTGGGATTTTATCCCATTAAAAATGCAAATCAAGCTAAAATGGGTATTAATCCCATTTCCTATGCAATCTGTCAATTTGGAATTTTATCCCAATTTCTATGCTATAGGCTATGGTATTTTTAGCCTAAGGATTATATGGAATGCATATTTTGAGGGCCCTAAAATTGTATAAATAGGGTACCTAGTTCATTGTAATGGACACACAAACCCCAAGCTTATTATTTGTTAAGCTTATTGTCGGGACACACAAAATGAGAGAAGCTCATTCCTTAGAGTCTTTGGAGGCAAAGACCGAGCCAAGAGGAGAATGAGAAATTGTTGTGTGAAGACCTAAATTATTTAGGCATTATTATTTTTTATTATTATTGACCTATTATTTGTTAGGCAATAATAAATTAAATATTTGTGGCTAGGAGTTATTCAAACTACCTAGTCGGCCCATAGCGCCACACCAATTACTTGCAAATCCTGGATTGTCGACCAGAGTGCTAGCATCACATTGATAGTGTTGGGAAGGCCGATCAAAGCCAAAGGAGATTGTACGCCAGGAAGGTGGAATTCGGGTGCTATTTTTCACCCTTGTCGTCCGAAGGTCTGGTTATTCTTCTAAGCAAGTTTAAATAGTTTCCATTAGGTTTTCTTGTGAAAGTACTATCAGAATTTACAAGTTTTGACTAGTGGAACGGTTGACCACGAACCCGGAGACGTAGGCAATTGCCGAACTCCGTAATCAATCATGTGCAATTTTCTTATTGTCTTGCATTAATTTTTAAATTGATTACTTAAAAGGAGAAAATCATCGGCAAATATTTAAAGCCTATAAGGGTCCGAGATCAGGTAGTAATAATCTGATTATTTTCGGATCATGTTTGGTATCAGAGCTGGTTTAGCTCCATATTTGTTTTTCAGTAAATCTGATTAACAGAGTGATTGCTTCAAGTTGGTGTAGTTAGTTCAGTTTGTGTGAACAGGGTACAAGTGCACTATGGGCAAGATGTCTAAACAGGCAAAGCTCGAGGAAATTGAAGCTTATAATCACCAGATCCATGAAGAGAATTCTCTCCTGCGATCAATGTATTACTCCTGGAAGAGGAGAATGCTCATTTGAAATTGGAACTGAAAACCAAGGATGAGCTCTTGGCAAGGTTGCAGTGTGGTGATCAGAGGAAGGAAATACCTTCAACTTCAGATGTAGAGGCCATGACAGATGATTGCACTGTAAGTTGTTCACCATGGGAATCTTCTTCTTCCTCCCATTCGGTTTCGGATTCAGGTAATGAAGTCTTTGGTTTGTTTGAAAAGCATACTAGAGGCATTGGATCCAAGTTACTAGATAAAATGGGATTTGATGGAAGAGGCCTTGGTAAAAATGGCCAAGGTATTGCTAACCCAATACAGGTCGAGGATCGTCCTCGTTTTACAGGTTTGGGTTTTTCTAGTGTGGGAATGGAAATTGGAGAATGCTCCAAGAACACTGACGGGAGACAAGCTTCCGAAAGCAAAGTGATTACCCCACTAGTCCTATGAGAAGATTATGAGTAGGAAATTTGTGCTTCGTTGTCACAAGAAAGATGTGGTAAGAGAAATCAGCGAAGAGGTAATGAGATTCCACCTCCAGTTTCTTACCATAATCATAAGCACAATAAAACTTCTGATCCACTTTTTCAGCTTAAGAAGTATGGTTATGATTTTCAGAAGATGTGGAATTCCTTTCCATGTACTTTTTGTGGATTGCATAATCATTCAGTGGCCAGATGCTGGAAGAGAAGGACACTGATGAAGAAGTTGATGCCATTCATCAGGAACACGGCAAATCAGAAAGACCAATCTCGTCATGCAGAGTCGAGAAATGGTAGAAAGAGTTCCTCATCCCAAAAGAAGGAGATTAAGAGGAATTTTTGTGCTCATTGCTAGAGGAATGGGCATAGGGGGAAAATTGTTGGAAACTACATCCATCTCGCCATCAGAGTAATGGCAAGCCAAAGATGGAATGGAGGCCTATTGCAAAGGCAAAGGAAGTTTCTACTCCACCACTAGTTGACAATTCAACCCAGGAACAGGTAATACCTGAAAGTGAAAGTCCTTTAAAATGGGTAAGTCAACAATTTTTCAATTATATAT
Source organism: Taxus wallichiana var. yunnanensis (assembly GCA_018340775.1). Lineage (NCBI taxonomy): Eukaryota > Viridiplantae > Streptophyta > Pinopsida > Cupressales > Taxaceae > Taxus > Taxus wallichiana. The sequence continues at coordinate 967,556,854 of CM031237.1, forward strand.
TGCATAATTCAGATTAATGAATCGTATGCAGTATTAAGTTTGGAGATAATATTTTGTGAGAAAATGCTGAGAGAAAGGTTTACAATACTCGGTGGATTTTCTTATTTAGAAAATTTGATTAATGCTCCAAATATATCTCCTAATCAGCTTGTGAGTACCTATTACAGCTTGGATACATGAATTAACTCATACAAAGCTTGGAGATTGATCACCATTTGTGCAAACATTAGAGTTCTCAAGGAGATCAGCTCGAACTTCATTCTGTGTAGAGGCATTGTGATCGTGTAGTAAAATGGTAGCTGAATCACCATTGGCATTGACGTTAGGTCAAAACTTCATTATGTGTAGAGGCATTGTGACTGCGTGCAGAATGGTACCTAATATTAGTATGTCAACAAGAGGATCTCTAAAAGGATTAGCTCGGAATGTCATTGGTGTCAAGGAATTGCGACCACACATATGAATGGTAGCTGATCAACAGACTTAGCATCGTGCATCGGAGGCTCGAGGTCTTGAAAGAGGCTTAGCATCATGCATCGGAGGCTCGAGGTCTTGAAAGAGGCTTAGCATCATGCATCGGAGGCATTGAGGTCTGTAAAGGGATAAGGCATTATCCATTATTGACATCAGATCAATCAAAGCTCTACGTAACATGGAGTTCCTTCAAACCAGTTTGGATTTTGCGGAATCAACTCGGAGCCAGGAGCTGTGTTATAGAGTAAAAGAAGATCCTTGTTGTCAGATATCAAGAAGCTTAGCACCGCACAAAAGGAGCGTTGAGGTTTCATTCAGAAACTTAGCACCATAAAGTGGAGGCGTGGAGGTCTTCTTCGGATATCAGAGTGGTGCGACGGAAGTTTCGTGGGCCCATAACCCACAGGTCCCAGGATCGGAGCAGATTTTTTGAAGTGAGAAGGTTGGAGGAGAAGACCCAAGGGTCTACTACAGCAGCACTTCCGAGGTGGCAACAGAGAGTTTTTAGATTCAGATGGAAGCATGTTATAGAAGCTTTTTGGGACAAAAAGCTTTTCTCAAAGGGGGAGGTTTGATCAGGGGATCATTTTTAAAAGTTCCCTAAACATCCCTAAATGGTTTTAGTGTAGAAGATCATCTCGAGAGCTTTCCATCGACTGTAAGAACGTGACAAATGGACATCGGGAGCTCTAGTTATGTCCGGTCAAAGTTCAATCAACGGGAAAGTCAACTCTGGTCAACTAGTCAATATTGGACCAATGGCACTGCGACATGTGGCGAAAAGGAAAAAGGGAGTTGTTTGTTGGTTTTCGATCACCGGTCTTCAACGAGCGTAAAAATGGTGCATGGGAACAAGAGGCTCAACTTTTATTACGGAGGGGAGCCCGCCGCCGTGTGGACTATGGTATTATCGCCAACATGGTGGGTCCACAAGCCACCATGTGGCTTGCCACCACTCGTCGAATTCACTCGATTTTCCTATCGGGAGACGACAAGTGGAATATATGCTATTTACCGAGTTAATTATTTCTATGCCACATTGTATGGGTTGAAATTATATTATCTTGGTAAGTCCACTTTCCAAATGCCACATATATATATTAATGTTTATACATTAGTATAAACCGCCAACATGCCAAATGCTATGCTAAGCATGTGGAAGGGAGCATGTTTAATGGTATGCGTGGTGATCAAGGTGGTGATCATTTATAGAGAATTTTGATTCATTATTGAGATGTATTGAAGGAAGGAAAGTTCTAATTTTTAATGATCTTGATGTTGTTTGACATGCAACATGTCTGAAATGCATAGTCTTGTAAAATGTGTATTTATTATAATGAATGGAAAAAATCTGGAAGTTACTTTAACTTGTTGTGTAAATTCTCTTGTGCATTATATGAAAGAAATTTGTAATCCTATCTTGTTGTTATCATTCATATCTGATTGGATCCTTATTTTTGTTGTCATTTAATGAATTGGATGAATGGGAAATAGTACAATTTCCCTTACTTGAATGAAACTTACTAAGTTGCATGTATTAATTTTCTTTTACCTAAACTAGTATGGTTTATTAAGGGATGTTAAATGAACATAAAATTAAACTATAAGGAAGTGTGAAAGGTAAAAGGGTATAATAAACCCTAACACTTAACCATAAAGAGGAAGGTTCTTCTCCTCTCAAAAGGATGTAAAACAAATGAATGGTGTTTGTGTTCGTAAATCATTTAGACTTCATCTCTATGAAGTCCACTCTTACCGAACCTGGTTAGGTTCTTACACCTCCTATGAATGGTTGAGTTACTTAAGAAAATCTTATGATGGATGTTGGTTCTATTTTCAAAAAAAAATGCTAAGTAAAAAAGTTAATTGAACATAAAACAATCATTAGTCTTGAAGTTCGTATTAGTTAACCAAATCAAATGGGAATGGAAACCTTTAAGGTTGTTGGAATTAGGGTTATGTAAGGTTGCTGTAATATGATTCTTAATCCTAAACTAATTAAGTGGAAATGATCTCTTGAGGTGTGTACGTTAAGATGAAGTGGTTCTTCCGGATGTTGGCACACGCCAACTACAGATCTATACCTTTGTGAAGACTTGGGTCTTCACAAGGATACATGGTTGTAGTTGACATGTTGTAACACCCTTTAGCATTGGTTCATCTAGACCTACCCAAACTTGGACTTGAACTTAGTTTCTCTCTAGGAAAATTTAGAGATATGATCTAGAATAGGAAATGACTCACAATGATTTAGGATAACTAGGCACATCCAATCAAATTAGGTCAAAAGGGTATGTCTATATACCCTAGGTCATTACAAGTGACTCCCTATTGTAAATTATATCACTAACCTACGTTAGGGTCAAACCTTGGATAAGTGGATTGCTGAAGTCGGTGAAGACCATTCTAGATAACAGAGGAGTGGGGTGAAGGATGTATTCCATTTAGATGAGTAATCCATCTAGGAATAGTAACATGAATAGTATGTTGGAAATCTTTGGCCAAAGTATCGCAAGCTATTGGTTGCGTTGTCTTATGTCACCTAGTTTAAGAAATGTGATTTCAGATGAATATTGGTAACAAATATTCAGATAGGTTTCTTAAACATAACACTTAGTACCTAGAACAGGGTAAGAGAACCAAGTATACTTGGTATACATAAAGTATTCAATACTTAAGTAACATGAGAGATCGGTTGTTAATTGAGTCATGAAATGAGATATCGTAGCTCACCGAGTCATTTATAGCTGCATATGGTTATCTGTTATGAGATTGATTGGCATGGAATGTGTGTTCTAAGTTATGATTATTTAGAACAAAGAACATTATGTATAAAAACCATTTTCCTTGTTTCTAAAGTCTTAAATTGGAATGTTACATCTTGGTATCAGAGCTGAAGGTTGTAGCTCTTGGACCTATTGTGTCCATAATCTAATAAAACTTAAATTTTCTTGTTAATAGAAAATGGTTAGGACAAGAGGAAATGTTGCAAACAACCCACCACCTAGTGGAGAAGTAGTAACTACCCAAAATCGATGAGATCCTTGCTACCCTGTTGGACACAAGAGATCATTTGACTATACTTGAACAAAAAGTAATGGGAAATGAGGAGGAAGAAGATGCTGGTAATAACAATCAGCCACCTCCTGTAGACAATGCCAATTTGGGGAATTTGGGTGTTGATAATAACAATGTAAACATGCCGGATCAGCCAGAAAATAAAAAGGCAAGACTGGCAGCTAAACTCACTAATGATATAAAAAGGATAAGTCCACCTAAGTTTTATGGTACCACATTAGGAGATGGAGTTGAGAATTAGCTCAACGAAATGGAGAAGTACTTTGCAATAAGGAACTTCTCAAAGGAAACAAAGGAAATATGGGAGCATATCAGCTTTCCCATGAAGCATCTTCATGGTGGGATAATAAGGATGAGTTGAACATTGATGAAAACAATATTACTTGGGATCAATTTAAGATTTATTTTAGGAAACAATGGCTGCCAAAACTTTACTATGATCAGAAAATGACTGAGTTTCAAAACTTAACCCAAGGAAAATTAACAAAGTATAGCAGTACTAGGAGTGGTTACTAAACTCCTTAAGTATGTACCTCAGTATCAAACTGATGAGAAGTTCAAGATACAAAATTTTATCATGGGATTGAACCCCATTATAGGGGGAGAGGTAGATGTTCATAGCCTAACCACTATGGAAGGGGTTGTTGAAAAGGCCATAAGGCAGGAATAGAAATTAAAGGAAATTTCTTCTCATAAGGAGGAAGTAAGAAAGAAATTTCCCAACTCCTCTTCATCATCTATGACACCTAAGAAAGGACCATGGAAGAAGTTTGGTATGAAAAGTAAGTTCTCTACTGATAACAATAAGAAAACAACAATGAATAAGTTTGCTGCTATGTAATGTCGCAATAACTTGTCAAGAACAATAATAATGGACAAAAGCCCTATTGAGGTCAAAATGATAACTTTAGGGCTGAAAATAAATTTGAGCTTAAAAGGGACCTATAGAAGGCTGTTACAATTGTGGAAAATATCATTATGCAAACCAATGTTCTTTGAAAAATGATGACCGTAATTAGTAAAGCACAAGATACACGTTGCACTAGGTGACAAAAAAGTTGAAAAGAAAGACACACCCATAGAAGTTCCAAGTAAGTTATTTGGTGTGTGGTTGGTGAGTGTGAGATTCATGTCCTAGTCATCATCCACATCATCCTGGTGAGTCATCTCACCTTGCGAGATTCAAGGTAAGAGAACCTATTTTGTAACCCTCAAATGGTGAAGGAGATGAAGATATCCCTCAATTTGTGTAAATAGTATGAAAAGGGCCTTGGGAAAATATGATCAACACTCCAAATCTGACTTTCACAAGTTGTCACTTCCAGATTATGGAGATACTTTCAATGCAAGGCAAGGGTTACTGAAGACATTTTGAAATCCTGATCTATTTCTGCATACTTTAGCAAATGGATTTTGATCTTCTGTGGGTATACAAGTCAAAAAAAGGGGTAAAACAAGGTAGGATTAGTTGTTTTGAATGATTTTTGGGTGGGAGTTTAGATAAGACAAACCAAGGTCCGCCAGACTCTTTGAGGATTTCAAAAAAATATGGAGAAACTTAACAACAAAAAGTATCAAAATGGTTAATCATCCCTTCAACTAGGATATGTGCATCAAATGGAGGCCCAGATCTACACTTTTCCACACAATATTTGATCATCTATCACAAAATCTTGAGTTAGAATGAACCAATGAAGCATTTAGCAATCACTATTTAATCATGACCTAAGGTGCACCCAAAGGTTTACAAACAATCTCTGAAATCAAGGAAGGTAAAGTGATTTTAAATTTGTTTATCTCTTTATCAGATGAAAGCTCTTTTGAATGTGAGATTGCAAATGCCACTAAACTAATCACAAGAAATGAGACCATGTATGATCAAGAGAGATTTTAAACACAAGACTGCAACAGAAACAAGAAACACAAATTTGAAATGCATTCTGAAACATAAGTGTATGCAAATTTTGCCAAGAGACAACACAAAATAATCAGAAATGATCAAATTTATCAGTAGGGGAATGTTTCAAGAACAATCTCAGAGCTTGTTGATGGCTTTACAACTGAAACCAACTCAACATGATACAAATCTGATACAAAAAGGAATTAGAAGTGGTTCTCAGGTGGTTTCTCAGAGAATGGGCTTCTTCCCATATTTTCCCATGAAATTTTTAGTTTTCAGGATTTTTTAAACTCTTCCAACCCTTTGCATGAAAAATTCATGCAATATATAGCTTTCAATCTCCTTTGAGCCTTCTTTCCCAAGAAAATAATATGCCAAAGGATCAAATTTGTTACAAAAATTCCTCATGATTCGCAGACAGGACGTTTAACAAAACACGTCCAAAAAGTTGCCAGTTGTCTCAAAAAGAGATGAATCATTGCAAAATTCACATCATTATCCATTGTGGAGGCACATTTTTCATCTTCAAAGCATGCAGACCCCTTCCTTTCATTATTTCATCCTTATCCCTCCAAAATTTGACTCTGCAACTTTTGGATTTGATATTTCACATTTTTTGGATGGGTTAGGGAAAAAATTCATTTCAAAAACATCTCGATCTTCAAATTGATCCTCAAAACCAATTGCATTGGTCCTTGCAAGGCAAAAATGACATGAATTTGTCAAAAATTTGATGAAAATTGATGCAAAAATCACATCTCCAACTTCCTGGAGCTCAAATGGCGGCCAAACTGAAAAATGCACAATTACCATTGATCTTCCTTTATCCTTTAATCTGAGCCCTCCACATGTCACAATGTGATTGGAAATGGGCTTGGGATCACTTTTTGACATTTTAACACTTTTGGAAAAATGTAAAAATTTGACATTTTTCTCCCCCCTCCCCTTTGAAAATGAGCTTGACACGTGTCCCAAATGTGGGTCCCATTGGAATCGTGGACTCGATTCTACACATTTCCACCTTTTTTGGAAAAAGGAAAATTTTTCCAAATTATCCCCATGGACCCGCATCTCTGATTCTTGTCCCTGACACATGGTGCAATATGACTGGATATGGAGTCGTGGACTCAATTTTAAACATTTTGCCTCTTTTTGGAAAAAAGGAAATTTTTTCATTTTTTCCCTCCTCCTCCCTCCCCCTCCCACAAGACACGTGTCCTCATGATTGATTTCGAAAGGGGCAGTGCGCTCTTATTTTATATTTTAATCATTTTCCAAAAGGAAAATTTTTAACATTTCCTCGCCATCCCGCACCTCCACCTTTCCCTCGCCACGTGTCACTCTTTTTGATTACCTCGGGCTTCCTGGGTCCATTCCGATTTTTTTTTTGTTCTTTTTGCAAAAAGGAAAATTTTCACCTAAGTTTTCCAAAGGCCCAAATTCCCCCCCTTTTGATGAAAATGTGACACGTGTTCATCCCATTGATTCAAGTGGAGTTTTGGGTCCAATTTTATACTTTAACTCTTTTTCACCAAAGGAAATTTTTCAAAAAAAGTATCAAACTCCTCCGCCTCCATCTCCCTTTGATGCAAACATGACACGTGTCCTCCTTCTGATTGGATGTGGGCCCTAGGCATTTTCTTTTCTTTTTAACTCTTTTTCCAAAATGCCTTAAGGCACAAAAAAGACCCACCCATCCACCTTCACTCTGCACGCGTGCAACATGTACCCTCTCTGGGGCCTCGCATGGAGCTACATGGGGGCAACTTGCACTTTTTCCAAAAAACACAAAAATGTTAAGTTTTTAGAAATGACCCCCGATCCTTGTCCAATTAGAACAAGCCACGTAGGAGAAGATTTTTGAGCTAAAATTTGATGGGAAAAGGATGCCCGTATGACCGTCAAAAAATATAGAAATTGCTAGTGAAGAATGCCCATGAATGCTGAAGATGAAATTGATGGGAAAATGATGCCCATCTGACTCAAAACATAGAAAATGCCAGGATGCCCTAGAATTTCAATTTTTTTCGCTAAGGATGACAAATTTCTCAAAATTGAACCAACTAAAACATGTTTTCAAAGCATTTTTTATCATGGAATTGGATTTTCAATGGCATACAAGTGCAAATCGATCAATTTTAAACTTCCATGATAAAAGGAAAAATGGCAGAGCCCACAGATTTTGGAAAAATTAGGGCACAAAATAGGGCACACATGCAGATTTCTTTCAAATTGGGGAAAAACAACAAGTTTGTGAGCATTTCGAAGCATCCAAGCAAGAGGGGAAAAGTTGTAGACCACCAATTTGAGAGAAAAATGTTTCAGAGCATGCAAACCAAAGGAAAATTTAGGGAAAAATGGTGCAAGCTCAAAAATGGCACCAACATCGGCTCCTGCTGGGATGGGCACTCCAATGAGTGCCACAAGAAAAAAAAAGTAGACCAAGTGCCAAAAACAACCATTGGGAAATGGAGTCAAAAATGTAGGCAAAGAAAAACTAGACCCAATCGACAAAAAATGGCTGCCAAGAACAAGGCAAACCACAAACCGACAAAAAAACAAAAACAGAGCCAAAAAACAAAGACTATACACTATACAAGTGGTGCATACCTCAAATTTGGGGATTAATCCAAGAAATGCTTCAGATGCCTACCATTAACAAGTAGTTCAAGCAATTCCCCATCTAAGTCCTTGAGAAAAAAGGTATTTTCACCAATTTGATATCAATGGAGTAAGGGCCCATCCACAATGCATCAAATTTACCATGTTTGCCCTTATCTTCATGCCTTCTATCCCACAACAAAACCAGATCTCCAACATTGAAAGCCCTAGGAGTGACCTTCTTGTCAAACAACCTCTTCAACTTCTCTCTAAATCGACATGCCTTTGGTGGGATGCTCTTCTTTCTTCATCCAGCTCAACAATCTGATTAATCCTTGCTTCATATGGACTGACCTCTTGATCTTCAAGTTGTTGAACAAACTGAAATGAAGATAATTACAAATGTAAGGGAAACAAAAGAGCTTGAGTTCCATACACCAACTCAAATGGGCTCTTACCAAGTAGCTCTTTTGGCAAAGTGATTCTATCACCCAAACTACAAATTTCAGTTGTTCACCCCATTTTCTCTTGTTCAACTCCAAGGTTCTCCTAATGATCTTCAACAAGTTCTTATTGTTGGACTCATCTTGTCCATTCCTTGAGGGTTATAGTTTGAAGCATAAGTCAGATTGGTTCCATACTCCTTGCACATTGCCATCAAGGGTTTAGCTCTGAAACACATGGCATTATCAAGCAATAATCTTTGACTAGCACACCAAATCTGCATATGATATGATTCAACAAGAAGTCCATAACAACTTGGTGTGTTGCTTTCTTGGTGGGGATTGCTTCTACCCACTTGGTGAAGTAATCTGTGGCTACAAGGATCCACTTATGTCCAGCACTAGAAGGGTCTGAAATCTCACCAATGAAGTCTATTCCCCATTGTTTGAAAGGAGCTTCAATTGATACAGGATGCAAAGGAAGGGAGCCTGAAGCTTTCATTCTTCTAGAGAAATGTTGACAACTTTCACATTTTCTAACCAACAGGGTTGCATCTTTGAAGAGAGTAGGCCACCAATAACCAGCTCTCAAAATTTTGTGTGTCTGTAACCCTTCCAAGCAGTGTCCTCCACAAACTCCCCATGGAAATCAACAACTATTTTGGGAGCTTCATCTTCAGTTATACATTTCAAGAGGACACCTTTAGGGTTCTTCCAAGCCAGCCCAAAGTCAAGTGATGATGTATTTTTGAGAAGCCAGCTTGAGGGCTCTTTTCTGATTTTTATTCAAATGATCAGGGCAGCATAGGTGTCTGAGGTAAAATATTACATCCTTGTACCACTCAGAACTTACCAATTTCTCAAGAACATCTACCCTTTCTTCCTCTACTTCATTCACTTCCACAGTCTGCAAGTTGCTCTCAACCATGAGCTTAGCAAGACCCAAACCTCTACCAACTTTGTGGTTTGGATATCCATGTCATATTCCTGTAGTTTGTTCACCCATCTACATCTTTTTCTTGAGATCTCCATCTCTGATAAGATGTCTTTTACCATGGTGTGGGGAACATAAGCAACAACTTTTGAACTTAAGATATAAGGCCTAAAAACCTTTGTTGCTTTCACCAAGGAAAATGCTTGTTTTTCCATGATTGTGTACTTTAACTCAAACTTGTAAAGCCTTGCTAAAGAAGGCAATAGGCCTCTCAGCCCCATCTTCATCCTTTTTAGCAAAAAAAATAGATGCAATGGTATTTTCAAAAGCAAAGGAGAAGATTTGGAAAGGCTTCTTGTAATTGGAGCTGCCAAGATAGGTGCATGTTTCAATGCTTCTTTGATTCCTTCAAAATCCTGAATAGCAGCCTCCTCCCATTTGATAACTTGGTCTTTCTTTAACATGCATGTAATAGGAAGAGTCAATTCAGCAAAAATTAGACACAAACCTTCTAATGAAATTGATCTTCCCAAAGAAGGATTGATGCCCTTTCTTTGTTCTTGGAATTGGAACCTTGTTGATTGCTTCTACCCTCTCAGGGTCAATCATGACACCAGCCTTTGAAACAATATGACCAAGAAACTTGGCCTTTTGCACCCCAAAATGACACTTCTTTGGATTGAGAGAAATGCCATATTCTCTACATCTGATCAACATTCTTTCCAAGTGTTGCAAGTGATCTTTTCTGCTCCTTGAAAACACAGTCACATCATCCTGATAAACTACAATGAAGTCATTTATGTAACCAGAAAAAGCAACATCCATTGCTCTTTGGAAGGTAGCTCCAACATTCATGAGACCAAAAGGCATTCTTACATAGACATATGTTCCCAAGGAGTGGTAAAGGTAGTTTTAAATCTTTCTGACTCCTTGACAACAACTTGATTGTAGCCAGAGAAACCATCCAAGGTGGACAACAATTCAGATCCTAGTCACTAACTGCAACATGTTTTCCATGTTTGGAAAAGGATAATTGTCTTTCAATGAAGCTCTATTTAGATTTCTGAAGTCTACACAAAGTCTGATATCTCCATTTTTCTTTCTGACTGGCACAAGGTTTGCAACCCAAGATGAATACCTTGTGGGCTGAATGATCCCTCCTCCTTAGTTTCTTCAATTCATCTTGCATTTTCATGGAGAGGAGTGGATTAATTGGCCTCTACTTTTTTCTGAAGGGCTTGGCATTTGTTTCAAGAGGAATCTCATGCTGAAACAAGTCCTCTCTGTATGCTTTCAGCTCTGAATAAGACCAAGCAAGACAAATCTCCGATATTTCTTCAATAGTTGAACATAGGACTATTTTTCTTCTTTGTTTAGATTGCTGCCCAACCAAAATTTTCTTGGTTTATCATTAGTGCCCAAGTTATGCTCTTCCACATCCCTTGAGGTAGACATGTTTCTATTGATGATGCAATCAACATTGTTCAAAATTTGACTCAAGTGCAACAAGACCTCTAGGAATGGTGTTAGTTTTCAATTGGATAATATCCTTTCCAAACAAAGTCTCTCTTCCTTCAGTCACACACACCATTGGTTCCCAATCAATATTCTGATCTACAAACTCACCTTGATTTTGTAAGAACCTTTGCACTTGAGCATCATCATTAAACACTTGCCAATGCTTGATGTTGTCAGGGACAACTGGCCTAGTTAACACTTCAATATTGTACTCACAATAAGGTGAAATGGTGCAATTTCCAAATCTTGACCCCAACACTACCAACTTTTCAAGCAACAACATTGAAACTTCTATCATGATGCACAATGTTGAAGGAATCAAACATCTCAATTAGATCCCAAACTGCATGTTTGTACTATTTCATCCGCTGATTTTTTGTAGCATACAATTTTCTTATTTGTTTGACAACTAGCTCTGAATCTCCTTTTGCAATGATGTCCTTGACACCATACTTCCATGCAATTCTCAGACCCAACAACAAGGCTTCATACTCAACAATGTTGTTAGTACATTCAAAATTAAGCTTGAAGGAAAAACAAACTCTTCCAAGCTAGGAGAAATCAGAATTATACCAGCACCATTTCCAAATTTGGAGCAAGCTCCATCAAATAAAAAGGTCCAAGGAGAACCTACCTATTCAAGGCACTTTGACTGATCCATCTTGTGTTCTTTTCCATCAAAGCAAACCCAACAAAATTATCAACATCAACATCAACAAACAACACCTCATAGAAGCAGCATTGGGATCTCAATAAGGTGTAACATCTTCTTTTCTCCATAGAATTTTGACAAGGCTACCTTCAATGGGAATAGTGGAAAAAGACATGTCCATTTGAACAGTCCCACCAACACTTGCAGCCCACTTTCTTGACAAAAGCATACCCCATTTGGCAGGGCAATCAACAATCACAACATCAAGTTTCAAATTCTTACCCGGATAGGATGCAAGTTGTACCACCAAACCCTTCACACAACCAACTACGACACTTCTCTTGAGTCCATGGTAGTACACTTTCCATAGGCTATTGTCACTTTGATATCCAACTCATTCATGACTTCTAGAGGCATGACATTGCATGATGCATCGGAATCAAACATACAATTGTGAAGTAGTCTATCCTTTATGATCAAAGTTGTAAAGAATGGATCAACATTCAATTGGGAATCAACCAAGGATGTCCCCAAGTATACCTCAGGTGTTTCTCCAAGATCCTCTAATGCTGGTGGTGTTTCAAGGTCTGCAATGATTTGAGGAGGAGTTTCAACAATGTTTACATTTCTGCTTGGGGTACTCTTTTCTCTTTCAATCCCAAGTACTCAAATGCTCTCTTCTTGTGCTCAGAATCCTAAGAAACTCAATGATTGGAACACTCACTTTGATTTGGCTCAATACTTGGGCTATGTCATATGGAACATTCTTTGGCAAGGCAAACATTGGAAGGGAGACAAGCAGATTCATTAGATGGCATGGGATTCTTGGCAGCTTGGGCATGAGGAGGACTGTAATTTTTTCTTGGGACAACAAGAGATTTTGGTAAGTGTTTCTCTTCTAGGAGCTTCTTTGGGAATACTTGTAAGAAAGGGTGTTTTAGGTTTGGCTTGAGGCCCAACTCCCTTAACAACCTTTCTCCTAGTGTTATACTCTTTCTCTTGAGCCACAACAACATTCATTAACAATTGTCTATCTTCCTCCGAAGGGATACCACCATCATACTTCTTAATCATCAAAGCTCTTAAGTATTCAAAGTCATTGTTAGGAATCTCAAAATCTTGCACTACATCTACCTCAAGAGTATGAGAGGGAAGAAGGACTTGTACCCATTTGATGCAATCCCAAAAGGTTGCAGTTGTCCTTGCACTTATTACCTCAAGTTGATGTTGCTCCTTCTTGTGAGCTTGAAGAACAACCCACCATGCAGATATCATCATCATACCATCATCATTATTAGCTTCACCATCTTGCTGGTCCACTTCACATGGAGGATGGGGTAGAAAACACCTATCACACCAATCAATATCAACAACTTCCTCAAACAACAACAACCCTAGTAGTTAGGGATCAGGTAACACTCTTCCTTCATGTGCTTGAGGATGTCTATTTACAGACCCCATGGGTCCTTTCCCTCTATCATCAGATCTCTGATCACCCCTAGGATGATTGGAAAATATGTCATGGTTTTGTGCTTTTTTCTGACCTTGTGAAGTCTACCCAATTCCCTCTCTCCCTGGCTAACTTGTATGAGATTTCTTTGACAACCCCTGCCAAATTTTTTTCACCACCTCCTCCAAATCACACCCTTGCTAGCTTGAGGTTTTTCAGGTTTAACTTTACACCATCTCTCTTGAGAGGTTTCCCAATGGCCTTAATGTTATTTTTTCAATCATGCAAAGTGCCATGGTAAAGGCCTGCCTTAAATTGGTAGGGTTTTTGTCTCTTAAGTAGTAGGTTGCCTTCTTATCAAATGCATCTACATATTTGATTAAACAAGATTGATCACAAGGCCTCAAATTAATAGGAAGCCTTCTCAAAGTTTTGTTAAATCTTGTGTTAAAGTCATGAACTGATTCATTGGGGTTCTTCTTGATATTTTCAAACTTAGACAAGAGAAACCTAGGATCAGTCTTATCACCATATTGCAATCTAAATGCATTCTTCATTTCAGTCCAAGAATCAATAGAATTATTAGGCAGAGCCTTGTACCAATCCCTTAGCATCCTCTTCTAGTGTATGAATGAACAATTTAATATACACATCTTCAAATCTCAATTTCAAAATCCTCCATCATATTAATAAAGAGTTTCAAATGTTGATCACCTGTTATGGCATTATTCCCTTGGAACTTTGGCAATCTATTTCTAACATCTTGAGGCACAACATTAGGATAACCACCATTCCCCTAAAATTTATTGGGCCAAAGGTATTGACCACAAATGGAGGCCTAGGTGGAGGTTGAGCCATGTTGTTTTGTGGAGGTGATCTTGGGGGTGACACAAGATGATGAGGAGTGTGAGGTCTTTGGGGCTCAAGAATGTGGTTCACAAGATTGGTATTCTCTAGGTGCTGATTTTCTTGGAAAGTTTTACTAGAATTGAAAACACACAGGTGCAGATTGAAGAAGGAACTCACTGTAGTATAAAGAAGGACCTTCACTAGTTGAAGTAAACAAGTTTATGAGAAGATTTCTTGAATCAGAATCACTGGAAGAAGAGTGATAATCCTCTATTAAAGGCTGATCTCTCTCACCAATGGATATTCCTTTGCTTGATGTCTGACCTTCAACAACCTTCCAAACTTTTCTTTCCTCTAAAATTGTCTTTCCCAATTCTTGAAATAACTTTCTACTTGGGTCCCTCCTGAAGAGAGATCTTCTTCCTTCTAGTTTTACAGAGATTAGCAACACCAAAAACAAATGATAGAAAGCTAAGACACTGGTATTTATCAAGATCAAAACAACATGGAGTCGCCACTAAGGACTTTCACCCTAGTTGTGCAAATGCACTAAAATACTCTATCAAATACCTATCAACACTGAAAATCTTGCCAAACTTTATAGATCAGATCTTCCTTTTCTTGAATCTATCAACCACAAATGCAAATGAAGTGCAACTACTACTGAAAACTGATAAAATTGTAGACAGAGTTTGAAACCTTTGCATACACCTTGCTTGCAAAATCTGAGTATAGAATGATGCTTTAACAATATATTTGTAGACATAACTTGCAAGAGACATTACTAGAGGTTTGATATGCATTCAAATATTCAAATATGTATCAAATATATGCACATGGATCAGAATTGAACTAAGAATGTCCCCCCTGGAAGCAGATTAACAAATTGGTCTGGATATTGCATTCTTCATCCCTGGTGTGTTGGTACCCAAATTTGTTCTCCTTTTCAGTCTGAGAAGCATCAAAGATATGGCATGAAGCTTGAAGATAGATGGATCATGGTGTGTGTCATTTTGTAGCTGGGGATATGATCTAACTGGCACTCAGATTTGTGGAGAGATGGATAGCACTCAAATAGGACTTGATCTTGTCCTAACTATTTTAGGTTGTGCCTTTCAACCAAGGTAAGAGAACCTATTTTGTAACCCTCAAATGGTGAAGGAGATGAAGATATCCCTCAATTTGTGCAAATAGTATGAAAAGGGCCTTGGGAAAATATGATCAACACTCCAAATCTGACTTTCACAAGTTGTCACTTCTAGATTATGGAGATACTTTCAATGCAAGGCAAGGGTTACTGAAGACATTTTGAAATCTTGATCTGTTCTGCATACTTTAGCAAATGGATTTTGATCTTCTGTGGGTATATACAGTCAAAACAGGGGTAAAAAAGGTAGGATTAGTTGTTTTGAATGATTTTTTGGGTGGGAGTTTAGATAAGACAAACCAAGGTCCACCAGACTCTTTGAGGATTTCAACAAAATATGGAGAAACTTAATAGCAAAAAGTATCAAAATGGTTAATCATCCCTTCAACCAAGATATGTGCATCAAATGGAGGCCCAGATCTACACTTTTCCACACAATATTTGATCATCTATCACAAAATATTGAGTTAGAATGAACCAATGAAGCATTTAGCAATCACTATTTAATCATGACCTAAGGTGCACCCAAAGGTTTACAAACAATCTCTGAAATCAAGGAAGGTAAAGTGATTTTAAATTTGTTTATCTCTTTATCAGATGAAAGCTCTTCTAAATGTGAGATTGCAAATGCCACTAAACTAATCACAAGAAATGAGACCATGTATGATCAAGAGATATTTTAAACACAAGACTGCAATAGAAACAAGAAACACAAATTTGAAATGCATTCTGAAACATAAGTGTATGCAAATTTTGCCAAGAGACAACACAAAATAATCAAAAATGATCAAATTTATCAATAGGGAATGTTTCAAGAACAATCTCAGAGCTTGTTGATGGCTTTACAACTAAAACCAACTCAACATGATACAAATCTGATGCAAAAAGGAATTATAAATGGTTCTCAAGTGGTTTCTCAGAGAATGGGCTTCTTCCCAGATTTTCCCATGAAATTTTTAGTTTTCCAGATTTTTTAAACTCTTCCAACCCTTTGCATGAAAAATTCATGCAATATATAGCTTTCAATCTCCTTCGAGCCTTCTTTCCCAAGAAAATAATATGCCAAAGGATCAAATTTGTTACAAAAATTCCTCATGATTCGCAGACAGGGACGTTTAATAGAACACGTCCAAAAAGTTGCCAGTTGTCTCAAAAAGAGATGAATCATTGCAAAATTCACATCATTATCCATTATGGAGGCATGTTTTTCATCTTCAAAGCATGCAGACCCCCTTCCTTTCATTATTTCATCCTTATCCCTCCAAAATTTGACTCTGCAACTTTTGGATTTGATATTTCACATTTTTGGATGGGTTAGGGAAAAAATTCATTTCAAAAACATCTCTGATCTTCAAATTGATCCTCAAAACCAATTGCATTGGTCCTTTACAGGCACAAAAATGACATGAATTTGTCAAAAATTTGATGAAAATTGATGCAAAAACACATTCAACACTTTCTGAGAGCTCAAAATGGCCAAACTAAAAATGCACAATTATTGATCTTCCTTTATCCTTTAATCTGAGCCCTCCACGTGTCACAATGTGATTGGAAATGGGCTTGGGATCACTTTTTGACATTTTAACACTTTTGGAAAAATGTAAAAATTTGACATTTTTCTCCGCCCCTCCGCCCTTTGAAAATGAGCTTGACACGTGTCCCAATGTGGGTCCCATTGGAATCATGGATCGATTCTACACATTTCCACCTTTTTTGGAAAAAGGAAAATTTTCCAAATTATCCCCGGGCTCCACCACATCTCCGATTTGGTTCCCGACATGTGTCCCAAATATGACTGGATATGGAGTCATGGCTCAATTTTAAACATTTTGCCTCTTTTTGGAAAAAGGAAAATTTTTCCATTTTTTCCTCCGTGGCTCCGCCCCCCGTAGACACATGTGTCCTCATATGATTGGATGAGGGGCAGCACTTCTCATTTCATATTTTAATCATATTCCACAAAGGAAATTTTTTAACATTTCCTCCGCCACTCCCACACCCGCCCTTTCCCTCATGAATCATGATTCTTGATTTTCGGGCTCGTGACCTTGTGGTCCTTTTCATTTTTAATTTTACCCTTTTGCCAAAAAGGAAAAAATTCAATTGCCTTCCCAAATCTCCCCAAGGCCTTTTCCCACCCTTTGATTTTAAAGTGACACATGTGTCTTCATCCCATTGAGCTTGCTGGAGTTTCCATGATCATTTCATACTTTTAACTCCTTTTCACAAAAAAAAAAAGTATCTAAAACTCTCCACCTTTCCATCTCCCTTTGATGCCGCCACGTGTCCTCCTCTGATTCGTTGTGGGCCCTAGGCATTTTTTTCATTTAACTCTTTTTTCCAAAATGCCTTAAGGCACAAAAAGACCCACCCATCCCTTCACTCGCCTGCGACACGACACGTGTACCTCCTCTGGGGCCTATGGAGCTCATGGCATGGGCAAACTTGCACTTTTTCCAAAAACACAAAAATGTTAAGTTTTTAGAAATGACCCACCGATCCTTGTCCAATTAGAAAAAGCCACGTAGGAGAAGATTTTTGAGCTAAAATTTGAAAAGGAAGGATGCCCGTATGATGAACCAAAAATGTAGAAATTTCCAATGAATGCCCATGAAGTCGAAAGAAATTGATGGGAAAATGATGCCCGTCTGACCATCAAAACACAAAAATGCCAGGATGCCCTAGAATTCAATTTTTTCACTAAGGATGACAAATTTCTCAAAATTGAACCAATTGAAACATGTTTTCAAAGCATTTTTATCATGGAATTGGATTTTCAATGGCATACAAGTGCAAATCGATCAATTTTAAACTTCCATGATCGGGAAAAAAGGAAAATGACAGAGCCCACAGATTTTGGAAAAATTAGGGCACAAAACAAGGCACACATGTAGATTTCTTTCAAATTGGGCAAAACAACAAGTTTGTGAGCATTTCGAAGCATCCAAGCAAGAGGGGAAAAGTTGCAGACCACCAATTTGAGAGAAAAACATTTCAGAGCATGCAAACCAAAGGAAAATTTTTACGAGTTTTTTGACATCTAGGTTTGGTACATTTTTGCTTTCATGGTATATTTTGAGTTCGTGATTTTGGTATTCATCGTGCACTCTTCGCCTTATCAAGTTGTTTATTACTTCATGGATTTCTTTTATTTCCACGTGTAAGTTTTTTTTTATTATTTTGAAATGTATTGCTCACCTCGTATTAAGGTTTAAATGGACTATGCAAGTTTGAGGTATTTGGTCCATTTGCTTTATCATATTCGGGCTGAGTTCGTGATTACCTCTATTCTCGTGAGCTCGCTTTTGCCTTAGCATGGACTCCGTGGTTCATTCTTGGTTCATGGTTAATGCATTCGAAGTTATTTGGGTGTTCCAAATTTTGCATGAGTGTTTTTTTCAGTGTCTATTACACTGAGGCTACATTTCGAGAGGTCGCAATTCAACGCCGACTTGGTGAGTTGTTTGGGTTGGCTCATATTTTGGCTCGGCGACTTAGCCTCTTCTCGCACTTATTTGTGGCTCACTCTACTCTAGTTCACTCGGGTCTATGCACTCTGCCTTGTTATCTCACCACTTGCATTATGTTTTGGGCTTGAGCTCGCATGCTCTGCTCTCACCATTGGCTGTGTTCTTCACCGGTAAATCTTAGCTCTGTAACTGTGCATGCTCCATGGTTGTTATTTGGGCCTTGCTTGATACCACTAATTTGTAAGGATTTGTGTCATTACCTAGAGCTTCCCCTTGGAATGTGGGACTTACTCCACAATTTTAACTCGCTCCTCGGCATTTGGACATTGTTTCGTGACTCCCTACCATGTGGAGGTCTGCTCCTTTCAAAATGTTACTCCTCTAGAACATTTTTGGTCAACCCGCACCTTCATTTCTCCATGTGGCTTCAACCTATATCTATCCTCTGTGTTTCGATAAATAACACCTGCCACATTGTGTTCCTCAGACCATTCTCTCTACCGACTTGACTATTCATTGGACATTTCAACCCCCTGCACTTGTGCACACTTTTGGTCCGTATAAAGCTCACAACACATTCCTTTTAGGGATGACTATTGGTAAATAAATCTCACCTTTTAATATTTTAAGGTGATAAACCATTTAATTGGCATTGTATTTTTAAGATAGTTTTTGGTCAGATAAAAATCCTTCCTTTGAGTGTCGAAGACGGAGGGTGAGGTCAGGGTTGGTAGGAGGCTAATCCCCCTCGTAATTAAAACAAACCCTATCTAAAATTTGATGCCATTTCCAATGAGCATACATATGACACCCTTTGCATGCATTTAGGGAACTTTTTAAATCTATTTGCAGGCTTATTTGCATTTTTCCATCAGTTATGGGAATTGTTTTTGCTATAAATTTTGACTCATTCCTCGGTTTTGAGAACTTCTTTAGTCAAATTTGTATGTTTTTTCACACTCTAGTTGATGGGATTATCAGTTTTGTAAATACACTATTTTATAAAGTGCCACATTCTAGGGGTGTCTTTGTATTGCTTGTATCGGCTCATTTCGAATCATCTTGAGCTTTTTTACCCCTTTCATTGCTTATGGACTTGTGGGCACGTCCACCACAGCCTTACAGTAAAGGGATCCTTTTGTGTGATGTGAGATGCTATTTATCACAAAGGTTTCTCTTGCCCTTCTTGTTTTCACTGTTCTGTGCTTGTTTACGGTGTCGAATGTTGTTCCCAACGAACCTTGATTGTTATCTCCACTATGTGCATTATTATGCTGATTGCAAGGTGAGTGATAGATCGTTCTCGACACACGGTCGCATCTAATTGTAATCAATGCACTATACTATAAAGTTCCACAAAAAGGGGGGTCATGGACATTGAATTTCATTGCTCCATTGTTCAACTAGGACTAGGAAACTACCTAAAATGGAAGAATGGGATACTCGATCATCAGATATGTACAACTTATTACCACATCTTTGGGTTAAGACCTAAACCTTTTGACCGCATTCATCACCAAAATTGGTTAAACGAGAATGATATGGCATATGTGCTTCTTTGTCTTACTATACATGAGGACCTTCAACGCCGATTAGAATTCACCGAAGTCTGCAAGCACCGAAAGCTTGGACCTTCATTCAGAATTTTCATGAAGAGTTTGATCCTCCTTCATCTGGTTATGGATCTTATGATGATCTTACATCCATGGAGAAAAGTTAGTTCACCGATACTTTTTCTTACAAGGGCCACCACACACATTTTGTGTGTGCTCCTTGAACTTAGTATTGCTCCTATCACAGTTCCTAGTGACTCTCCTCCACAGGACTCTTGATTAAATTCTCACCTACACACCATGCTTACCTTAGATCTTAGGTTTTCCCTTCATAAGCATCTACCGATTCTCATTGATTCTAGCTTGGAGATTATACCATCCCCTATATATTCCACACGGACACTTGAGATTGCTTCTTCAAAGGGTTCATATAATATTCCAAAACAGGACATTGATTTCCTTGACTCAAACTTGGATGATATTCTCAGGATACCGACATCATAGTGTAACATCTTTTTCCACCTACCGCCTCTTCACAGATCAGATTTTCCATCACACCAACTTCCACCTTTGACTCTCCACCATAACATGGTTCCTTTTCCCCTTTGGGATATCCTTCATCTCAACTCAACTCTCTTGATGATATATCTATATCTCATGGAATCCCACCTTATAGAGATTGACAAGATTGTCACCGCTTCTCTTAATATATTATCTCCTTCCCATATTGGGCCACCATCCAAAGACACACTCCATGCTCCTCCTCCTTCCTCCACCGATCATAGACCTTTGGTCCCTTCGCATTCATTAGTAGTCCATTGGAAATCATCTTCAGAGGATATGGATAGCTCTCTTTACTTCTCTTCTCCTCTTCTTTCTAGAAAGATGTTGTTTATATATGGGCACCTTATCGTGCCTTTAGTTGTCGGGCCCCTGTTGACACATCTTTCTTAGTTGTCTAGGGAGTCTTTTCTTATGTTCGCTTACCATGACCTCTTCCTCGGCTTCGATGAAGGGGGTGTTGGTGTGTGTGACATGCCTAGTCATCGTCCACATCACCGGTGAGTCATCTCCTGCAAGAGTCATAGGTATTAGGAAGTCAAATGACAAGTGTCGACTCTATCATAGAATCTATCATTGTCATTTGTGTCGGCATCATAGGAGTTACATTCCTTATTTTGAATTGTAACTCCCCTTTAGTGGCATCATATGCGTTATTCATGTCATATGCATAAGTGGCATCATAGATATTATTTCCTTATTTAGGCATGGGGGTTACACAACACCCCTATTTTTACTTCCTTTTTCGATCTATGAGTATGAGTGGCACCTATTTTCTTACTTGCATTTTTTTCCATTGATTCGAATCTTGCTTATTACGTTGGAGCTTGAGCGTTACCATCGAGTACAACTGCGTTGTGGTGCATTGTTTTCGACATCGGTTCTTGTTTTTCCCTCTTTCAATTTAACATGCTCAGAATTATTCTTTTCAATACGGGAGCTATCGAATATTTTATTTCTAGTAAATTAGCATCGAAATTAAAAAGAAAAGATGGAAAAATGGATAAATCATGGACTGTACATTATGGGAATAATGTTGTTCATATAGTTAGTATGTGTCTTTTTGGAGCAGTCCTTGACTTACCTAGTTTTTCCACGGAAGTTGATCTTTATGTTGCTCCTTTGGGGTATTATGATGTCATCATAAGTGTTAATTGGATAGCTGAGAATAAAGAAAAAGTGGACTCTTTTGAAAAACATATTTGTTGTTTAGATGACTGTAGAAAATAGCAAAGATTCAAGGTGTTAATTGTGAAATTTCAGTTAGGAAAATATCATCTATGTAACTTAAAAAGGTTAAAATAAGGGCTATACCTTATATGCAGTAAAATTACAGAATCTATCAAGAAAACAGTGATCTCTTAGAATGTTACCCATCTATTACGAAATTATAGTGATGTGTTTCGGAGGAATTACTAGGTCTTCCACCCAAAAGGGAATTTGACTTCACAATTGAAATCAAACCTGGAACCGAGCCTATTTCTAAGGCACCTTATTAGATGAATACTATTGAATTGGTAGAGCTTAAGGCACAGTTACAAGAAATTTTATCTAAAGGTTTGATTAGACCAAGTGTTTCACCTTGGGGAGCACCAGTAATTTTTGTGAAAAATAAATATGGAACACTTAGATTGTGTATTGATTACAGAATGTTAAACAAGGAAACAATTAAGAACAGATATCCACTTCCTAGAATTGATGATCTATTTGATCAGATGTGTGGGGCATCGGTATACTCTAAGATATATCTTTGATTAGGATATCATCGAGCTACTTAATTAAGGATGAGAAAATTCATAAAAAAACTTTTAGAACAAGGTATGGACATTATGAGTTCATAGTTTTACCTTTTAGATTAACAAATGCACCTACAACTTTTATGAATTTAATGAACAATATTTTTCAAGAATACTTGGAAAAATTTGTGCTTGTATTCTTGGATGATATTCTCATATGCTCTAAAAGTATTGAGGAACACCATGAGCATTTTAAGATAGTTTTAGAAATATTGAGAAAAAGATGGTTATTTGGTAAGTTATCTAAATGTTCATTCTATGACATGGAAGTGCACTATTTGGGTCATGTTATAAGCAAGAATGGAATAGCTATAGATCCTTCTAAAATTGTAGCTATAACTGAGTGGCCTACACCAAAGAATGTACATGAAGTTAGAAGCTTCATGGGTCTTTTTGGTTACTATAGGAAATTTGTTAAAGATTTCTTCAAAATTGTTGCACCCATAACTTCTTTAGAAAAAGGATAAGAAATTTGTGTGGAATGAGAAATGTGAATCTGCATTTAAAACTTTGAAGGATTAGTTAACTTCAGCACCTATTTTGGCTATACCTGACCCTAATGGAGACTTTACTGTTGTAACGGATGCATCCGAGGAAGGTCTTGGAGGTATTCTTTTACAAAATGATCATGTCATAGCTTAAAGTAGAAAACTTAAGTTACATGAGTTAAATTATGCTCCACATGATCTAGAGCTTTCTGCCATTATTCATGCACTTCAAGTTTGGAGGCATTACCTACTTGGTAAACCTTTTGAATTAAAAACTAATCATCTTGGACTAAAGTATATTTTTACTTAGCCAAATCTGAATGCAAGACAACGAAGATGGTTAGAGTTTTTATCTCAATATGAATTTGACATAAGTTACATTAAAGGAAAGGAAAATAGGGTAGTTGATGCTCTAAGTCATAGGAAGCACATTTCTACTCTTATAATAGTGAGAACTCAGTTCAAAGATGAAGTAAAGAGCGTTATGGAATCTGATTCTTATTTTTAGCAAGTAAGAACAACACTTACTGCAAATCCAAATGATGAGAGATATAAAGGTTTTCACTTTAATAATGAAGGATCTTACGATTTGAAAATAGGGTTTATGTACCTTTGCTAAAGGATTTAAGAAAGAATTTATTAGTTGAATTTCACAATTCACCTTTTTCTGGACACCTTGGTATCACAAAGATGCTTTTTGATATAAAACAACAATATTTATGGAAGGGGATGAAAAAGGACGTAATTGAGTTTGTGACACATTGCTTAGAATGTCAATGTGTTAAAGTTGAACATATGCATCCAGTTAGTTTATTGTATCCTCACAAGCATACCGCAGTACAAATGGCAAGTGATAAGCATGGATTTTGTACAAGGGTTGCCTATGTCAAGAAATAAACATGATGTTATTTTGGTTGTTGTTGATAAACTAACAAAAGTAGCACATTTTATTGTTGGTAATCTTAAGGATGATTCACTTGTTTTAGCAAAAAGGTTGTACATGAGATTTTCATATTACATGGAGTACCTGAATTAATCATATCTGATAGAGATCTAAGAATGACTTCAAGGTTTTGGAAAACACTTAATGCAACTCTAGGAACTAAGCTGAATTTCAGTTCTGCGTATCATCCAGAAATGGATGGACAGACTGAAAGAGTTAATCAAGTTTTAGAGGATATGTTATGAATGTATTGCATGGATCAACAGTATAAGTGGGAAGAGTACCTTCCATTAGTTGAGTTTGCATACAATAACACATATCATGCCTCTCTAAAGATGGCACCTTTGAAGCATTATACGGAAGAAAATGTAGAACCCCTATTAGTTGGGACAACATTGAGGATAAAGAGGTAATTGGACCTGAAATCCTTACAAAAATGGAACAACAAGTTAAAATGATTCATGAATGCTTGAAAGAAGCAGCAGATAGGCAAAAGATTTATGTTGACTTGAAGTGGGTTGATAGAAAATTTGAACTTGGTGAGAAGGTCTTTCTTCGGGTAAAACCAAAAAGAGTTCTATAAATTTTGGTAAGGCTACCAAGTTATCACTTTGTATGCCATGAATGCAGAACTCTTTCATCCTTGTAGCTTATCATTTAACATTACCCCTGCTTTGTCATGAATGCATGATGTTTTCCATATTTCTTTGCTTAAGAAATAAGTTTCATATTTATCACATGTGTTAAATTAGAATTCCTTACAAGTCCAATACCAAGGAATAATCATGGTTAAACCCATCCGAGTGTTGGAAACTCACCATTTGCACTTAAGAAATCATGAAATAAGTCAATGTAAGGTCCATTCGGACCAGTTTAACGAGGAAAGTGCAACCTGGGAAAATATGGAAGATATGAAAATTGATTTTCCATATTTATTTGAACAGAATTGATTTTGTTGACTGATAAAATTTGTGATTTTATTCTTTTATGACAATAAATCTACCAATTGTGGACAAATATTTCATTGTTTAAAATAAACAGCTACGTAAATGCTGATTTTGGAAATTTTAAATCTAGAAATGTTATGAACATGTGAAAATAAAGTTAATAAATGGATTGTCCTTGATGCAAATTTGTATAAATAAGTTAATCATCGGGATGATGATTCTTTTTAGGAGGGAAGTATGTAACACCTATGATAAACTGTTAACTTCTCCTCTTTGCAATGTAAGCATTGACATGTGATTTGTCCCAAGAAGGTGTATTATTTTGACTATTGAAATCATGCTTGCCATGGATAAATTATTTCTTTTCTTGGATTCAATTGTTGAAATACTGTTGCTTGCAAGGAATCCATTTTGTTGGAGGTTGTAAATGGTAAAGTTGTTTGCAAATTTATTTCTATATAATAATGAGACCTTGGATCAATTCCATTGATCCAAGGTATGTTTTAATTCTTCTTACTTGATCTATATGGAAAACTAACATTCAGAGGTTGAAGGAAATAAAAGACTGAACCTTTGTAGGTTTACAATTTCATTGATCTTCTTGGAAGTTCATGTTGTGCATTCTGCTTTAAGTTGTGTGCTCAAATCTTCTTGTCAACTTCTCAGAAAATGCTGAATGGTGTAAGTTGGAAAGAGGTCTACTTCAGGACTATTGAGGGTAAAGCCTAAGTCCTAGATCTATAAGATCTATCCTAATGGGATTCTAACCTAAGGTAAACTAGACCTACCTTATGTCTATGCCTACGCTAATCTTGTTGCAATCTAACCTAAGTTGCATGTTTTCTAAGTTTGGGATTTGAAAACAACCTAAGGTGATAATAGGGATATTTCTAACCTATTACCTAATACTACATTAGTAGAAAGAATGACCTATCCTAAGGTGGACAAATAACCTAAGGTAAATATTTTCTAAACTAACCTAAGGTCATACCCTAAGCTAAGATATCTATCCTAAACTAATGTGGGGATAGAAGGGGACCTAAGGGGTCGTATGGAAAGTTGAAGGCATGGTGATGGTTCCTAAGTCATTTATTTGATTTGATTTTGAATTCAATGGACAAAGTACTACCAGTTTAGGAAGAGGCAGGAAAATTTAGTGAGGAATCCTATGTGGAATCATCACTAGAGATAAGTGATGCATGTAGAAGTTGAAATTGGACTCGCCAACTTTAACTGGTGTGGCATGGAGAAATAGGTGGGAGATTGGAAATTAATGACATTTATGGTCATCGGTTTTGGTGAAAAAACCACCTTGGAAACCATGTGAGTGGATTTGTTGGGGGTTGTTTGTCTTTCAAGAATTTCAATTTTTTCTCTGCATGGAGCTATCTGGTTCTTCAAACCAGTAGTTCTATTTTAGTTTGTTACTATTTTTAACTCTCTTGGACTATTTTTGATCTAATGGAAGTATAAGAGGCATTTGAGAAGGAAGTTTTTGGTTGTTGACTTTTTTGGAGAAGAAAGAGTTTTGGAGGCTCGGCTGGAAATCTTCTTCGAATCGACAGAAGCACTATCAGGCATGATAGGCTCTATCCATTAAGTTGTTTCTTTTCTCTAAATGTCTTCATTAAAACAACTCTGCTCTTGTAAAACAAGTTGGTTTTTATTTTTCTATGGTTACTTGATTTCTTTCTTGAAAGAATCTTTGTGTTCTTGATTAGGGAACTTCTGCATGATAATATTGTCAGTGGGTTGTTTCCCTGAGTGAGTTAATGGTGATTCACACTTTAGAACTGTTCATGACTTGAATAATGTTGATAAAGTTTGTATTCTTGCTTACCTGCTCAAAAAGGGTTTAAGGAAATTTGTTGTTGCTTTGAGCTTCAAACTGGTATCTCTGATTGTTTATAGAAGGTAAAAGGTTACCCTTCTCTATCACATCTTGTTTTGTTGAAGTTTTAATACACCTTCTGAGACTGTATCAATATACTTTGATTCATAATTGTGTGATTTCAAACATGTGTGGAAAATAGTGAATGGGTAATTGTTTTTAACTTATACTGTGTAAACCTTCATTGCTTTGAACCTTGTATTCGATGGAAGCTGAGTATGTAATGGTGTTTGGATTTACTATTTTATGGTTCTATTCCGTGTGGAAACAAGGAGGTATTGACTCAAAAACCTTGTTGTTTGGATTTGGTGCTCTCTCTTCTGAAACTCTGTGAAATGGCTTCTGGGTTTATTTGGTTTCAAATTATTTGTTGAATACAAGCAAGTGGATGAAGTACTTCTCTTCTGAATAATTATGTTTGAGTCTTCCTTTAAGATTTGGGAGATTGAGCTATAGGTAAATAGTTGAAGTTCTTTTGTTTGAAGATATTTTGGGAACTGGCTTTATCCGATTCGATATTTTGATTATAATTCCGTAGCTCAGTTGAGCTTACTTGAGGTCAAATCTTCCTGTCTATTTTCTTTTGGACTTAGATGTTGTTGATTTGAACCTACCCATTCCTGATCTAGGTAGACCACTTGTTAAACTTGTTAGAGAGACTTGTGAAATTATTGTTGTAACTTCTTGAAGATACGTTGAATGGATATTGACTTTTGAATTGGTGGTTATGTTTCTTTGAAGCTAACCAAATCGGTGCAGTTGTTAGATTATTTGATTCCTGTGTAAGTTGGAAGAAATCAAATGTCTCATCGATTTTGTAGGAGTGTTCAGTTGAGCCACCTATGGTAAAATGAAAGGAAAACTTAATCATCTTTTAAGTTGACTGGGCACCTTTAGCTAAGTCATGTAGTCCTTTCATTTGCATCTTCTAGAATCGATTCTTGATGAATCCTTCTCTATCCATTCCAAAGGATGTGTTCACTCACCTCTGTGAGGATGCGACTGTAAGTCCTCCTTATCTATTGTTGTGCGTTATCATCTTGTAGGAATGGATAGGTTATGATCTCTTGATTGAAACTTTGACATGTTTTTGGATGATTGTTGAAGGATATTATTTTTCCTGTATGATGTTTTGCTACTTTGTTGTTGCATTTGAGATGTGGAAAATGATACTGAACTATTTTGTTTGGTGATGGGTGAGCCTTAATTTTCTATCCGACTTGAATTTGTAGTAGCATGAGTAGTGTAACAGCTCTGAGCATGATGTCTATGTTTTTAAGATTTAAGGGATGTTATGACTGGGTCGGTACCAGTCCTCTTTCAAATTTCTTTACTTGTGAAACTGTAAGAGTTAAGTGTTGAATTCCCTTTTATGAGTTGTGAATGGGAATTTGGGTTAAACCGAATGGGAAAGGAAGTTTTAAACTATTTATTTTCAGTCATTCATTCTTCTTTGTGTAATCTTGTAGTGGATTTATTTGGCTAAGTTGCATTACTTTTATGAATGCAATTATGTAGTTGTTGTTACTACTTGCTTATTCACTTAACTTGTATTAAGGGTGTTTAATATCTGTTATAGTGATTGGTGTGAGATGTTGTTTATTGAATGAATACTTTTCTAATGTTAATGTGAGGCCTAACTTGAGAACTTAGGCTATGTCTTGGTTTTGGAATTAGGATGTCACATCTGAAATGTGAAACTCTTATTTATTTCAGTTGTTAAATGATTCATCCTAAAATCCTTACGATGTTGGAATGAGCTTGACTGTACATGTCTTTTATGAAACTTGTAAAGTTGAGTAAGAAGACCCTTGCTTCTGAAAGTAACTCTGTTTGGATAAATAGTAAAGTTAGTTCTATATTTCAAATTCAGATTGAATTATGAAGGAAATAATTATTAGTTACTTTTATTTGATATAGATAAGTAATTGGTTGGAACATTACTTATCTGATATTATGTTGTAGATTAATGATTATATCATGATCTTTTCTTAAATGTTAATTCAGGTTGATTAATTGTTCTTCTTTTATGGTTGTTATAACTTATGATTTATTGTCTGCTCAGCCTTTCTGTTTCATAAAAGTAGAGTTGGTTTTATGAAATAATTAGTTGAAGGCACTTTCGTTTTAATGCTTAGTGCTTATCATGCTCAGTTCAATGAACTGACCGTGCTAGCAATTTTTGCAGATGGACTTTGTAAGTGATAAAGGAAGGCAATAAATTATATGATGTATTGGTTGATTTAAAGTCTGGATCTTTTATAGAGAATTTTGATTCATTATTGAGATGTATTGAAGGAAGGAAAGTTGTAATTTTTAATGATCTTGATGTTGTTTGACATGCAATATGTCTGAAATGCATAGTCTTGTAAAATGTGTATTTATCATAATGAATGGAAAAATTTTGGAAGTTACTTTAACTTGTTGTGTAAATTATCTTGTGCATTATATGAAGGAAATTTGTAATCCTATCTTGTTGTTATCATTCATATCTGATTGGATCCTTATTTATGTTGTCATTTAATGAATTGGATGAATGGGAAATAGTACAATTTCCCTTACTTGAATGCAACTTACTAAGTTGCATGTATTGATGTTCTTTTACCTAAACTAGTATGGTTTATTAAGGGATGTTAAATGAACATACAATTAAACTATAAGGAAGTGTGAAAGGTAAAAGGGTATAATAAACCCTAACACTTAACCATAAAGAGGAAGGTTCTTCTCCTCTCAAAAGGATGTAAAACAAATGAATGGTGTTTGTGTTCATAAATCATTTAGACTTCATCTCTATGAAGTCCACTCTTACTAAACTTGTTAGGTTCTTACACCTCCTATGAATGGTTGAGTTACTTAAGAAAATATTATGATGGATGTTGGTTCTATTTTCGAAAAAAAAAATGTTAAGTAAAAATTTAATTGAACATAAAAGCAATCATTAGTCTATGAAGTTACATATTATTTAACAACTCAAATAAGAATGGAAACCTTTAAGGTTGTTGGAATTAGGGTTATGTAAGATTTTTGTAATCCGATTCTTAATCCTAAACTAATTAAGTGGAAATGATCTCTTGAGGTGTGTACATCAAGATGAAGTGGTTCTATAGATGTTGGCACATGCCAACTACAGATCTATACCTTTATGAAGACTTGGGTCTTCACAAGGATACAGGGTTGTAGTTGACATGTTGCAACACCCTTCAACATTGGTTCATCTAGACCTACCCAAACTTGGACTTGAACTTAGTTTCTCTCTAGGACAGTTTAGAGTATATGATATAGAATAGGAAATGACTCACAATGATTTAGGATAACTAGGCACATCCAATCGACTTAGGTGAAAGGGTATGTCTATATACCCTAGGTCATCATGAGTGACTCCCTATTCTAAATTATATCACTAACCTGTGTTAGGGTCAAACCTTGGACAAGTGGAATGACTGAAGTCGAGTGAAGACCATTCTAGATAACAAAGGAGTGGGGTGAAGGACGTATTCCGTTTAGATGAGTATGTCATCTAGGAATAGTAACATGAATAGTATGTTGGAAATATTTGGCCAAAGTATCGCAAGTTGTTGGTTACGCATTTTCCTATGTCACCTAGTTTAAGGAATGTGATTTAGATGAATATTGGTAACAAATATTTAGATAGGTTTCTTAAACAAAACACTCAGTACCCAGAACAAGGTAAGAGAACCAAGTATACTTGGTATACATAAAGTATTCAATACTTAAGTAACATGAGAGATCGGTTGTTAATCGAGTCATGAAATGAGAGATGCTCTTTTGCTTTCGGGTAGCTTCACCAGATCCCATGTCCAGTTCTCATGAGAGCTTTATGCTCCTCATCCATGGCTTACTCCTAATTCTTCCTGGCATCTACCTGCATTGCTTCATCAAATCTCTCCGGCTCTCCACTATCGGTGAGTAATAAATAATAAAGAGAAGGAGAAAAACATTGGGTTCTCTTCTTACCCTAGAAGACATCTTCAATATAGGATTTTGGGGTTCTTGTTAAGGAGGTTCCTGGATTGATTCATGTGTCACTTTTCCATCTAGAAGATCCTCTACTACTTTGAGATATTCTTTCTTGGATTCTTCCCTGTTTTCCTGCAATCGCCGCTTATACATGACTTTCTCATTAAAGGCCTCATCCCTATATCGAATGATTTTCTTGTCCTTAATACTCCAACATTTATATCCAAAGTCATCACCACCATAACCAATGAAAGTACATTTTTCTTATTTAGCCTCTAGTTTGGGCCTATCATCCTTGTCTATATGGACAAACACCTCACATCCATAGACTCTAAGAAATGAATAATCAACTTTCTTACCATAACAAGCCCCCTCGGGTATGCCTCCATCCAAGGAACTTGAGGGTCATCTGTTTAACAAGTACACAATTGTGCTCACCTCTTCTACCCAAAAATAAAGAGGTAGTCCATCATGTAACCTCATGCTCCTAAAGCACATTCCATTATTGTTTTGTTCATCCTTTTCGACACCCCATTTTGTGCGGAGTTCATAGAACCTGTCTTTTTCTTGTGAATTCCATTCTTAGAGAAATAATCATCAAATTCATTATTACAATAGTCCCCTCCATTATCTAACCCGAGACATTTTAGCTTAAGATCTGTTTCATTCTCTACCAAGGCTTTTCATTCAATAAATGTATCAAATACATTAGATTTGTTTCTAATACAATAAACCCAAACTTTCCTTGTTGCATCATCAATAAAAGTAACATAATAACTTGAACCCCAAGAGATGATACGAGCCACCCCTCATACATCAAAATGCACCACTCTAACTTACTTTCTTTTTGTAGGTATAACCTTGAGAAACCTTACTCACTTTTGTTTCCCATATATATAGTTCTCATAGAACTCCAAACCTATTTCTGTATATCCAAGAAAATCATTCTTTATGATCTCCATGCCCTTATGTCTCATATGACTGATCCTATAGTGCCACAATGTTGTATCTAGTTCGAATCCACAAGATTACAAACATTAGTGCTATAAGTGGTTAAATACAAGGTTCCAACCTTCTTACCTCTTTCCACCACAAGAGTGCCCTTGGTAACCTTCCAAGAGTCATTGAAAATATCATAAGACAACCACCACTTCCCAACTACCCCTGTTGATATCAAATTTCATCTTAATGTAGGCACATGTTTGACATCCTTCAATAGCCAAGTATTCCCATTATTCATCTTAACTTAAACATAACCTTTTCCAACTATGCTGCAAGGCTCTTCATCACCAATAAAAAAATGCCCAAAATTTCCTTGAACATAATCAACATAATATTGCCTATGTGGAGTAAAGATGGAAAGAAGCCCCGAATCTAAAACCCAAGATTCGGGTATATTGTGAAAAGAAAGAATCAAAGCATCCTCGACATACATTACCCATTGCCACATTTGCATCCTTTTTTTCTTCTGTTGTTTCTTCTTGTCTCGAAGCTCCCAAAAATCCTTCTTTGTATGCATGAGACTTTCCATAGTGCCAACATATTATCTTGATTTTGGATTTTGACCTTTCCCGATCCTTTGATTTTCCACGGCTTCCTCTATTTGTAACACCCTAAATTTTTGTTACTTTCTCCTGAGCATTCAAGTGTTGATATATGATTTCTTATGTATAAGGATGTGTTCCTTTGGTTTTGGGAATTCATGCTTGATATGGATCATATCTTTTCTGCTCTTAAGATATTTGATCGAACCGGAATATTCTCAACCGCTGTTACTTTCTCATGAGAATTCAAGTGTTGATATATGATTTCTTCTGTATAAGGATGTGTTCCTTTGGTTTTGGGAAGTCATGCTTGATATGGATTATATCTTTTCTGCTCTTAAGATCTTTGACTGAACCGGAATATGCTTGGACTCTTTTGTTTCTTTCATTCTTCACTTTTGAGTACAATCTGATTATGGAAGGTTGTGGATTTATCCACCCTTATGACTCAACCTTGGATCAGTTACATTGATCCAAGGGATGTTTTAATTTTGTTCAGGATGAGAAAATGGTATTGAAATTTTGAGAATTACTAAGTCTGACTGAGCTTTGAGTGTTCAGTTCCGGAGGTTAACTCTGGCTGATCATGGTAATTAGAAACTAGTTCCAGTTATCATAGCATCGGGAAGGACCTAGACCGTAAGCCAGGTAAGATGTGTATGTTTTATATCTAAAGCTTAATTTTCTTGATGCCAAGCGGAATCTGATCCAGGAATATTTTATCTTGTTTGAATTCTATTACTGATTAGTCCTATCTTGAGGACCTAGACTAGAATCAGTAAGGTTAGTAGTTTTAACCTAAACTATAACCTAATATTGCAAGGTTAGTTAATCTAACCTAGTCCTTAAACTATGAGCTTAATACTCCTAAGGGTTAACTAAACCTATCACTATGGAGGGTGACTAATGTTATATCCTATGGAAATGAGACTAATGTCATATCCTATGATCTAACCTAAGTCACTAACCTATCCTAAACTAATGCTAAGAAGGGGACCTAAGGAGGGTCGTGAGTCATGGGTGGTGGTTTCCATGGCATTTAAGAATGGATAAGGATGAAGGACAGGGAGTGCTGCCAGGTTTAGTGGAGGGTAAATTTGCTAAGTGAGTCATACGTGGCAGTATCTCTAAGGATGGGAATGTTTGTTTATTTTGTTTTGGCATTCACCAACTTTGGTAGTCGGTGGCAATGGAAAATAGGTGGGAGAATAAAAATAAATGCAATTAATGAGCATCGGGCCTTGAGCGCGGATTGCTTGGGAAGGCATGCAAGTGGAATTTTTCTTGGTTGTTTTGTTTTCCATGCATTCCATTTTTTGCTTGCATGAGCACTGGTTCTTCGAACCAGCCGTCTACTCTTTGTTGCATGGCAATTTTTAGAGTTTCAAATTTGCTTCTCTATCAAGGGAAGTATATAAGGCATGGAGGTAACAATATTTTGTTGTTTAACCTTTCGTGGAAGAAGAAGAGAAGGTGCGAGTGCATTCAGAGGTCTTCTTCAAATTTTTAGCGACACTATCAGGCATGATAGGCCCTAACTGTTAAATATCTTGCTTTCCTTTAAATGTTTTCATTAGAACAACTCTGTTTAGATGATTTGTGCACATCGGCTTTCAATTGGTAGCAATTTAATGGTTTTTCTTTTGTTGATTTGGGAATTCTGGGTTGTATGTAGATCCTGGATGAAACCTGCTTCTTAATTCTTGTTTCCATGATGTGAATACAATATGGGTTTCACTTTCTATTGGAAGTGCTTTATGTTTTCTTTATCTGGCTGAGGTATTGGATTAAAAATGGCTCCATGATAGACTTCGTGCTTGATATTTTGTGTTTGAAAATGCCACTGTAATTAACTGTTGTTTCGAATATGGTTGGAGTATTTGATTGTTGCTTCGCCGTATGAACTCTAACTATTACTGGATATGTTCATGAAAGTAAGTAGTAGATTTTGTGGTTGGAATGCTTGTTTATTCTGTAAACTCGACTGGTTTAGTCGCGTGAGTTGGAAATATTGTTGAATTCTAAGCTTGTACCTTTATTTTAAAGGGGTCTGAATGTTCTTCTGGATATAGGTTCTGTGAGTAAGGAAGTTTTTGGTGTACTTGTTGTTTTTGTGATTTTTGCATGAATATTAGGAATATGGATATGTTTGGGAAGAAACATACTTGGAGGAGCTCTGTTCCCTGACAATTCATGGTTGATCCTAGATCTACATGAATGGAAATTATGTTTAATATTTGGTTAAGAAGGACTGTGTTTGATGTTACCTGAGGTGATTTTGAAATCTGTATTTGGAATTCAACTATTAACTCTGTACATGCATTTTTGTTTGGTATCTTGGAATGATTTAACAACCTAACAGAGTAATGGTTGGAAATAATTAGTTCGATCCATTGGTAAGTAATGGTAATGGGACAGTTACCCTAACTCTTAGTCCAAAATGATTCGAGTAATAGGTGAAATGTAGACTGTTTACTTAGATCAGGATTGTGGTCGAGTTTAGAACGTTTATAACATTTTGTAGTGAATATTGGTCTTTGTTTAATGTACAACCGTAAGACCATAGAGATCTATAGGAAACTTTTAAGGCGGCTCTACCTGACTGGAACTATTGGTGAACTTAAGTGTGGTTTTACTTGCCTTCTTTTTCCCTGATTGAATTAGAGAATATATATATTACTTCTTGGAAGTTAGTATAGTTCTGAACTTGATTAAAATAGAGTTCTGATCTCTCTGTTCCTTCCTCTGAGTTATGAAAGATAGTTGTTATAGGAATTTGAAGAAGGAAGGTATTTTCACGCTCTCTTCCTTGAAAAATTAATGAGCTCTTCTATAGAATTCTATAAGGAACTCTACAGTATGGTTTTGAGATGAAAAGACTTTTAAAAATTAAGTGGGAAGAGTGGTAAGTGGTGAAATCTTAACTTAGAAGTCTCCTTTCTTTTTAAGTAGGATTATTATCCAGATTTAGAGTTTCAGTTTATTTATCTACTTGTATAAAAGTAGACTGTAGTAAAAGTTTGGCTTACTTATCAATGTTTGTGAATTTGATATGATAAGAGTTAAAGGAAATCCGCTAGACGAACTTGCTTGAGGCAGTAATATGTCCTTTGTTTAAATTATTTTATGCAAACCTGTTGGTTGCATACCTTAAGAAGATTTCATTCTTTTTTTAGAGTAATTATAACAGGATTGACACTGCTCTTGGTTTTGGATGCCTAGGTACTTAATATTCATATTGTTTCTTCTTATTTTCTGGTATAAGATGAATCATCCGAAAAGATTTAAATTGAATTTGTAACTATAATATGAGTCATGTTATAAAGTCATATTATAATGGTTGAAAGAAAACTAGCGTGATTCATGTTTATGGATTTGATGAAATTGATGTCATTTAAACAGGATTGTTTAATGAAAACAATTGGTGGAATGCAATTGTTTTAAGAATTAGTGCTTATCATGCTCAGTTCACTGAACTGACCCATGCTAGCAATTTTTGCAGATGGTCATCTTAAGTGGTAATGGCAGGCAGATCTGATATGATGCACTGACTATTTAATCTGGTTCTTATGAAGAATTCCGACATGATTTTTCTAATTGTACTATAGAAGAAAGTTACTCTTTTGCTGATGATTATTGTATTAGAATATGCCAAAGTGCATAGGTTGTAATTGAATAGGTTTGGGAATAAATGAAATGGGGACTTGTTACTTAAGTGGTCTGTGTTCTTATTTGTGGAAATGATCTTCTTTTGTCTGTATGAATGAGAGTGCATTCTTACTATTATATGCAATGGGGTCGGATGGATTTCCCTAGATAAGATTTATTTAATTATGTGGATGAATACTACATATTTATGGTTAGTAAGTCTTATATCATTTGATTATGGTTATATTGGAAATTAGACCACTGCATTTTTAGGGAACGTTGAGGTTGAACTACGCCCTAAAATGTGGCTAAAACTGGAAGAGTATTCTTTTACTCTCTTAATGTTCTAATCCAAAGCAATGTAATTGATGGTTATAAATCACCATGTCTTAATGGTAATAAGTCTGATATATTTCAGTCTTCGAGATTGTTACGAACCCTTGCTGATTTAGTTATCTTCCTTATGGGAAAACTTAGGGCTGTTGTCCTATTATGAGGATACAAGGTTAATAGGAACCAATCGGCAACTTGAAACAATCTTTAATCTTATTAAAACTTTTCTCTGTGAAATTTGAACTTAATTACATAAGGTAACTCAAGAAGTGTGGAACCTAGGATTAGGGAAGGCTACCCAATTAGGAGGGCCTGTAATCCAAATATAACTCAACACATATGAATTCTTGGAGGTACGTACATCTTTCCGAGGCTGTTTCGTAGGACGTTGGCACATGTCATTTGTAGGGTTGTACCTTCGAGAAGATTAGGATCTTCTCAAGGATACAACAATGCAGATGACATATGGCAACACCCTTCTGCATTGATCATTAAGATTTACACTCGAAACTTGATCAAGATTTCCCTTCGGGACTGGTTAGGACCATAGATAGGTTATGAGGTAGCCCTTTGAGACTCAGGGTACCTTGACACATGGGGTTAACACTTGGTTGACCCAGTATGTCAGCTTACCCCTAGTCTTCAAGGGCATCCTTATAACGTGAATTATGATATTAACCCGATTCGGAGTGAAAACTTGGGTCAAGGGGACTGACAGAAGTCAGTATAAGACATTCTATATAACATTGGAGTGGGGTGAAGGACTATTCCAGATTGACGAGTATGCCATCAAGGAATAAGTAACATGAATAGTATGTTTCAAATCTTTGGCCAAAGTATCGCAAGCTGCTGATTGCATTGTCCTATGTCACCTAGTCTAAGGAATGTGATGCCGATGAATAATGGTAACAATTATTCAGATAGGTTCCTTGGATAGAGCACTCAGAATCTCGGATTAGGGAAGAGAACCACGAGAGTGAAGTGTTCTGTTAAAAGCACCAAACTCTAAGATACACATGAATAGATTTCGGTGTAAAGTCATGGAATGAATAGATCGGCGGTGCATCGAGTCATTACAGCTGCATATGGTTATCTGTTATAAGAACGATTGTTATGATTTGTGTGTTCTAAATTATGTATTTAGAACTAGAAAACACTAATCAATTTTTTTATCTTGTTCTAAAGTATTAAAATGAGGATGTCACTTATGTGTGTGGATATTTCTTTTTATTTATTTAGATATTAGGTGATATTATCTAGTTGTTAGGTATAGTTCTTTCCTCGATCTATGGTATTGACTAGATCTTTCCTAGATCTATGGTATTAATTAGATCCTTGATGTCTAGTTCTCTCATAAATCTATGGACTTGACTAGTTCTTTGATTACTTGTTCTTTCCATGATTTATGGCTTAATCTACGACCTTGAATGGTTCTTATATTGTTATTCCTCGCCTATATAAGCAAGGCCCATTCTCATTGTATTTCATTGAGTTCCACAATAATATATGATATCACGCTCATTTGTTTGCAAAGGTTTTGTGTAAAGTTATTCTGGTGAATTACTTTCATCTTATTGATCATGGTGTTTGATTAGCATCTGTGTTCTTGGCTTAGTATGATTTGGTTATCGTTCCTTTTATGGTATCAGAGCTACATGATTTTCCGTCACACCAAAAGCTCAAACTGATGGTGGAGAGGGATCTCATCGTGTTAATCAGTTGCTACGCCAATACCCTCCCGCACGATGGAGCTGGGTATACACCCAATCATGCCCAACAACATTAGGAGGAAGTGACACCAGAAATTTCTCGGGAGGTCACCCATCCCAGAACTACTCGGGGGTGGCGCGCTTAATCTGGATGGTATCGAAATGCATGACTTGCTATCACACCAAAAGCTCAAACTAATGGTGGAGAGGGATCTCATCGTGTTAATCAGCTGCTACACCAACACCCTCCCGCACGATGGAGCCGAGTATACACCCAATAGGCCCAAAAAATCCCCGGACTTCACCAAGAGCCCCCCCAAATTTTGGCACTTTATAATGAGTGCGTGTTACAATATGGCACTTTATAATTATAGTGAAATTCTCAAAATAAATATTTCCAATGGAAAGAGCATGGAAAAACAAGTGCTTTTGCAAAAAATGGCACTCAAAACTGAGTTACCGATCAAAAGTTACAAGCTTTTCAATATTATGCTCTACTATTTATTTTAGTTGACACTAAAACAGAATAAAATGCTCTTGCTTTCACCACACAAATAAAATGAAAGGGGGCTGGAGTTAAGCACCTACTAGTAGGAATCACAAGCTTAAGCCCTCATACGACCATACCATATGACCAAGGGCTAAGGATTTTTATGGGTATTCGATCTTGGTCGTCCTGGTACCCTGCCAAAAGAGGAAAGTTTTGTCCTTCCGAAAACATCTTCGCATGCAACCCAAGAATACTACGTAGAAAAAGAAAAATTCCCTACGCAAATATCAAGAAACCCAACCAAACCAAATAAATAAAATCACATTTTTTTCCCCTTGGCTCATGGGATACGAGTGGGATGATGCGATGGTAGCCGAGTATACTTCTTTGATGAAGAACCATACTTGGGATTTGGTATCTCTTGCTAAAGGAAGAAAGATGGTTAGGTGTAAGTGGGTATATCAAACCAAATACGTAGCTGATGGGTCCATTGACAAGTATAAGGCTGCCGTCTTGTTGCAAAGGGTTTTTCACAAGTCGAAGGTATTGATTACTCCGAGACATTTGCACCCATTGCCAAGATGGATTCTATACACTCTTGATTTGCTATTTGCTACATCATAGGGGTGGCCCATATATCAAATGGACGTGAAGAGTGCCTTCTTACATGGAGATCTGCAAGAGGAAATATATATGGAGCAATTTAAATTTGGATTTGTTTAGGATTCTTCTCTTGTTTGTCAGCTCCGAAGGTCTCTCTACAGTCTTAAACAAGCCCCTCGGGTTTGGTATGAGAAGATGGATTCTTTTCTTCTATCTACTGGTTTTGTTCATGCCACTCTAATCATACAAAGGTGCATCTCTAGCATGTCGGTGAGGATATTGTGATACTTGTCTTGTATGTTGATGATCTATTACTTACTGGTAGCTCTTCTTCCTACATTCGTAGTATTCGCAGAGGGATCTTTCTACATAGTTTGACATGACAGATCTTGGGCTATTACATTATTTCCTTGGTTTGCAAATTTCTCGACATGATTCAGGATTCATTTGAGTAAGCAAAATTACACCCATGATCTTCTTAGGTGCTTTGATATGGCTAATTGCAAGCCATGTCCATCTCCTTTTCGATGCCTGGGGTTACTCTTACATCCACATGTACCACACCACTTTATGATCCTAGGTTGTATAGGCATTTGGTTTGGAGTCTCATGTACTTGACCCATACTCACCCCGATATTTCATTTGCAGTAGGGCTTGTATCTCGGCCTTGCAAATTCTCCTCATAGTAGTCATTGGCGAGCTGCTAAAAGGATTTTGTGCTATTTACAGGGAAATTCCCACTTTGGCCTACACTACACTAGGGGTTCTACTCGGTTGGTCGGTATACTGATTTAGATTGGGGTGTTCTATTGATGATAGGAATTCTACTCGCTATCTTTTCTGTCTTGGTTCTTCTCCGCTTACTTGGGTGTGCAAAAAGCAATGTGCTATTACACTCTCATCTTCGAGGTAGAGTATAGGGCAGCAATTACAGTGAGTCAATAGATTCTTTGGCTTCACCAACTATTGATAGAGTTTGGATTCCCACAGATTCATCGATTGTACTTTGGTGTGACAACCAAAGTGAAATTCACATTTCTCGCAACCCAGTTGAGCACTAGCGGACCAAGCATATCGAGATACACATCCACTTCATTCGGTTGCACATTCAGGATGGAGTTCTTTGCTTGAGTACCTTCTAACTCAAAGAACAGTTGCGAGTACATCTTTACGAAGCCTTTTACATCACCTCACTACCTTGAGTTACGTGGAATGCTTGGGGTTTCAGAATTTGTTCTTGGGGGTGTTCGTGAGAACATATTCCTTCTTCTTATTCTCTTTCCTTATAGCAGGATTCTTTCCTTCTTTTGGTTCGAGATTTCTTCATGGATATATTGTACATGAGTACCTCATCATGCCTAGTTACTAGGACTCATACTGTGGACATGCCACTTCTATTTTGGCCCCTAGCTTCACTTGAGGGGGTGTTAGAGTAGGTATTTACCTTAGCTCATGTTCACCTAGGTACATTATTTACCTTTATTGTATTTATCCTCACTCACTTATGTGTGTGGATATTTCTTTTATTTATTTAGATATTAGGAGATATTATCTAGTTGTTAGGTATAGTTCTTTCCTTGATCTATGGTATTGACTAGTTCTTTCCTAGATCTATGGTATTGATTAGATCCTTGATGTCTAGTTCTCTCATAAATCTATGGACTTGACTAGTTCTTTCCATGATTTATGGCTTGATCTACAACCTTGATTGGTTCTTAGATTGTTATTCCTTGCCTATATAAGCAAGGCCCATTCTCATTGTATTTCATTGAGTTCCATAATAATATATGATATTGCTGCTCATTTGTTTGCAAAGGTTTTGTGTAAAGTTATTTTGGTGAATTGATTTCATCTTATTGATTGTGGTGTTTGATTAGCATCTATGTTCTTGGCTTGGTATGATCTGGTTATTGTTCCTTTTAATTCCATTGTC
Source organism: Taxus wallichiana var. yunnanensis (assembly GCA_018340775.1). Taxonomy (NCBI): domain Eukaryota; kingdom Viridiplantae; phylum Streptophyta; class Pinopsida; order Cupressales; family Taxaceae; genus Taxus; species Taxus wallichiana. The sequence goes on from CM031237.1 coordinate 967,597,787, forward strand.
AAAGCATTCCACAAGTAGAAGATTCACTAGAGATTTTTATTTGCATTTACTTGCTTAGAATCACCCCTACAACATCCTCAAACTTCAACTTTGAGTTAGCTATAACCGATTTGCTTACCGCCATTACTGTGCTATTCCAACTCTCGGGTAAAGAGCACAAAACTAATAAAGCCCTAACTTCTTCATAAAATTCTATCAGAATCAAGCTATCATATTTACAACCATATTAAAATCATTTAGATGATATGCTATCTTGAACCATTCTTAGACATCTTCATATTAAACAACTTTTTCATTGAAAATATCTTATTAGAGGCGAGAGGGTTTTTCATACAACTTCCTAATCCATCCATCGTTTTTGTAGTCTTTTCCTTTGAAACATTAAATAATACCGAAAATGCAAGACATAGCTGAATTTTCCAAACTACCTTCCTATCTAAAAATCACATTCTACATCCGTCATGATCGAGGGTTTGTTCACCTTCTCGCATGTGGAATATAAAGATCCTTATGATAAAGGTAATCTTCCATCTGCATCTTCCAAAGACTAAAATTTCGCCTCGTTGAATTTATCAATCCTAGATCTTCCATAATCTGTCATAGCTCCCACTCAAGATAAAAATTTCTGTGATTCAACACTTGATAAACAAAACCAGGCTCTAATACCAATTGTTAGGAAATAAAGGATAAAATATGTGCAATAATCCTCACGTAATTGCAATAGTAGAAAATAATATCCAAAAATATTACGATCTCAAATAAAATTGTAGAATAAAATAACACAACACAAAGAAACAATATTTAACATGGTTCTCCCAATTTGGGCTACGTCCACCAAGAATCACTTGCTTAAATTTTATTACAAGCCACCACTCTCTTAATATAATACCCCAGATCTATTTGGAGCTATGCTAAAAACTCTGAGAATTCACCCTTAATTCAAAACACATTTGAAATGTTTTTATATATTACCTACCATATGCACAAAACCATATAAATAGACAACTACTTAAGTAGTTTTACAAACCTATGGGTATCAAAAACATGGGCCAAAACAGTCCCATAAACCTATGGGTCAAAATCCCACCCATATGAGAAAAGAAAGTTTCTCGGTATATCGGGCACTTGTGGAAAGTGTACAATACTCTTAGTGTACAATATTCAACACTTTCTCACATGAAAACAAGCTCCACAACCTAACACATCCCAAGACCCCATTGATATGATCTCGGCTCTTTTACCCATAGAGTCTGAGGCTAGCCAATTCCCTGTCTCGAGAAACATTTTATGGGGATTTCCACTAAACCAAATACATCTCTTCCAACAATGAGTCCCATTTTCACATCCTGGGTCGATCGCTTGGATTACATTGATAACTCCATGCTCTAGGACGTCTTCGGCTCAACTTTTCTACTCAAATACAAATTTTGAATGAAGATACTTCCATGATCTACCCAAAGGTATTTCCAGCAACTAGATCAACCTTGACCATACCTATCAAAAGGATTCTTCCTCATCCCATCTACCTACATCCAAACCTTTACCCACGACTAAAACCATTCCAAAACCTAAAAACCTACCCAAAACTATATCTTCGCTCGTATCTAGGCCTGTCAAGTACTTGGGTGTCATGCCGACATCAATCCTTACTCACCCACCTATCAAATTGGAATTATCCATGTCTTCCTAAACCCACACCAACATTATTCCTCTACCTAAAAGGAAGACCCAACCTTCTAGGCCACATACACCAATCTCACCTACCAAACCTTTGTCACCTTCACCCCTTCTATCCCTAGGGCCCCATCCACTAACCCTAACCAAGCAGCTCTCCTACCCAAGGCTAGTCAAAACCTAAGTAACCTATTGATTCATCAAGAGCCTTCATTACACATCATTCACCCAAATACTAAACACCTTCACCTTCATCGGTGCACTTTTTACCACCTATACCTACACTAGTTACTATAACCCCAAATTTGCCTATATGAATTCAAACCATAGCATCCACCCAACCTCTATCAACCATTTCAAAGTGAAAATCATTTTCCCCATGGGTAAATCATCCTCTTCCACCATCTGTTTTCCCTTCTTCATCCCGTACTCACGTTTCACCTTTACCCAAGAAGGTGCAACCCAAAGATAAGAACTCACTACCCTCCAATAAGGTAGTTAAACCAACAAAACCTTCCATCGCTAGCTCTTCTACCACACCTTTACCCAAGCAGATGCCATCAAAACCTAAGACAATACCACTTACCAAACCAGTGGGCCAACCCATTCCCCCTCCTATAAATCCTCTTCCCTCACGATCATCCACACCTTTACCCAAACCCACACTCACTTCCCATTGTGATCTGTTAGCAGGGTCCTATGCCAAAATTTTAACCAATCTCTTAGAGAATTTTGTCATCACATTACCACCACTTTAACCTTACGATCCTCTCAAACCCAAACCAAAAGGGTTTGATGAAACCAAGATTTGTGCCTATCATCATGTGCCAGGACATGATGTAGAAAATTATAAGGCTCTAAAAACCATTCTTCTCCAACTTTGTCCTAATTTTTTTTTGTGATGATGACCTTCTTGATGAGGACCATGTTCCACCTTCACCTGTCACCACACATCATCATCATTTACTCCTTTGATGAACCTCATCTCCACCCCCACAACCTTTTTCCACCTCCAAATTTGAGATCAACATGGTCGTCATCGACGAGAGTTTTCCAAATCACCACCCAAAAGCTAGTGTGCCATACGCACTTCACAAGGATTCCCCCATCTTGTTAGTTTTTTTCCCATGATGGCATTACACTACTCATCCTACACCTTCTCCATTTACCACCTCCCCTTAAATTAACATGGTTCAAGTTGCCACCCATGCTCAGAAAGACAAAGGAAAGAAAAAGCAACTAGCCCATCAACCAACCTCATGCCCAATATACCATCTACACCCATGCCTAAAATAACCATTCGAGGACCTACATACCCTATCTCTAATGGGGTCACCCATCTCATAATGATAAAACAATTACATAATCCTCTAAAGATGTCCTTGTACAATCTCGTCCAAACTTATGAATCTCATAGCCAAGCCCTTATGGAGGTTTTACAATCCATTGACGTTTTACCCAATGACCCCACATCGTGGCCTCTATTATCACCCCTCACCACATGGCATCACTTACCAAATCATCTCATTCTTCCACCCCATACACACTCCTCAAGTCACCGCCCTCGGCCTTCTCTCGATGAGGAGATTGTACCTACCGGGTCAGATGATCATGATCGTACCCTTTTCATTTCCATATATATCGATAACATATGTGTACGATGCATCATGATTGATGGTGGTGCTAGAATTAACATCATCTCCTCCCACACATACAATCAAATGTACATCCCTTCCAATTGTATGCATAATAACTCAATCATGTTGCACTCCTTCAACGACACCATCACCTCCACCCTTGGCACCATTATTCTCCACGTTTGGGTGGGTCCTCACACTCTCTCGAAATTACTCTATGTCTTAGAGGGAGAGTTCTAGTATAACCTATTGCTCTGAAAACCTTGGATTTGCATAATGGGTTGTGTCCTTAGACTTTACAACGCTGTGTAAAATTTGAACATGAAGGGCATAACTATACCATCCCCGTCGACTTGTCACCATTCAAAACCTATTACATGTTTTACCAACCTAATGATGTACTTGTAGTAGTCAAGGAATTTTCCACTATCCCCACTTCTCCTTCACCTACGACCCCATCCACCAATATTTTATTCACCTCTCGCACACCTAACTCTTCTATTCCTACTTTGTGGAAATATCCTCGTAGGTGACCAATCTACTTCCCAACCAACCGATACCCATCCTCTCCAATCATCTATTGATTTGTCCATCCCCGCTACCCACATATAAACTACGATCCCTTATAAGGTTTTTTTAAATGCCTCACTCTAGGGGAGTACCGCCTATACAATATCAACACATTCCTCACTCCGCAAGAGTATAGAAACCTATGCCATCACCCTCATTATGACTACTACATAAGGTGAGGTTTTCCCTTATGGTCCTCCCCACCTTTGCACTAACCTAATGTATGGGGGACTTGATACTGAAACTTATTCACCCAAACCTCCATCCTAAACATGACCATTTTCATCTGACCTCCAATATCTTACTAACCACCACTTCACCCACACTTTCCTTCATTCTTTGTGCATGGAAAGGCTTTGGCTTCGATTTTTATGAACAAGGCCACCATACCATCATTTCATATAACACTGTAAACAAAACGATCACAAAGTGGCATTGGCTTTTTCTCGCACCATCTTACAAGAATACCCACATCAACCTCATTAAGGAATAAAAAAATTCTCCACCCCATTCACCAACTTCACCATCCTCACCCACAGAGTCTATAGATCCTGAATCTATTCCTCCTAAATTTTTGTTTGTAAAAACAATTTCCTGGGACCTCTAACTTATCAAACTGTGATGGTGAGGCTCCCTCTTCTCTTCCCTTCCTGTATCCTGACATGATCGATGAGAATACACCTTCTATTAACGTCATTCAATATCAAGATGATGAGTCTATACTCACCCACCTTGGTGTGAAAGATTATTATATTCATTGGTCATTACCTTCTAAGACGTAAACCATGTTGAATGAATTAACTATCGAAATCAACATAACCACTTAGGATGACCCGCACATTCTAAAGATAGGTCAATCTTTAGATGCTACTAAATAAGAAGCTTTTACTTCTTTCCTCGGGGACCATAGCAATGTTTTTGCTTCGTCCTATGCTTGATATGCTCTCAGTAGTGACCTAAACATTGTGGTCCACAATATCATAACCATCCTTGATGCCAAACCCATAAAAAAATATGTGGAAAATGTATCCTCGCATTGCTCTTTACGGTCAAAGAAGAACTTCAATGCCTTCTCGCAATTACTTCATCCTACCCATTGACTATCCTAATGGATTTATAACATCATTCCTGTCACAAAAGTGATAGGGGACTCTACATTTACATGAATTTCCATGACCTCAACCTCACATTCCCTAAAGATAATTTTCCTCTACAGTGCATTGACCAACTAGTTGATCTCATTGCTAGCCATGAGATGTTATCACTCATGGATGGTTTCTTAGGTTATAATCAAATATTACTCACTCTCGAAGATCAAAACAAAACGCCTTCATCAACCCTTAGGGGACCTTCGCTATCAAGTCATGCCTTTTGGCTTTAAAACCATTGGTGCTTCATATCATGAGCCATGAATTATGTCTTCCATGACATCATGCATCATATATTGGAATATTACATAGATGAAATTCTTACCAAATCCAAACATCGAGCTAAACACTTGATGAGTTCTTAAGGTCATCTTTTACCACCTCATCAAGTATTGTGTTCACCTTCAACCTAAGAAGTGTGTCTTCGCGGTGCTTTTAGGAAAACTCCTTAGTTTCATTGTTTCTTTGCATGGCATAGAAGTTGATCCTGCTAAAGTAAAGGCTATTCTCGAAATGCCTCCGCCTACTAATCTCCGTCAACTTCGAAGTTTGTAAGGTAAGTTACAATCTATCCATTGGTTCATTTCACAACTTTCTTACCATTGTCAACCATTTCATCATCTCCTCAAAAGGACATCTCATTCAAATGGGATAAAGAATGCCGAGAAAGCCTTTGACGCCTTAAAACAATACCTTCTCCAACCATCAATGCTCATTCCCCATAAATATGACCAACCATTTTACCTATATGTTTCAGCTACTAACCATTCTTTAGCTGCCATGTTCTCTCATCATGACAAGCAACACAGTGGAACAAGCAATTTATTAAATAATTCATACACTTCTAGACTATGAAACTAGCTACACCCATGCCTTTGAAAAATGTTTTTAGCCTTATTTTTGTTACTACTAAATGCATCATTACCTACTCAACCAAAAAACCTTCATTGTCACTAACACTAACCCTCTACATTATATGTACACAAAACCCTACTAGCATCAACATGTTGCACGTTGGCTCATGCTTCTTGCAGACCTTGACCTTGAATTCATCCATCAAAAGTATGTCAAGGGAAAATCCATTGCTAACCAACAAGAAGATGCACCTTTTTCTCGGGATCAACCCTCTAACTTTGATTTCCTAGACAAATCCATTGCCACCCTCTCTTTGGATGATACCACTTACTAAATGACCTTATTTTTTATGGTTCCAAATGCCAAGCATGGAGGTAGTACAGGTTTTATCCCCATTCCTCTCGATGTTGAACTTATCCCTTTATCTTTCAAACTAGATTTTGATTGCACTAACAACATCGCTGATATATGAAGTACTCGTATTAGGCCTTCCAATAACCATCTTCCTAGATGTTAAATAAATTAATATCTTTGGTGCTTACCTACTATTTTTAAACCAAGTCAATGGTATATACCAGTGTCATAAAACCATACTCCAAAAGTACAAATGTCACATCCACATACTTTTGATTACCTTTGACAATTACTATTGAATTTAAACCACCCTATGTTATACTAATAAATTTATGGATACCATGTCCTTCCTAGCTTCTAAGATACTTGTTTCACTGCCATCTCCAAAATATTTTTCATAATACAAAGGTTGCAATCAAGATCTTATTTATCTCATGAGGTCAACTCTGTCATAACCGTTCCACCTAACCCACTTGACCTTTGGTATAAATAGCTTGCAAACTACCTTTCCTTTCCATTCTCGCCTCCCGATCTCACTCGTAATGGACAAATTTATTTTTTTAAAGGTGTCTCTCTCGTATGTCATCATGGGTGGTCTCATTTACAAGCGTGGATTGGGACGAGAATTCTCTTACGATGCCTTACAAGTTTCAAATTACTTACACCACCAAGGAAGTTCATGACAAAATTTTTGGAGTTCACTTTAGTGGTTTAGCTATCGTTAAACATATTCTTCATCTTGGATATTATTGGCCAACCCTAAACCATGACTGTTGCGACTATATCAACCATTGTGTGTGTAATGCTAGCAACATGCCAATATTCATCACACACCTTGTCATTCCTTATAGGTCACACGAGACCTTTGGCCTTTCTCTCAAGAGGGTTTCGATCTTGTTGGAGAGATTAATCCTCATTCTTCAAAATGCCATCAATGGATTATAACCACTACTGAATATTACACTAAATGGGTAGAAGCCATTCCCCTCATTTCTACAAAAGATGAGAAAATATGTGAATTTATCAACCATCACATCATTTTTCACTTTGGTGTCCCTCACCACCTCATCACTGATAATGGAAAGCAATTCAAAAATAAAACCCTACAAAATATTTACGATGCTTTTGGCATTCAACTCAATTTCTTGTCACCTTATTACCCATAAAAAAATGGCTAGGAGAATCGACCAATAAAACCATGAACAAAATTCTTATAAAAGTAGTTGATGATACCGAGAAGGATTGGCATATGCACATTCCTTTCACCTTGTAGGCTTACCACACTAGTATTTGCACTTCTACGCTGCCACACCTTTCTCTCTAGTCTATGGTATCAAGGTTGTGTTGCCTCTCAAATTAGAGATTTCAGCTCTGCATCTCACTACAAGACATGTTCAAAAACGATGAATTTCACGGGACTTTTAGCACAACTTGAGTTGTTAGATGAATGTCGTCTCAATGCTCTTGACCATCTCCAAATATACCAAAAGTGTATCAAGCGTGCCTATGATAAACATTTCCATGAACAAACTTTCCAAGTCGGGGACCTCGTCCGAAGGAAAATCAATATGTAACCAAATAAGAGAAAAGTAAATGGGGAAAATTTGCTCAAAATTGGCTTGGACCCTATATCGTTACTCATGCCTATGGATCGGTGTTTATCATTTATCTTAACTCTTGAAGGTAAACCTGAATGAGAGAACCTCAATGCTCTTGCATCTAAGACCATTTTATTTTTGAAATCAAGTCCTATATCACCTTTTTTCTATTGACCACTCATCCCTTAAGTGTCATTCACCTTCCATGTTACCTGTTTTGAGGATTAATGACTAAACAAGAATCATGTGATTACTCATCACCTTTCAGCCTTATCTTCAATATGAGTACCATGGCTCTACTCATGACATGATTCTCATGGATACTTTTCATTATTATTTGAAAGATGGAATCTCATGGTCATTCATCACTTAAAACCATATCTTTCATAGTTAACCTCTATGTGTTATGGTTTTGTCTTCTAAACAAGAACCTAGTCTTCTTCTATAGACTTGTCCATAACTTAAAGTCTAAAAGCAAAATTGGATTCACCTCCTTGAGTCAAACTTCCAGAAAAATATGAATCCCTCAAAAGGGATATCTCTTCTCTCTATCTCACCACTATAAATAGATTGCTCCCTCAAAGGATAACTATATAAAGTCATTGTAAAAATACAATAAAATATTAAGAATCTTTCGCATTTATTAGCTTCACGAAGACCTCAAGAAGATAATATAATCTTCCCATATAGACTTCCCACATCGATCATTTTATCAAAAACAAAAACAAAAAAGAAAATGATAAATTTTTGTCATGGACTTTCCTATTTTTTATCATGGATTTCTTGCTAGGTAAACATGTTGTCATACACTAAGTTATGCTAAACCACCTATTTTCACCTCATTACCTTTTCACCCTATTGTTCTATCTGCTCAAGGGACTTGCTACAATTGTGAAATTTTGTGATCATGTGACTTTCTTCACCCTTAGAATAGTCCATTATGCAACACCTTTAGGATCTCACATTCATAAGCCAATCTTTGGTATGATAGACTCATTAGGGTTCTTATCAATTAGGCAGCTCTTTTACCACCTCTTACCATTCACCTTCTTCATTACTTATTGATTACCCTATACAAGAGAAAATCATTGACACCTAAATTTTAAAATAATTCCTCTTTCACCTAAGACTCTACCATACCTATGACCTAGACTTAACCATGCCTATCACCTAAGACTCCACCATGCCTATCACCTAAGACTCAACCATGGATGTGACCTAAACTTAATCATGCCTACAACCTACCAACCCATTCCTCTAGTTCAACATATTCTTCCCTAGCTTATGGGAGAACTACATCGGCCTGAGGCCCCTTTTCGTCAGGTGGCTATGTAGGAAACACTCCTAGGGCATGGGGCCCTTAGAGGTTAGCTCAACCACTCTTTACCCTAACCATTTTCCCCACATATTTTCTATTAACATTCTATCGTAATTAGTTTCCATTTTTCATAACACTTGGAAATTTACCACACATACATATCTACCATTTTATCACATCATAAAAACATCCAATCAATCATTTCACATTTCCATGATATCAAAGATTTCATAAATTTACACCATAACATACATATAACTCATCATTTATTTCCCATGTTACCAATAACTTGGAAATTAAATCAAAATTAAAAATAAGACTCCATCATGCCTAACTCACCTAGACTTCACCATGCCTAAACCGACCGACTCTATCATGCCTAAATGACCTAAGTCCATGATGTATAACTCACATAGAATTCACCATACCTAACTCACCTAGACTCATCCATGCCTAAAATGACCTCAAATCCATCATGCCTACATGACCTCGAGACTCCACCATGCCTACATGACCTAGACTCCACCATGCCTAATTCACCTAGTTTCCATCCATACACAAATAACAATGGAATTTAAAACACAATTACATCATCCATACCATAAATATCATCATCTATATCAATGAAAGTATGTACATCAATACACATGTACACCAATATAAATACATATAAGTATCTCAAAATCTCATATATAGCCTCACCATCTTTGGCATGTAAGCCAAGATATATGATCAAAAATCTAAAAAAATATCATGTACAACCTCACTATCATCGGCATGCAGGATGGTATATATCAAAAATAAATAATCAAAATGATGACATCAATCATCAGCCCATCTGATGTCCATGTCGGTCTCATCTGTCTCCTCTCCTCTACTCTCGACACCTTGCCATCATCTCTCCACCCTCTATGGGTCTAGCCCTCACCTCCCCCGGACTCGTAGCTAGGTTTGACATCGATGAACTAGTGGCCTCACCTTGACCCCTGTCTCCGGGCTCTTCATCCCCTATACTCTCTCGCACTATGTGTGTGATATCTTGTCCTCTCATTTGAGGCCTTCTGTACCATGTACTCTACATAGGAAGGGATGTATATCCCAACAACAGTCAAATGATCATGGTAATATCTAGCCTCATTTAGGGAATCCCTTAATTTGGCCATCGGTATTACTCTATGGGGGTGTCATAGGTCTCGCATCAACCTACAAGTTCTTTCTTACTACTTTTTGTTGGCCTCAACCCCGTATTCGTGACCCATACCCTCCTCCATGTACCATGGGACCCTATCCTTGGGCCTATGAGGGTGTTTATGATGTGATTTAGGCATATAAGGACACACTATTTTCCGTGTAGTGGCCAAATTTCCCTAAAAACTACTACTTATGCTTGTAGGTCGGCCATTTTTGTCCCCCATCTTCATCTTCCCCCTGTGTGGGTTCATGTCCATGTGCAACCTAGGATCAAGGGCTACTACTCCGTGCCCATAATGTGGAAACTCGTGCCTCGATCCGTCGGCCTGCCCCTACACTACTCTCACTGGTGTGTCGGAAGGGTAGCCACCTACCCTCGTAATGTGTCCCCCAATGGTGTAACCATGGATAGATCAGGTTTCCTGGCCTTAGTGGTGCTTCCCATAGCTGTGTTAACCACCACTACCTATGTCATCTTGTAACTCGACATCATCAATGATGAGGGTCATCAAAACTCTTCATTAATAATGTCAATCCGTGTTGGTGTCCGCAGATTGTATGCATTAAGAGAAGAATATCTTAGAAAGAAGATCCTTTAAATACAATCCAAACTTGCATATAATAAATCACACATGTAAAAATTTAAAGGCACACTTGCAGAATATTTAAACACACTTGCATAAAGGAAATTCTTGAATTGAAAATAAAGGAAATGGGAAAAGACACTGCGGGTTCACAAAAGAGATTACATAACATAAAAAAATAAAAGTTTACAACAAAAGGAAAAATGCAAAAATAAAGAAATAAAAATTAACACATTGATCCATCTTCCTTGGAATGAGTGTCCATATCATTCCTTGGAAGAGGACTTAATTCATACTTTTAATTCGAACTTGTAGAATAACTTTACTTCAAAATATTGGAAAGAAAGAACGGATCTTTATTTCTTGGGAGAAAATAATTACATATCTTAGTATGGAAGGTTGCATTTATAATTCATACATCCAACCAACTCATTATTTTAGGAAATAAAATTTGATCTTATATTTATTCCAATCCTAACAACTAAGATCTCCATCTCCACAAAATATGGAGAGAGATATATTATTAGATTCAAAGTCTAATCTCACTATTTTAGGAAAATTTTCTCCTTAATTTTTAGTAAAAAGAATCACAATGATTTTATTCTCCTATATTATTGGAAGGAGGTTTTTCCTCAAAAGGTGATTTTGACCAAATACCTTTCCTGTATTTTCCATTTGACTTTGATGTTTTTGACTGTGAAACTTTTGACGCTTATCCGATATGCTTTTTACTCGGATTACAGTTCACTAAAATATAGATCTCTTCATTGGTAAAACTTGTTGAAAATATGAATGAGTTTTTGTTAAACATTGCTATGAAAAAAACTCTCTCATATTTTCCATTTGACTTTTCTATTTTTGTTTATGGAACTTTTAGTACTAAATCGATACACTTTTCCTCGACTACAACTCACTAAAAGTTAGATTTGCATTCATTGGTAAAACACGTAGTAAATTTGAATAAGAGTTTTGTTAAACACATTTCTATGAACATAACATTCTATCAGATTTTCCATTTTACTTTTTGTTTTGTTTATGGAACTTTTAGTGCTCATTTGATACATTTTTCCTCGAACTACAACTCACTAAAAGTTAGATTTCTCTTCATTGGTAAAACTTGTAGCAAATATGAATGAGGTTTATGTTAAAAACATTGCTATGAAAAAAATCTCTCTCATATTTTTATTGGATTATGTAATTTTTCAAAATTCCTCAAAAACTGTCATTTTGTTGATGTAGGTTCCGGAGCTAACGTTGTCATTCCTTTTATGCAAGTTCCGAACTAAAGTTTTCATTCTTTTTATGCAAGTTCTGGAACTAAATCTACAAGTTTTAGAACTAAATCTAACTTTTCCATGAATTACAAGTTCGAAACTAAATGTTATTCGATTGATGCAAGTTTCAGAACTAAATGCTATTCGATTGATGCTAGTTCAAACTAAATCTGTAAGTCCAGGAACTAAATCTATGAATTTTGGAACTAAATATGTGAGTTCGGAGCTAAACCTACGAGTACCGGACCTAAATATACATGTAGTGCAACTTCCCTTTGACACTTTTAGATACTGATCCTGATACTGTTGATCATATTATGGACACTATTATGTTTTGTGTTAGTATGATGGTTAGATGTTAGATCATGGATTATTATTGATCTGGATTCAGTTAGTATGCATGATGGTTACTAGAGACATTTTGATATGTGGATGATGATAGAATATTGACATGGACATATTATAGATGTTGATTTGGACTTGTGACATTTGATATTTTGAGTAGACCTAGTATGGAATAGTATAGATGATGATATAGTTGATTTATGAATTAAAAATGATAATGTTGAATTCTTGATATTGTTGTGATTCATGTGTTTAGATGATCTTGAAATGTTGTTTATATCATTTTGGATGTTTTGATATGGCCACGAGGCCGAAGGAGGTATTTGCATTTTTGCAGGTTAAAAATCACAACAATGTCGAGGACTGGAGACTAACCATATTAAAATTCTGGGTGAAATCAACAAGGTCACCATGGCAATCGCTTTTACATGTGTGTGTGTTTGTTAGGGATTCCCATGGGGGATTTCCATTATATGTGACCATGGGATATGTATTTTATTAATGTGTTCCTTTTTATTTATTGTTGTTTGTATTTTATTAGTAATGTGTTCCTTCTTGTAATTAATTTAAATGTGGTAGATTAATGTGAGAGATCATATAGTTAAACTTTAATTAAATTAAATTGGGATATAGAATGTAATTAATGAAGTTGTTGATTTTAAATATTAATGTTGGAAGAGTGTGTAAGAAATGTGTAAGAAGGTGTAAGAGATATGTAAGAGTTATGTAAGAAAGATTTTGGAAGGTTAAACACTTCATCTCCTTAGGAATTCGAATTTGTCCTTGGAGGCCAAATTTGGAGGCTTGTGGGACAAGTTAAACTTGTCCCACACCTCTTAAAATGATTCACCAACCATACCTATGGTTTGGAGGTTAAAATTAGGCATTTTTATTGCATTTTGAAATGAAAATTTGTAAGTTTTAATTGCACTTCTCTTACATATTTTTAATTCAGTCCTTTTGGAGTATGGGTCATTTTGGAGTGTGTAAGTCATATTGTCATTTTATTTATTGTGATTTGGTGAGTGATGTTGATTTCCTCTTGGGGTTGAGGAAGAATGATGTGGCATCCCACATGGATCCACATCATCCTCTTCTCTTCCCTCTCCTATAAAAGTGAAACTCCTTGCTTGTTTATGGTTGTTGGAACTTTGTTGATTTCCTCTTGGGGGCACATTTTTTTGCTATTTTTTGGAGCTTGTTGTGGAGGAAGTTTGGAGTCTTTTGCATGCTTGAACATTGTTGGTTTTGGACTGCACTTTGACAGTTGGAAAGCTTGTGATCTTGGAACAAACTCCAGTATGGAGAGGTAGGATCTTGAGCTTGTTTTTAAATATTTTCTTTCTTTCTCTTGCATGCATGTTTGAAATGGTGATTGTGTTATGTGTTCTTGGCTGGTTGGGTAGACTGCTTAGGATATGGTGTAGGAGAAGGCTATGGGGATTTCCAATGGGGGCATAAGGGATTGCCAATGGCACCAATTTTATTGTGGAGGGAGTTTTGGATTGGGATCCACCTTGGAAAAGAAACTGCTTGCATTTCTTACTCTTGGGGGAGGCATAAGGGAGAAACTTTGGGGGCATAAGGAGGGGTTGGGAGATATAAGGTTTATGGGATTTGATATTTTTATTGGCGGTATGTTTTTGGTGGATGCCTAATTCCAAATTAGGAGGCATAAGTAGTTCCCCATAGTTCCTTGCTCTTGTTGGCTTGCTTGATCAAGCCTATGTTTTGTGTGAATGGTTTCAAATGCAGTTGTGAACTATTGTCCTTGTTTGGAATGTGTATCTTATTGATCTGTGCATGTGAAAATGTTGCTTGTATGTTTATGGAAGCCATTATTGCCATGAGTTTATTTTCATTGTCTATTCCAATAAGGTTAGGGCTCGGGGGCCAATGGGGAAGGATGGATTCTCCCTTCTCATTAGATGTCTTAGTTGGGTAGAGAGCATTTCCTTTCCCCCTTCCTTGTTGTGATCAAAGATGAAAAGATGGAGAAAACTAGCATGCTATTGTTTAGGGCATGGAGAATACAGTTTGACAGTCCCATCCTTTGAGAAAGTTTGTTGTAATCTTTCCCACTTGAAGTGGATGAGTTGTATAGTAATTTTAATGTGAAGTTATTGTATTGTAAATGGAAGGTTTGAAAATTGGACTGAGAAATGTAAAGGAGACTTATATTTGTTCTTTGTTTTGAGAAAAGAAATGTAAATGATGTTATATGCATTGTATTTTATATTTTGAAACCAAATCAAAATGGAAAAATGATAAGTTGTAAAGATGTATTTGTTGATCAATCAAAGATTGCATTTTCTCCTCAAGTTTGCATTGTGTATTGGATTTGAAATTTTTGTTGAAGATTGGAACTGCTTGTTTGGAAAAGAAGCATGCGTATGAAATAAAAGATAGTGTATTATTATTTTGGAATGAGTTGAATTTAGAAATAAGAATTTGCATAATTACTATTGAATGGTTGATTGAATTCAATTAAATATATTTGACTAGTTTAGTAACCATATACACATTCAAATGACCAAAATTGATATTCCAATTCAAAGAAATAGCTCACTGTCATACACTTCATTCTAGCAATTCACTTTTAAATAAAATGAACAGTTCATACTTGCACTTAGAAATTAACTTTAAAATGTTATGGATTGGCATGCTAAGACTTTTAGGAATCCAAATTGACAAAGAAAACTTAAGAAAATAATCCAACCATTGCCAAATTTGAATGCAATTCCCCCTTGGGTCATTTTTCTATCTATTGTCAGAAAAATACAATCTTAAATTAATTGAAAAAATTATCTTTCCAAAAAAACACCCTAAACCCTCCCTAAACTAATCCTCCATGTTTGTTTGACATGTTGAGCGAAGGAGGAGATCAAATTTAATCAAATTGAGAAGTTGAAAAATGCCAGTTCACTAATTAAAACCCTGCAGATTTTTTTCATTAAATTGACCTCTTAAAATTCATCAATTTCCAAAATTGATGGAACTTGTGTAAAGAGGGCATCGAGTGCTTTTGAAAAGTCCTCGTTTTCCCAAAACTGAGCTTTCTAGCCCAAGTTATGGCCATTTGAAGTTTTAATTCAATTTGGCATTAAAAATAATAAGATTTAATCTAACTATAGAAGAATTTAAATTTTAACTTTGGAAAAATTTCTGAAAAGGTCCGTGGCCCCCACCATCCCAATGACCAATCGGTGCTCGCCATGTGGCACCCTAGGAGGGGCGGACTAATTCTTAAACTTATCCCTTTTGAAAATTTTGCCTTGGGAAAATTTTCCCATTTTACCCCGCAAACCTGCCGGCCCAAAGCCAATCACATGCTACCACGTGGCATAGTGGAAGGGCGGACTCCTTTCAAAATTTGAAACTTATGCTTTTAAAAAAATTGTTTGGGAAAAATTCTCATTTTTCCTCTGTTTGGCGTCTCGCAGCCCAATCAAAGGGTGCCACATGTCCTCTTGTGGCTATGATGGAGGCGTGGTTTTCCTTTTGAACTTAACCCTTTTAAAATTTTTGGGAAAAATTTCCATTTTGGCCCCACCGGCCCGTGGCCAATAAGAGTGTGCCACGTGGCACCTTGGGGGTGGTGGCGGGTAGGGTAGAACCCCTTGAAATTTTTGGTTTTGGCCTCTAGGAAAATTTCTTAACTTCTCCCCGTGGCCCGCAACCCTGCCTCCCCTCGGACTTGGTCCTTCTGTGGGTGCATGGACCCATGCCCCTCTTCTTCCTTTTCTTCCCTATCAGGTGCAATGCACCAAAATACCCGCCACTCCACCAAACTCATCACCCTTTTCCGCCTTGCGCCTAGGCTTCGACACGTGTCCTCCAGGGACCCACGGGGCATGGAATGCTTTGTGACTTTGAGCTTTATGGTGGGAAAATTTCCCTATGCCGCCCCGTGACCCACCAATCCATCCAAAGTGCTTCCCCCTCCTCTTGACACGTGTCCCCTAGGGAATATTTGCCCTAGAAACTCTGCCCACTCATATCTTGAGTTCTACAAGGAGTTAGGAGGACTTCTTTATATCACCAAAGGTGAGAAAATTTCCTATCCATTGGGAATGGTTTAGGGAAATTTTGGAAGCATTAAGTAGGAGAAAAATCTAGTTGAAACTCTGATCCTGTTAGAGAGCAGGTATGGGGGTAAAATTACTCCCTGAACCTAACTAAAACATGTAACCCTAAAATTGGAACCTTGTGAACTTGTTATAAGTTAATAAAGGAAACTTGTGTTTTGGTAAATAGGATTTGTTCTGGAACCTGCCAGTGGCAAACTATTGTCTTGCAACTTGGTTGTGGACATTTCTAATTAAAAACTATCCTATAATTTTCTAGCTAACCCTAGTTAATTTCTTGGGTCTCAAGTGGTTGTTTAAACGAGCACTACAGTTTGGTATCAGAGCAGTGGTTTAAAGGCTTGGACCATTGGGCACACTAGAAAAAAACTTGAGACATGAAAACTTAAACCTAGCACACTAAAATCTAGAAAACAACTTAGCAAGAATTTGTATGTTTTAGTAAACATGGAAGTTGTATAACTTAGAAAAATGAACTAACTCTCACTTTGGTATATGTAGGAGGCTTAGACGGAGTGAGAGGAACCTTCACAGAGACTCAGATTCACCACCACCACCACCACCACAGATCAGGGTGTGGCAGCCATTCTACCTCATATTTTATAGACCCTTCAAGATGTTAATGCTGCTCTACGCAGAGGATTAGGTGGAGGGCAGACAACTAGTCATGATAGAGCTCCTTCTATTGAGGGTCAGGTATCCCTCGACTCAGTGAGGAGCATAGAGGAGAGAAATCCCATGCGGAGTTAGTCAGAGCAGAGTCACCACCTAGGAGATAGGGTGACAGAGTTCCAGAGCATAGAGAGGTCTTGGAGCCCTAGGCTTAGGGATGAGCATGCAGAGAGACCTAGAGGCCAACAAACCACAATAGTGGATCACATCAGGGAGATCCTAAAGCTTAGGCCCTCACATTACTCAGGTGATATAGGTGGATTTGGGTAGAGGCACGGCGGTGAGCTTGAGTGGTTACTTCAAGATTTTTCCTTGTTCTAGCAACATGAAAGCTCGTGTTGTGATCCATCTACTGAGGGATGGAGCAGGAGTATGGTGGAGGAAAGAGGAGCAGAAGCTCCATGTAGATTCAGAGATAGTGACCTAGGATCTATTTGAGGAGAGATTCAGGAGTAGATATCTATCATGGAGGTTCATATAGTAGAGGATTGATGAGTTCCATGACCTCCATTAGGCTTCTCTATCAGTGGTAGAGTATGAGAGTAGATTTCTAGATCTACTTCAGTATGTAGAGTATATGCAGGATGAGCAGGTGTGGATTCACAGGTTCATCTGGGGCCTAAATTTGGATATTGGAGGTGTAGTGTGGATTCATTGTCCACAGACTTTAGCAGAGGCCATTGAGAAGGCCTATATTACGGAGGAGACTTGGGGTAAAACCCAGCAGGCTAGAGACCGAGTCAGGAGCCACATTCAGCAGATGTAGGATAGTAGATCGAGAGGTTTAATACCTCTTCCTCATGGTGGCTAGGGTACAACATAGTCATCCTTTAGACCCTAGCAGCAATAGTAGTCCCATCCACCTTATAGACCTCCACAGAGAGCTGATGCACAAAGAGGTCGGAACATGTGCCCTCCTCCTAGGTGTCCCATCGGGACACGAGGCAGACCTAGAGCTTAGTCAGCGGGAGCTTGCTAGCGGAGAGGCCATAGTAGACCACATCCAAATCATCAAGATCCACACCACGGGATTCTAGGCCACCCACTTTGGAGGTGCTACTCCTTGGAGAGGATCAGGTGGTTACTTTGGATGTGGAGCAAACTGGACATTTTTGGAAATATTGTCCTCGTAACTCTAACAATGGTAAGACATGGGTTTCTTAGGTGATAGTTGGTGACATGGGACATAGCCACATGATTTATGCTAATGGTTGAGAACCACTAGGCAGAGCACCAAAGCATAGTCATTGAGACCACAGGTAGCATTGGTGGTATTCCTACCTCTGTATTGTTTGATTCTGGTTCTTCTGATTCTTTCATTGCACCATCTTTAGTAGAGCGATGTAAAGTTGGTGACAGTTAGGCAGGGTCTTAGTTGGGATGTCAAGATGGCTTCTGGAGCCAAGATCTCTGTGGAATCCTTAGTTAAGGAGTGTGTTGTAGATTTGGGACCTTTCACCACCACCTCAGATCTTTGTATCCTTCCTTTGGGCTCATATGGAGTTATCTTAGGTATGGATTGGTTATCTACACATAGGGCTAGGATGGATTGTTATCATAAGACTATAGCTTGTGTAGATGATTTGGGAGTTGATTCGGTGATCTTAGGGGTCAGGAGACCCATTTCTATTTGCACCATTTCCACTATGCAACTTAAGCGGTGTGTGCGATGGGGTTGTCAGATGTATGTTGTTACAGTCAGTGACAGATCAGAGGATGGGTCTAGTGGACCATCGCTAGATGATCATCCCATCTTGAGAGAGTTTTCCAATGTATTTCTAGGGGAGCTACTGGGGATGCCACCCCCACGTGAGATTGATTTCCATATAGATCTAGTTCCTGGAGCAGAGCCTATCTCATGGGAACCTTATCGGATGACCACCCGGAGCTCTGTGAGCTCAAGTTGTAAGCAGAAGGCCTTTTGGAGAAGGGCCTAATCCATCCTAGTGTATCCCCTTGGGTGCACCGATGATCTTCATGCGCAGAAGAAGGATGGATCATTGCGGTTGTGTATTTATTACTACCAGTTGAACAAGGTAACGATCAAGAATCGTTATCCTCTTCCTCGTATTAATGACTTGTTTGATCAGATAAAGGGAGCCACGGTGTTCTCTAAGATTGATCTCAAGTCAGGCTACCATCAGTTGAGGATTTTAGAGGTGGAAATTCATAAGACCACCTTCCGCATGAGATATGGGCACTATGAGTTCATAGTGGTGCCTTTTGGTTTGACAAATGCCCTTCAATGTTTATGATTTTGATGAATGGGGTATTCAGGACCTTTTAGATCACTTCGTGCTCATCTTCCTAGATGATATCTTGATATACTCACGTACATGTGAGGAGCATGAGGGGCACCTTCAACAGGTTCTTCAGTGTCTTCGTGAGTAGCAAATTTACGGGAACTTGGAGAAGTGTATCCAAAATTACTCTACTTCATCGGATCAACCAACAACAAAGAAGGAAAATGAACAAACAAAGGTTATTTCTTTATGTTAACTAAACCACCACTGCGGAAGAGTAGAAGTTATAGAACCACTACCCAACCCAGAGTGGTGGTCCTCTAACCACCACCTAGCTAGGATGATGGTCCTATGATCACAGTGCATTGGGCGGTGGTCCTATCACTTTCTGTAAAATTTGAAATGAATAGTCCCTGAATTGGAAAGGTTATCTACGTATCTTCTCCTCCATGACCTTTCCCATCCTCTAGTGCATAGGATAACATGAGAAAGGCTACAAGTACATGTAGAATGGAGATTTTGGATCATCAAAAGAAAGAGACTTCATGGGAGTAAGTGTAAAAGTTCTAAAGAGCTGGAATTTAGTTTGTAGAAGAAAGAGTTTGAAAAGAGAGAATTCAAGATTTTTTTCCCTTCCGGATTGGTTTTCCTCGTCTGGAGGTTTCTAGGATAAAAATACTTGGCATGTGTGTGTGTATTAATTAATTTATCTTACATATTTCAGTTCTAAGGCATAAAAAAATCAATCACTATCTCAACTGTCATTTTCTAATTGAAAGTAGAACAACAATATAATTGTGGTTTTGTGAACAAATTTCAAAGAAGATAGTTTATAGATCAACTATGTGGTCTACCATTACTTTCCTCAACATGACCATAAATATGGGCACTATGGTTGTGTCCATAGCATTCTCCTTATGGATATTTTCTCCCTCCTTAGTGATAACTCCATGATCATTACATCCATCACCATCTTATTTACTTACTAAAACCATGCAAAAGGCCCATGAGTGTCTCTTGTAAATTCATTATTTCCTCCTAAATGGTATTCCTAGTTATTCCCATCTCTCCCCATGTAGAAATAAAAAATTCATGGATGCTCTAATCAAAATTCAAAGCTATCAAAAGTAGTCTACTCTCTCGAAGGACATTTGTTCATATATAGATAAAAAAATCAAATCAAATCAATAGACCAATCCCTAGATGGACGACTATCATGTATATCATTTTGACAATCTATATCATATATGAATAAAGTAGACCATACCCTTAAAGGATGGTTACTCCTTTGCATCATGGAATTGAAGGATCCCCACTTTGATCAGCCTTCCATTTTATCAGCATCCTAAGAAATCTTCCCGCATTGATCAACTTTCTTATAAAAAACTTCATGCATTGATCAGTTTTATCTTTCAACTTTCTAGAGCTAAGGCATAGATTTAGGGAATGCCAATTATGGAGAGGTCGCTTCTCATATACAAGTTACATCACAAACCCCTTCATCTTATCAACATTAGGTTTATGATTTCCATCCATGTTTCCTTACGATCTTTGTTATAACTAACTATCATTGGTTGTGTTAAACACATCGTGTTACACGGATCCCCATCTTGTTTACCTCCAATGTGGTTGGAGGCATCATTTCCTTGTGTGCTCCTTGATATGATGTAGTATCATTTGTACCCTTTGGTCACATCTAGTTTGATCAATATATATTATCTCATCTCATATATTACACCTTAAGTCCAGTCTAACTCATCTTAAGTCCACTCTTGTGGCCATCTTTGTGTTCCCTCTCAGGGAATCATATCATGCATTTTCTTATCTCACCTTTTTGGCCATATTTTTTCTCTTTTCTAGGGCACCATTTCATCATATCTCAATTCCACCCTTGTGGCCATATTTATTCCCCCTTGGGGCATTTTATATCATTATTTCTCAAGTATGCCTTTTTGACCTTTTTTGTGTCCTCTCTTTGGGGCACCTTGTTATCATCCACACTTGTAGCTTGAGTCCACTCTTGTGGTAATATTTATGTTCCCTTTGGGGAACCATTACTCATTTACTTATATTTCACCTCATGGGTCATCATCATGCCCTTTATTGGGGCACCATTATTTATCTCCTTATCTATTTTGTGCTTTTTTTCTAGGGCACCATTTCATAATTTTATCCTATCTCCAGTCTGCCATTGTGGCCATATTTATTTCCCCTTGGGGAATTTTGTATCATCACTTTTCCGTATTTATCATTTTCTTCCATTTCCATGCCCTTTGTTGGGGCACCATTATTTCGATCCTTTCCCTTTATGGATACATACCTTTCGTTCAATTCCTCATGTATGAAGGATTTCACATTATTTTTTCATTTGGTTGTGCATATTTTGATTTCATCGATGATGTATTGGTCCTCATGGATACCCTCCATTTTGTTGTGATTTTCATCCATTCACTTGAGTCCGTAGATTATTTCCACCATCTCCATTGAGACCGTTCTTTGCTCCCTATCGATGTGATATCAAAATAACCATCATAGATTATATTGTTGTTTAACTCCTTCTTGATTAGGGAATCATGTCTCGTTTTTTCATTTTACCCATCTTTTTCTCCCACCCACCCTTAAACATCTACCTTTTTCAAACTTATCATCAATTCCCCTTTACCTTATCAATCCCTCATTTGAGGTTGATCTCATTATCAATATTTTGTTAGTATTTATCCTACTTTTTATCTCTCATAGTTTTTTTCTCATGGCTTCCTAGGGAAAACCAATCGACAAAAAGGCAAAAATGTAGACACTAAAATTTGGTATCGCTACCCTTGATTTCCCATGTGCACATTTTCCACTATAGTCCTAGCTAAACCACTTTAATTTAATTCACTTCACTTATTTAAATGACCATCTATTATCCCATCACCTTTAATCATTAATTAATTATTGTTAATTGACCCAAATTACTTAATTACCCCTAATTAGATTTCATCTCTCCTAATTGGCTAATTAACTCTAATTACCTTTCTTTGGTACATTTTTCCCCTAACAACCTAAATCCACATCCCTACACTTTTTATAGCTTTTATACTACCCATCCTTATCTCCTATCTACCCATGATACTTTCCTAAACAACCCTTACTTGCCAATATGCTTTAAAGTATTTATTCCAATCCCTAAATCCCCATATCTCAAACAAATTAGTGATTTTACCATTTAAATAATGGTTTCGTAATGTCAGTGGTGACCTATTTGGGTCACCATTGACCCTTTAAAATTACATTCACCCCCTCTTCCGAGGCATGCATGCAAACATCGATATTTCTTGTGATTTGCAAACCTTTTTTCATTCTTGAGAATCACTTCAATATTTCTGAACTCTTGGATCTCCTTTCATCTTACTTGCATCACTCTTATACATCCTTCATAAGATTATCATCATTTTTGATTTTTATTCAATTATTATCATATTATCATTGTATTGTTTACATCGACATTTAACAGACCGAGATCATCTCCACAGACTTTGTTTTGGCCATCCATATTATCCATCCTCATCCTTGTCTTGCACTACCCTTGGTCATGATCACTTTAACCTGTGTCGTCATTGACCTAGCTCTACTTCATCATCCTTTACTATTTCAAAACCCTCCTCATTTTCTAGTCCTTCCTATTACTATTTACATTTCTTAGCTTTATTATTTGACTTCTTTTCACTCCAAATTTTCTCTTTCGCCAACATTTGCCACCAACCCAGCCTAGTCACCATCGACCTAGTTTTTGTTTCAAAAAAATCCATATAAATATCTACTTTTTCCATCCTTTGGTCTCCTTATCTTAGATATTCTCTTGCAGGTTATTTCCAAGTATCTACAGGTCTTTGTTCTTTTGTGTTTGCATTAGAACATTCAAATCTACATTTATAGTTGTTTTTTTATCTGTCTTCCTTCGTTTCTTTATCGAGTGGACCTCTGCAGCCACTGGTTTCCATCAAAACTACCAAATAAACTTTATGTTATGTCAATATAGATCAGATTTGTATGTGCCTTACATTTCTACATTTTATGTTTTTGTGTGCCTCATATTTTGCATATTATCATTTCTTTTATCCTATTTTATCAAAACACGAGGAGTTGACACCCACCAAGGAGCTTAACTCTTCTTGGAGCTAAATTATTCAGGACACCCCCATATATTATATAATCCATTTTCTTCTTAGTGTATTTTTGTGTATGTAATCAAATTTTAGTAGTGAGGATCCATCATCTACTTTTCACTCGTATCCATTACATTACATTACATTCGAGGTAACTTATACCCTCCATGTTCGATTTATTTAATTTTATTTAGTTTTCTAGATCGTTAAATTGAAAAGGGAACAAAAATTAGATCAAAATTCTTGACACGCCCAATGGGACCACCTTTTAGGTGATTCCTTGCATTTCTTGTTATTTTCTATGTTTCTTCCATCTTCTACTAACACTGCAGGTAAAAGCTTCACTTTTTACTTGTTTGTGCTACGCTTGATTTCTTGAATCGCTCTTCGCTTACATATTCCTAGAAATCAGATAAAAAGGAAAAGAATTTTATAGGTATTCTCTTTTTGTATTTCTTCTCTTTTGCATCACATTTTCCCTTCCTTGTGTGTTTTTTCATCAAAATTTCACATTTGGATTTTGCATAAAAATAACCCTTTGCATCCTTGCTTGATAACATAGCTTAAGTAGGGGTTAATAATTTTCATCTCACATTTTATCACACACAACAAAAGTTCACACATCAATCTACACATCTAGACATCTTCCTACCAGGTGGGTGATAGGGATTTCATCACCCAAAAAGAATCCGCCGAGGTGTACTAGCCACGTTAGAAATCCTATATAGACTCATGCCTCACATACCTTCGAGATATATTAGGGACTCCCCAACCATAACTACTTGAAACCAGCTTTAGAATGCCATTTCTTAGGTACCTTCATTATCTACCCCTTTCGTTTTTGAACATTTATTAATTAATCATGTTAATAGAAATTTCATTGCTTTATTTGTTTTTTAATAAAATTCCTAAACATTTTTTTCCCATTTCATTCCTATTAATACCTATTCTCAAATAATGCAACACTATAATATATCTAATGATATTTCCTCCTCTAATGATCTTGAGATTCCGCATTGGATCTCTCAACCTTGTAAATACCATGTCATCCAAATTGATCCCCCTTTTAAAACCAACTCTCCTATCTCCCTCGTCTATTTCCCCGACGAGCCACAACTCCATCTCCAACTCCTTTAGAAACTCTCGGGCCTCCTTCTAGCCCCATTTATGACTTCATATTTTGTATATCCCCAAAAATCTCTCAATCCTATCAATATACTCAATCCATGGATTTTATTCCACCTCTACCACCTTATATCAACATTATCCTTACTTCATCGAGATATTATCACTAGTATTCCTATTGATGATCTTAATCTCCCAACAATCGGCATTCAAATATGCCTATTTGTAACACCCTTGATAATTGTTATATTCCTCCTTTGAGTTTTAAGTGTTGACATGTGATTTTCTTGATAAAGATGTGTTCTTTTGATTGCTAAAGATCATGCTTGAAATGGATGAATTATTTATGATCTTTAACGGTAGGGCTGATATCTTGTTGCTTGATAATCTATTTCACTTCTTATGAGTAAAGGTGTAATCTAGTTTGAATGGTTGCAACTTATCCTTGCAATTGTACTTATCCTTGGATCAATTCCATTGATCAAGGTAAGTTTTAAATCTTCTTATCAAAGCTGAATGAAAAAAAGCCGACATTCATCGATAAAAAGACTTAGCGGATTTGTACTTTTGTTTGTTGCAAATTCTTTATCATCTTGGAAACAATGCTTGTATTCTATTTTTTGTTGTGCTCGGCTCTTCTTGATCAACCCTTGCAGGTCACTTAATGGCATTAAGGGAAATAGAAACCTTGCTTCCAGATTCTCAAGAAAAAGAAATTATTATGTACCCTTTACCTATTTACCTAACTACTACTACTATTACCACTTTACGTGGGATGGAATTCTAACCTAATTTGTTAGCTTGAAAGGAAATAACCTAGGGGATGCTAAGTTATTCTAAACCTATTGTTTTTGGTGAAATCTTCATCCTATCCTAAGATGGCAATTTATTATTGGGGTTATATCCTAAGGTTATTTATTTAAACTAACCTAAGAAAATTCTATCTATCCTAAACTAATGGGATATGAAAGAGGACCTATGGGCCATTGGAAAGTGGGGGAACTAAGCGACGGTTCCTAATCTTTTTATTGGGATTTCATTTGATTTGGTTTAAATGCTTGTAAGTACTTACCGGTTTGGCATGGGCTATTTAAAGTCCTGGGGAACCTATGTGGAAGCATCACTAAGTTTGGAAATGCATGTTGAATTTTTTTTTGGTCATGCCAACTTTGGATGGCAGTGGCAAAGAGAGAGAAGTAGGAATATGCAAATTAATGTCATTAATTCACCTTGGTTCTAGTGAGCAAACCATCTTGGAAGGCATGCTGGTGGATTTGTTTGGGGTTGTTTTGTTTTGATTTTTGTGCATGGAGCTATCTGGTTCTTCGAACCAGCAGTTTGATCTCCACTTTGTGGCTATTTTTGAATTCTCTGAGCTATTTTCGGTTCAAGGAATGTATAAGTGGCATTGTGGAAAAATATTATGGTTGTTTGATCTTGCTTGGAAAAGAAGAGGTGTTGGAAACTCAGCTGGAAGTCTTCTTTGAATTGGTAGAGGCACTATCAGGCATGATAGGCTCTACCCATTAATATTTCTTTCTTTCTTCTAAATGATTCATTAAAACAATTCTGCTCACTGAAAATTTTATATTTGCATGATGTATCTGGTTATTCACTTGCATGTATTCTTGAAAATTATGTGGGTTTTGGAATGTGAATCCTATGTTATTATTGATAGTTTTTGGGAACTTTCTCTATATTGATTGTTAGAGGTTTGCATGTGATTTATATTGGAACTCTGTAACCTGTACTTGGAGCTCTATTGAACTCTGCATTTACGTATTTGAAATTTTTTTCTATCATCTAAGACTAATGTTGATCGAACGGGCTTATTGATTGTTAGATTCTAAATCTCTATTTTGACTTGTGTTTCGTGAGCTAGAATGTGGAGCTCTTTAGGGGTTCTAAATTAGTATTGAAGCTCAAGATTTTTTTAGCTTTATTAGGACCGTGTGTTTCTTGGACTGTGTTTGAACTTATTAAAGTTTTGAACCTTTTTGAATCTTCGTATTCAACAACTGAACTTGTATATAGTTCTTATGAATACTAAATTCATTGTTGAGTTGTTGCATTGTGACCTATACTTAAGCTTGTTGAGTTTGAAGTAGAAGCTCCTTGGCTGTTTTGAACTGCCAGTGTTGTTTGGTTGGCTTTGTATCTCTGTCTAAGTTTGTGTTCGGGTAGTTGTAATAGAACTCCATGAATGTTCTAAGCTTGTGTGAAGCTTTGTGCTTGGTTGAGCTTTTGTTGGGGCCTTGTGAACATTTTGGACTGAATGGAACTTGGTAAGATCTATAATTTAGGATGAACCTTTGTATTCGACACTGTACCTACATTCGGTTCTTATGATGAACTTATAGTCGAGTTGTGAGTTTGTTCTGTACTTTTACTCGAGATAGGGTTTTATTATTTTATGGAATTATTAACTCTTGAATCACTTTGGATTTGCTTTTGTTTATCTGAACGATAATGGAATCTTGTGGGAAACCAGAATTTATGTTTGATGCTCATATTTGTCTTTGAGCAAGTAATTCTATTTTTGTAAATCTTTATTCTCTACCTGTTTTGTGAGTTGGGTTCTGTTGTTCTATCTGGTTTTGGAGACTTCATCTCCTTTTTGAATCTGTCGATCGAGGGTGGCTTGAGAGTTTGCTTCGGTTGGATGCCGAACTGGTAACCTCCTCATAAAATTCCTTCGTGTCACTCCTTGGGTGTGAATGATCTTATGGCTTATGCCTTTGGACTGTATAGTTTTCCTTGAACTCAACAAAGTGGGAGATATCAAAGAAAAACCTCTCCCTCTCTACCCTGAGTGAATCCCGTGCCATGTGGGAAGCTTGGCTGATAAATTCTTAGGAATTGATGGACTGGAATTGTGATTTGTTTTGGGACAGTCGTATCAACTATAAAGGTTATGGAATGAATTACTTATTCCTTTTTGTATTGTTCTTTGAGAAAATTCTTTCTGTCATTAGTTTTTTTATGGAACTTGAGAATCTTGTGGTGATTTTGTTTAGTCGTGTTGAAAGAGATTGGGATAGTATTTGTCTTTGACAAACTATTTGGTTCCTTACTCTTTTCAGACCTTTCATCCGATTCATGGATTTCATCTGTATGTTGAATCTAAACCCTGTATACTAGTATAGTATGAAGGGATATAGTATCCCTGTTTAGAATGCTTGGAAATTTTGTCCTTGGGTCTGTGAGTTTTATTGACTCTTGTCTATCTTGCACTATTGTGTATTTCTCTTCCTTGTTGGACTCTTTGAACGAATCTCCGAGTTTTTAGTCAGAGAAGAGATTAGGATCTCTTGGGGATAGTATGCTATTTAGAAATAGTACTGAGAATTTTGTTTTGAGAATGGAATTTGAACTTGAGCTTGGTGAATGAAAAGAGGTAATTAGTTTGTAAATCTTCAGTGGAAATTGGAAGTATGCATGCTTGACTATGCATTCATTTTTGAGTTCTCTTTTGGGAACTAGTTTAAGAATTTCTAAGTTTGTATTGGATGGTGGATTTCATTTCATAGTATAAATGAAATGAAATATGGTTTGGGTCCTTGTTGGTATGTGATCCTTTTTCTGTTGACTGATAAGTTTATTGATTGAAATTCTCATTATTCAATTCTCTTCTTTGTCTATATGGAGGGATGAAACATACTAATATCAGATATGTTGTAACTAACTCCTTGCAGATTGGGAAAAAGTTAAATGTGCCCTTCTATCCTTATGAATTTATGAAGTAATTCAATGGCAAGACTTGTTGACTGTTTAATAGTTATTGATAGGATCAATTAAGTCTTGTGGTATAATTATGATGTTGCAGATTATAATATGTTCCTTTCTTAAAAGTAAATTTAGATTTCTTAATTGTACTTATTTCTAGATGTTATTACTTATGATTATTTGCATGATGTTTTTCAATTGTTTCATAAAAGAAAATTTTTTAATGAAGCAATTAGTGGAATGCACTTTACTTTAATGCTTAGTTCTTATCATGCTTAGTTCATTGAATTGACCCATGCTAGCAATTTTGTAGATGGACATCGTAAGTGATTAAAGAAGACAGGAACTTTCATGTTGTATTGGGTTATTTAATTTTGAACCTTATGTAAAGAGTTTTGATTCATTCTTGAATTGTATTGAAAAAGAAAAGTTGTATTCTTTTTGGAATGAAGGTTGTTTGTTATACAACATGCCTGAAATACATAGTCTTGTAAATGAATAAGTTTTTAATGAGGAATTTGAATGTTGGAGATTTACTTGTATTGGTTGTGTAAACTATCTTATATTTATGAAGAAGATGGAATTCCTATCTTGATGATATTATTCATATATATTATATGTTTAATTCAGATAAACTTGATAAGTTAGATAAAAGGGAATTAGTTTAATCTCCCTTAATAAGATGCAGCTTGTTAAGTTGCATAAGTTAACAATCTTATCTAAACAATTCTAATATAGTATTGGAATGTGTAATGAATATGCGATAAAACTATAGAGTTTGTGAAAGATAAGAAGGGTTTGAAAACCCTAACACTTAATCAAGTAGAGGAAGGTTCTTCCTCACTAAAAGGAATGTAATCTAAAGAATGGTGATATGATTGTAAATCATTAGACTTCATTTCCCTAGAAAGTCTACTCTAGTTGAACCTATTTGGTTGCTACACCTTCTTTGAATGATTAAGTTATATTTAATGGAACTTATGATATTACGGTCCTATTTTGGTTAAGCTGTTCTTAAACTAAATAAACAAATATTAAAAGTAATGATGAGTTAAAGGAAGTTTCTTAATGCTTAATTGACTCAAGTATAGAATAGGGACTTAAGGAGTGTTGGATTAGGGTTTTTCATTGATGTTGTAATCTGTTTTATAATCCAAATTAATTTAACATTAATAACCTCCTTAAGGTATGTACATCATGATGAGGTAGTTTTTATAGGATGTTGGTACATGCCAACTACAGGGTTGTACCTTTGAGAAGACTTGGGTCTTCTCGAGGATACAACGTTGCAGTTGACATGTGGCAACACCCTTCTGCATTGATCATCTAGATCTACACACAATAAGGACTTGAACTTAGTTTTTCTCTAGGTCAAGTTAGTAGCATGTTTAGGATAGGGAGTAACTTTCAATAACTCAGGGTACCTTGGCACATCTGGTTGATCTAGGTCAACCGAGTATGCCCTTTTACCCTAAGTCATCGAGAGTGTTTTTCTATAATAAACTATGTTCCTAACCCGAGCTAGGGTTAAACCTTAGACAAGTGGACTGGTGGTAGTCAGTAAAGACCATTCATGATAAAAGAGGAGTAAGGTGAAGGATGCATTCCAAAATGACATGTATGTCATCTAGGAATAGTGACATACACAGTATGTTGTAAATCTTTGGCCAAAGTATCGCAAGTTATTGGTTGTGTTGTCCTATGTCACCTAGTTTAAAGCAACGTGATATCAGATGAATATTGGTAACAAATATTCAAATATGTTCTTTAAATAGATCACTCAATACCTGGTTAGGGTAGGAAAACCAAGTATACGATAAGTATTCAATACTTAAAGTTAACATAAATAGATTGGTAGATTACCGAGTTATGAAATGAATAGATCGGTGGATCACCAAGTCATTTACAACTACATATGGTTATCTATTTGAGATTGATTGGCATGAAATGTTTGTTCTAAATAATGCTTTATTTAGAATAGTGAACATTATGTAAATTTTTTTTTTTCCCTTGTTTCTAAAGTCTTAAAATGGGAATGTTACACCTTCTCACAACATTCTATTCAACCTCAACAAGTGTATTACATTCCTATCTTTCAACAATAGTCATTATCACTACTTATCCCATTCTATCAAGTTCTATTCAACCTCCACCCTTTAATTATGTCCCCTCTTATCACACATTACACCCTTATCCATCCACTTCTCATGTTGTATCGCCACAACCTGGCCACCTCTTACGTAATGCATGTTAATGACATTTTTACCTTCATAGTTGGATGGATATTATAAGGAGGTATAATTGGAACAACCTTGAGTATGATGGGGTTTCCAAGGTATCCATGCATTTTACTAATGGACATTGATTGTTGTGCTTCGTGAAGAATAGATCAAACTCCTTTCCTATAGATAAATCTACAATCATAGACACTACCCAAGATAGGATTAGTAATATGGATAGGGGGCTTCCTAATAAGGATAGTTCCCATAAGTCAAAGGAATTCCTTGTGTGAATGTCAACCTGCTTTTAAAAACACTTAATTTTATTAATGAAAATGGGATACAATGTAAGATTTATGAGAATATGTGATCAAATGTCTAGCACTTATTTAGTCTATTACAAATATCCCGCTAATAATGATAGCATGAAAATAAATGTATCTAGAACTCAAAGCTGAAATATAGGTAAGTATCTAGATTCTTAGAGAAATTAGAGCCCATGAGAATAGGTGATTTCATCCTTCTCAAGAAATTAAGAGTCAGGTTCCTTGATGTAATCATCTATGAATAAGTTTGAAAGATCCTCCTCGGTGTCATATAGATGTGCAAGCTCGTAATTAGAATCTAAAAGGCTGACATCACTCCTAGGTTCCGATTCAAGTTTAGTGTTTGTATCTTCGAGGATGCTTAATCCCACTTTGTGATGGTACTCAAACTAGGCTAGATTGTCTTGATACATTGTACTTCGTAGTAGGCTTCCTAGAACTCTTCAGTGGCCTCACGGTTATTTTGGGTGGACTCGAAAATGGTATCAAGCATGTCAATGGGTGTTTCATGAATGGAACACAACTCTAGGTCATGTAATAGGTCATATTGTTCCCAGTGTAAAGGATGTTGAAAAATTGGAAGTGAATTGATGTTGGTGATCGGGTGGTTAGATCCTCTTATGGCCATCTAAAATCCATGCTTAACAAGAGATTAGTAACATAAAAGAAAATAAATCTAAATGAAATCTAATTGCAAACTAGATAGAAAACACAGAAAATGTAGGAAATTACAAGAATCACAGCAATTCTAGTAAATGCAGGTGATTATGAGAAATCTTAATAGAATCCTAAAGTGAAAGACTTGGATTAGCTAAAACAAAATTATGATGATATTCTGCGATAAAAAGGTGAGATTAGAATCGATTAAACAATGTAGTCATTTTTATACCCTTAGAACAATAGTCTAATCCTATGTGCATTGACTATCACCCAACGAGTATTAATCGGGTGTTCACTCTAAGGCATGAACGGGTGTCAAGACCCTCCTTTATGTGAGTCTTGTGAGAATACATTTCTTAATGATAGAAACTTAGATGTAAAAAGGTAAAGAACCATGCATTCATTCTGAGAGATTTAAGATGAGTTATTATATCATTATACCTAGTTCAATAATAGGAGAAACATCAAATTAATAAAGATAATTCATACCATAAAGGAAATGCACTAGGTTTACACTCATGAACAATACATATTTAGAACAGAACCATATATTTCATATTGATCATAGTTCAACAACCATATTACATTCACCAAGGCCATAACATGCCAATGTATCAATGCTGATAAGACTTATGCATCAGAAGTCCTAACTATACCTCCCATATTAGAAAATGATTTCCATAGACCCATCCCTCTAGATAAGTTGTTCTTGTTTCACATGATTCTAGAGCGTTTATTTTAATATTGATGAAACAGAGATAAGGGTAAAGGGCTAGGAGGAATACCATTAAAATGCTTCTTGAAGGGTGTTGTGCGCGTATGAATTCTTAATCCATAGTTGATCATGAGATATTCCTTTTGGCTATGAGGAACTACCTAAAATAGAAAACAAGACCACCAAATAAAAGTTAAACAAATTGATGCAATAGTGGACTGCTTGCCTAAGCGTATGCTAGATCCAGAAGTGTGATACTCCTAAACGGCTATCAATCCACTATTTAAAACAACTCAATGTTAATAATAAATGAAATCCTACATGTAGCTAAAATGATTTAGGTATATCATTTGATTAAAATAGGAAAATTTATTCACAATAAAGCAAACTATGACAAAATCAAGGTCAGTGTCTCGCGTAGGTAATACCGATACTAGTCAGTGGTTTGATTTTAGGTATTTGGTGGAGATTTTAAGCTCTGTTCTTTGTTTGAGAGTAAAAACATAGAGACCGATGTCATCTGTTATAGTGATGCCATTTTAGGTTAACCGGTGATGGTTGTTGGTAAGCGGCATCGGTATGGTTGGGGTACAGAAACCCAATAAAAACTTGATGAGGGTAGATCTAAGGCTAAATGGAAATGGAAAAGGAAATGGCAAGGTCCGTGTAGGTCGTAAGTGTACTCAAGGATCTCTAAGCACTAGGTATGGGTAGTTGACAGTGTGGGTGAAAGAATGGCCAAGTTTTTATGGAGGTAAATGGTGGGGGAATGGTAATGGGAGTAGAAACTAATAACAGAAGTAAAAGAGTCTACTAAAATGACAATGGACAAGTGCTGGTTAACAAAAAACTTACTATTGTATGAGCTTGATGTCTGGTTAGCAATAGCGGGTGATCAAATGGAAGGAACTTGGTGTGGTCCTAACACTTCCCCGGATGCTCCCGTGAAGGAAAACAGATCTCGTGATTGCTTCGGTGCTAGTGTGGATGTTCGATGCATGTACGAATGTTGGTTCTGCTTGCATGTAACTCTGGTTTCATCTCTTGCTCTTAGAAATGTGCTAACCTCGAAATAAGGTTGTTTTGGGGATTAAATGGTAACCGATGATGGTTCTAGGTTGACTAGCGGTGGTTTAGGGTAACCAACGTCGGTTAGGGCAAGATTTCCTAGGTTTACTAAACTAGGTAGATCCTCTTGATTTTCTTGGATCTCGTTCATTTTCCTCTGTGGATTAGAATGGAAGCTTCCTTTCTAATGGGTGGGAATGTGGTTAGAGGGAATGTAGGATTTGATTTTTAGGGTTTAGGTAGGTCTTAGTTAGTTATGACAACATACTAAGAATAGGTCTTAGGGTGAGGTGGTGGTGTGGGCATTATCCAATTAGGATATTTAAATAATAAATATTATGAGATCATGAATTAATTTAATTAAATTAATATTAGAGTGGGGTGAAAGGGGCCATGGTTAGGTGAGTGTGTTCGAGTTGGTTATTTGTCGAGGGACTAAGGGAGTGTGACCCAATTTTGGTGTCTACATTTTGCCCCTTTTTGTTACGTAGCTTGTATTGGTAAGTGACACTGACAAAAATAAGATGTGGTTGCCCCATGTATGGGTGAAGGTGATCCCCTCAAACCAATAATTTCTAAGGTGAAGGTAGAATCGGTGAGTGGTTTGATATAAGGTGTATGTGATGAAAAGAAGGTGGGCAATGGGGTAAAAAAAAGGGTAAATGTCTAATCGGGTAATCTAGGTTATGGGTCAGGGTCAAAGGTAGTAAAATCAAACACACGCACACTTATAAACCGTAGCATAGTCTTAGGTTGAAAAGCATGCAAACTCTACATTGTCTAAGGTTGAAGTGATTCCAGTATCAAGGTATAGGATATGGTTAGGAAACATGATGTAGGTCGAGGTGCGGGAATGCTTAGGTATGTTCCGGTACACTAAGGAATGGGTCAGGATAAACGGTCATGACAAGAGGCAAGGTAAGGTCAATATGCCAATCAACACGGGTAATAATGTCGTAAGGTATAGTGAGCACATGAGGTCATAGGTCACTAGTGATGTTCCAGGTCCAAGTTACTAGGTCACGGCATGGGTAGGGCTGAGGTATGGGTAAAATAATGAGTCCCGAATGAGGATGAGGTGAGGGGGTAAATGATAAGGTCAGGAAGATAAAGTGAAGTGTCCAAGTGAGGTGTGGGTGAGGTAAAAAGGATTCAGGTCAAAATTGGGGGTAGGGGGTAGGAAAAATACTAAGTAGGTAAACCGATGATGGTTTGAAGGAACTAGTGCCGGCCCGAGATGGGCCGACCATGGTAAGCTAGGCAAGGACCGATGTCGGACAAGGTAAACCATCACCGGTCAATTAGGGTAGGGTATAAAAGAAAAATTTCTACTTTTTTCAAATCATTTTTCATTTACGAATTGGAGAAAATGACAAGTGAGAGAGAAAAAGGTGGAAAGCATCTATGTGGAATAGAGAGCTGAGTTGGTGAGTAGTGTAGCGGGTGATTGGCAGTGGATAGGCAAGTCCATGAGGTCAGATTGAGCAATTTGATTAGTTAGAGGTGAGATGGTTGATTGGGTGATGGCAGAGGTAGGAGAGGGATCGGGTGGACCACCGGTGCAGTGGCCCAATGTGCCACCACAAAGTGATGACAACATGATGAGGTAAGAGGCAATCCTATTCTTGTTTTGTGTGTTAGATTGAATTAGAGGTCGGGTGGGTAAAAATGGGTTTTGGGGGGAAAATGAATTTTGAATTTTGGGAGGGAAAATTAGGTTAAATAGGAATGAGGAGAGAGGTGATTGGGTGAAGGAGGGTGGGGAAAGGGTTAGAGGGGATTTGGGTAGGATTGGGTGGGTAGAAGGGAGAAAAAGAAAGTTTTTAGGAAGAAGGGGGTTTAGGCATCAAGCTTTTGAGGTGATGAGTGATCGGCGTCGGTTGAGGGTTATGGCGACATTGGTGGTAAAGAACCGTATTGGTCACGAAATATGTGATCGATCTTTGGTTTATGGGGGACCAGGGGTTGGTTATGGGTAACTGCTGACGGTCATAATTTGGGGAAAAAGGGGCCAAAAGTGACTTAGGTTAGGTGAGTGAGATAGGTAGTGAGAAGTAGGAGATGTTTTGGGGAAAATCATAACATAGGTAAGGGTGAATGATAAGAGGGTGGGGTTGGGGTAGGTAGAAGATGTGATACGAAGGTAAGGAGGTCTAGGGAAAGAGAGGTAGGGTGGTAGGTATAGGTGAGGTGCCAAGTGAGATTGTGGTTATGATTAAGGTGAAATTAATGTGATGTTTTGCTAGATGCAGGAGAGAGATCGGGTTGAGGATGCGAGACGGGATACCACCCCGCTCTTGATAGGTTCACGGGGCTACGATAGTTGAGGAGTGGAGGCATGTCATAGAGGTGGGATTGAGTGGGGTCAAGCGCCACCGACATATAGTCTAAAGAACCGAAGTTTTATGGTTGTCCTCATCGCTAGATGGGATTCATCGACCAACATGTTCCACCTACCGACAGGGGAGATGACAGTCACCCTGGAGGATGTGTATAGGATCTTGCGGTTACCTATATTGGGGATGTAGGTATATTTGATCTCCTCAGAGGCATCTGAGGAGTTGATGCTGATGGTATTCGGTGAGGGACTAGTGGAGCTAACATTCCATAGTGCCGCCTGATCTATGGAGAGATGTACCTAGCCCATCCAGAGGAGACGAGGCTAGTAGTATTATTGATGGAGGTAGTCTATTATTTTGCACTGTCGGATGCAAAGGGTGGGAGATTCCCATGATCACTGATGGGGGTGCTACATGATATGATTATGGATAGGACCTACTTCGCATGGGTGCTAACATTCCTAGTGCAGCTATATAGAGAGCTATGGGTGTATGGGCGGCTCCGCAGTTCACCTATGTTGCACATTTATTCTTCACTGTTGGGCCTACAAGCACATTATTTTTGTTCATCTGATTGGTATGCCCCGGGAAGATGCATTTGAGCCTAGTTTTGTTTAGGTGGGGTATAAGTGATGGGTGCTTGTGATGGGAGAGTGGCGAGCAGCGGGGTTACACATGATGTAGCCTATTACTATAAAGAATCTTTGAAGGGATTGTTTGGCGTGGACATTATTTGGAGACCGTATGTGGGTCATACCTCGTACAAATAGATGGCCGATGAGCTATATGTATTAAAAATACTTAGATGGATTGAGGGTGTTGTGTAGGGGAGCACGAGATGATTCCAGTAGAGAGAGGGGTTAGGCGAGCGGTTTTGGCTCCTGTAGGATATACCACCACCTTTCCCACAATACCAAAGAGATGATGTGGAGAGACCATTGCCGCTACCACAAGCTGATAATATCTACGGGAAAGAGGAGCAAGTTATAGACCAATAGATTGATGATTTCAGAGTGATGGATAGGTACGAGATAGTGGTGGGCAATTCATTTACGAGAAGTACCACCTAGGCCTAGTGTAGCGATTTAGCCACCATCATTGTGTAGAGAGATTCCCTATAGGGGTAGGTGGTAACCCTAATTACATAGTTGGGGATGGTACGGGAAGTTAACGAGGCTCGGAGGTGGTGGTTGTCATATTGCATGCACAAGTGGCTAGTCTACAAGCCCAGATGGCCTAGGGTGGAGATGGAGAGGGTGATGATGAGTAGGTGGCTACCCAACATGCATAGGTTAGTAGGTTAGCGAGTCCAGTTGGCCACTTTGCACAGGCACATATTGAAACACTACAGATCATGTATAGGTACAAGTGTGAGGCTAATTACACCACCACAAAGTGCCCGGGACGAGGTCCCAACTCATGCGAGGGGTGGACGGGGTCCCGTAGGGGATGTGCACAGGTAGAGGCTGATGGGGCCACCACAGATAGTACCCATATCTAGGTTACGGGATGCCTTAGGTGAGGCCAAGTATTACCAGGATCAGTTGATGGTGGTGGGGATAGATTTTATATCCTATGGAGAGTACTGATACATAGTGCAGCCTCAAGTGAGAGGACCAGATCCCGCACCCATAGCGTGGAGAGCACAAGGGGCCATCGAGCCTTGAGACAAGATCAAGGTGAGGCCACTAGTTCACAGAGGCCAGCCCTAGGTGATGTACTAGCAGGGACCCGGCCATGACCCATGAGAGGTGGTGAGATGTTATCAAGCCGCTAGAAAGGAGCCGAGAGGGAGGAGGAGATGGGAGAGACTAATATGGAGGATGTCGACAGGATGATGCCTGATGTATGTCTCTTCATTTTGATGTATTTATTCATTTTTGATATATACCACCTACATGCCGAAGAGTGATGATGTATATGAGATCATATACCGGCCTGTGTGCGAAGATGGTGAGGCTGTATATGAGAGTTTTGAGAGATTTTGTTATATACAACGACCTATGTGACGAATATATTTGAGAGTTATGTATATGGATACACATGTTTGGATGATCTTATTTATAGAGATGATGGTGATTTTTACGTGATGTATCCGTGTTGATAGAATTTTATTATTATGCAACTATGGATTCATGATAGGTGTGTTAGGTGTGTCATGGTGGAGTCAAAGTTATAGGCATGGTTGAGTCGGGTTGTAGGCATGGATTGAGTCGGAGGTTATAGGAATGAATTGAGTCGGAGTTATAGGCATGGATTGAGTTAAAATGGGTTGAGTTTATAATTCATTAATTTGTGTAATTAATGATGATATGGGTCGTGTTTGAGATGTTTTATAGTAACATGCATGATAATGGTAAAGAAATGGTAGACATAATGAATGTATGAATGATGATGATAAAAATGTGAAGCAATCATTATTTTTGCTTGGTTTAATTTCCAATTATTGATATAAAAATAAATCTAACTAGGGTAGATTGTGATTTAGGAAAATTAAAGGTGAATTGGTTAGGGTAGAGAGTGGCCGAGCTAACCTCCAAGGGCCCCATGTCCTCGGAGTGCTACCTACATAGTCCCGAGTGAAAAGGGACCTCATGCCGATGTAGTTCTCCCATAAGCTAGGGAAGAATGTGAGGAGGTATGAGAATGAGTTGGTGGGTTATAGGCATGATTGAGTCTAGGTTTTTTAGATATGGGTGAATTGTGGGCACATGGGTATGGGTGATTTTGAGTTGATTATGGTGAAAGAGGAAAATTTATTACCCAAAGATAAGCACCGAGGATCTAGTCCTGTATAAGGTAATCAATACGTAATGAAGAAGGTTAAAAGATAAGAGGAGGCAAGAAAGCCACCTGATTGGTAGGGATCATAATGAATGGGTCATACCTTAGATAGGCTAGTAAACATAAGACCCTAAAGACATTGCATGATTGATTACTCTAAAGGTGAAGAGTAGTCACATGATCACCAAATGTCATAGTTCTAGTAGGTCCCTTGAGGTGGTAGGAAATGAAAATGTGAATGGTGAGAGGGTGAAAAGTGGTTAGGTTATATGGTATTTGGTAGCATGTGTTTGGGCAAGAGATCCAAGATCACAATGGGAAAGTCCATGATGAAATTTTTTTCTATTTGACTTGTATTTGCGATAGATTGATCGATGCAAGAAGTCTATATGGGATGAGAAAATTAACTCCTTGAGGTCTTCGCGAAGCTGATCAATGCGGGAAGCTTTGGATTTTTTTTTTTTTTAAGTAGGCTTTACATAGCTATCCTTCGAGGGAGTCATCTTTTATTTATAGCAGTGATGTAGAGAGAAAGATGTCCTTTTGAGGGAGTCATATTTTATTGGAATTTTGAATCAAGGAGTTGGATACCATGTGAGGGATTTTAAGTCATGGACAAGACTAAGGTGAAGAATAGGATTGTTGTTCGTAAAGAAAGGTGAAATGACCATGAGATATCATCTAACAATAGATGAAAAGTATCTATGAGAATCATGCCATGTGTAGCATTGTGGTACACATATTTAAGATAAGATAAAAGAGTGATGGGTACGCACATGATTCTTGTTTAATCATTAGGGATGGCATAGGAAGTGGATAGCACTCAAGGGATGAGCATGGAAAGAGGAAGAAGGTGAGGTAGGACCAAAATTCAATAGTAGAATGGTCAAAGATGCAAGGCATTGAGGGGCTTAGGTTCGGGTTTACCATCGAGTGAAGATAAACGATAAGCACCTGATCCATAAGTATGAGTCATGATGTATGGTCCAAGCCAATTAGGAGAAAATTTGCCCCATTTACTTTTTTCCACTTTGGTTACATGTTGATTTTCTTTCAAGACAAGGTCACCGACTTGGAAGGTTTGTTCATGGACACATTTTTCATAGGCATGTTTGATACATTTTTGGTAAACTTGAAGGTGGTAAAGAGAATTAAGACAACATTCATCTAATGTCTTAATTTGTGTTAAATGGTCCTGGGGAAAGTCATCATAATTGAGCATGTCATGGAGAGAAATGCGAAGTGATGGAATTTGAACTTGAGAGGCGAACAACCTCTGTCGTAGACTAGAGAAAAATGTGTGGCGAGAGTGGAAGTGTGAATACTAGTGTGGTACACCCATAGGGTGAAAGGAATGTGCATATGCCAATCCTTCCTAGTATCGTTAACCAATTTCATGAGAATTTTGTTTAAGGTTTTATTAGTGGATTCAGCTTGGCTGTTGGTTTGTGGGTAATAAGGTGACGAGAAACTTAGTTGAATACCGAAGGCGTTGTAAAGTTTTTGCAAGGTTTTATTTTTGAATTGTTTTTTTGTTATCAGTGATGAGGCGATGTGGGACACCAAAGCAACAGATAATGTGATGATTGATGAACTCACATATTTTTCAGCTTTCGTGGAGATGAGAGGTATGGCTTCAACCCATTTGGTGCAATATTTGGGAGCAATGATTATCCATTGATGTCACTAGGAAGAATGGGGATTGATTTCTCCAACAAGATCCAAAACCCATTGAGAGAAGGGCCAAAGGTCACGGGTAACCTATAAGACATGATTGGGTGTATGATAAAGGTTGGCATGTTGTTGAAATTTTACACAATGCTTGACATATTCACAACAATCATTGTTGAGGGTCGGCCGAGAATAGCCTAGGTGAAGAATATACTCAAAGAACAACACGGGAACTAAAGTGACCTCCACATATGCCATCATGAACATCCTTAATGGTATAAGGAATTTCAAAACTCGTAAGGAACTGTAAGAGAATGCCATTGAAGCCACACTTATAGAGGAGGCCACCCATGATGACGTAATGAGATACCTTTTTAAGAAAGGCACGTTGTCCATTACGAGTGAGGTTAGGAGGCAAGATGGAGAGGGAAATATATTCTGAGTACTATTTATACCAAAGGTCACTTGAGTCGAGAGTAGTGGTTTCAATGGAGTAAAATTCACGGAGGTAAATAAGAGGGTGATTGGAGTCTTTATATAGTGAAAAATATTTTAGAATTGGCGGGCGAAGTGGGGATTTGAGAGGCCAAGCAGGCCATGGTATCTCGTAAATTTGTTGGTTGAACGGGGGATGGTCAGAAGGTCATAATGGTGAAGGTGGTCAAAAGTATGTTCACGTGATGTTTATACTTTTGAAGTATCTCATTATGACATTGGTATACACCATTGACTGGTTTACAACCAATTGAGAATCACCAAAGATGTTGATTAACTTAACATCTAAGGCATAGGCACTTGGAGACCTAATATGTGCACTTCGTATTCAGCAATATTGTTGTACAATAAAAATAAATTTTTAAAGTGTTGGTTCGAAAATCTGTCGGTTGGGCAGATTTATGGATAGACGAGCCAGCAGTGTGCAGGGCATAGCCCCTCTTTGAGTCAGCAAAGCGAAACTGGTTTATTGCTATTCTACCAGCAGGAATCTGTGCAAGTCTCACAATATTTTGCCTTCGGGGGTTTGGGATCTCATCCCAGTAGGGTGTTTCTGACTGCGGAAAGAAAGGAATGAAAGAGAGGATGAAGAAAGATCAGGTCCGAAGGAAGAAAAGAAATGAATTCCAAAGCGTAAAGGTCGGAGGGTTTATGTTTTGGGATTGGTAAATGTGAGCCAAACCTACTTGCATAAATGAACAAAGCAATCGATGAATAAATGACAATAAAACAGAAGTAGATTCAACAGAATAAACACACGAGATCGACATAAGAAAGATCAAATGCAAATAACACACGTATTCAAAGACAAAGTCTAAATATTTGTATTAATATTCCTTTCATTACAAAAAGCTCAAAGTCTTTTCTCCTCACTTCTATTTTTCATCTGAAAGATATCCACACCCAATACAACAAGTATTTGAGTATTTATAGAAGAAGGAGAAGAAGGAAGGCAAAAAGGAACCAACCACCTATTTACAAAATATCTCAAAGTCATGTTGACTTTTGACAACTTGATGGATGACATCATCCCATGGTGCAACATGGATGATGTCATCATTTTGCCAACATACTTTAGACATTTCACAAAAAGAAAGTCGAAGAAAGAGAAATTATTCATCATCGTCGTCCCCACGGGTGAAAGGGGATATCTTCTTTTGTTGTTGCTCGGGTGACGAGATGTGGAATTGGGCATGGTATTCCATGAACTTGCTGATCATGGGCTCTAAGTGATCCCGGGAAGGATCCTTGTGTATTCGCTCGCTAATCGCTCGACAAGTCTCCCACTCGTCATGAGCTTCTCGGGAGTTTGGAATATTCTTTCTCTGCTTCTATTAGGAACCGATGAAGTCCCGACAGGCCAACAGGTTATTGATGGATTCTGCGTCAAAAGTGACCTCTGGCCCCAGCCCTTGCGAAACGATCTCCTTGAAGATCTGGATGGTTTCATCAACTTTCCTTAAGGTGAAAGAAGGAGTAAGTAACCCTGGAGACATGTTGAGAACGATTTGTTCCATTTGGTGCATCGTGTCCAGGGCTTCTTCCTTTACCTTATCGATCTTTTCAAGGATGAATTCCAGTTGATCCATCCGGTAATCCAGAGTGGAAAGGATTTTATTGAGGGCCCTAGGATGACCAAAAATGCTGAACTTGACCAGATCTTCGACTGAACAGTCAAACATTTGTTGAAAGGTCTCATGCTATAACCTAGCATGGTCCAACTCTTCTGATATGGGTCCTGCTAATGCCTGGAGTTCTTTGTTCACCTTGTTGATGTTCAGGTACAAATCGGTGAACTTGGCGATCACTTTTTCACTGTCCTTGAGGATTTGGCTCCTCCGGGCGAAAGCCACCATACCCCTGCTCACCGATCTTTTTGCATATTCATTAATTTTATCTGGCTTAGAGGCTCAGGAGTCTTGGCGCGATTGTGGGAGGTGCACCTTGCCCATCTTACGTAAGGCTTGGAGAAGATGTCTATTTTGCTCTTTCGTTAACCTTTTTCTTCTTTTGCTTCTTGAAGCTTCTAATAGAGGGTGTCGATCTTGCAGATAGGGCCTCTCCCCGAAGGATTTCAGAAGACGTCCCCATTATGACTTGAGTCCTTGTATAATTTGTCGAGGATATATCCTTTTTATCCTTTGAGGATTGGGGTATGCGATCTCCATTACC
Organism: Taxus wallichiana var. yunnanensis; assembly: GCA_018340775.1. Classification (NCBI taxonomy): domain Eukaryota; kingdom Viridiplantae; phylum Streptophyta; class Pinopsida; order Cupressales; family Taxaceae; genus Taxus; species Taxus wallichiana. Next base: position 967,640,786 of record CM031237.1, read on the forward strand.
CTCTCTCCCGAAGCACTACGAGAGAAGCGTGTGATGGGCTTCTCGCTTCTTTGCCCCTTTTGATGGGATTACAGAGAAGTCCATCGTGAGTGATGGGAACTTTTCTTTACCTGGCTGACTTAAGTGCTTTGGGAGATCCAGCTAGACTTATGGGAGAAGGGCCGAAAGCTTGAGAGAAGGGGGCAACTACTGATAGTAGAAGGAAAACGAGGAGACACTTGGAGGCGGCATCGAGAGGGAGGCCGAGGAAGCGCTCATGGGAGGAAGAGATCTGCGGGGAGAGGAAGACATAGGAAGGGAAGGGAGCTCGAGAGATGAGAGAAGAAATGGAGGGGGACAGTCCGCAAGAGATGAGAAAATGGATGAAGAAGCGGGGAGGGACAACGAGAAGAAGGGGGAGAGGACACGACCAAAGGAATGGTCACTTGGGTCACTCAAGGAGGGGAAGGAGGAGAAGAAGAAGGAGCAGAAGGGACCTCGAGATGGTAGATACGGTATGCTTAGATGCATAGCTATACATGATAAAATCTTTGGAGAAATCGGGACATACCAGATCGGTGCGTGAGCAATGGAAGCTTTTATTTCCTCAAACGACCTCTTCCCTTCCTCACTCCAATGGAAAGTTAGTGGCCCCTTCATCATGTCAAATATATGATGAGTCTTCTCAAAGAAAGTCGGGAACAAAATTCGAGAAATTTCACCTTTAGAAGAAAGAATGAACGCTTGGAGTCTTGCTTGTAGGAAAAGTAAGGCTCTGAATAGCCTTAACTCTTTCGAAGATCTATCTTCATTCGTTCTTTGCTAACCACATGCCCTAGCAACTTTCCTTCCATGAATCCAAAACAGAGACTTTATCGGGTTCGGGGATATCCCATGTTGTCAACACTGGCCAATACTTGCTCTAAATGATCATAATGATCATTTCATTATTTAGAGAACACTGTTAAGTCATCCAGATAAACCAAGATGACCTTCCCTATCATACCCTTGAATGCAAGGTCCATGGCCCGCTGAAAAGTGGCACCAAAGCATTAGTTAGCCGAAAGGCATCCTGCTATAGGCAAATGTGCCCAGGAGTAGTGAATGTTGTTTTAAATTGATCTTTAGATGAAACTTGATCTAATTGTAGCACGAAAAACCATCAAGCATGGACAACATCTCTCGATCCGATTCTTGCTTGTAGAACTTGATCCATTATAGGAAGTGGGTAGTTGTCTTTTAAGGAAGCTTGATTCAAATTTTGAAAATCTATGCATATGCGTATTTATTTGTTCTTCTTGCCGACACAATATTCGCCACCCAAGTCTTGTGATGGATAGGAAAAATGATTATCACATCCAACATTTTTGAATTTCAGCACGGATGGTACACGAGATCTTAGGGTTATAATGCCTGCTTACGGCGAAAGGCTTTGGCGTCTTCTTTCAACGGGATGTCATGTTGGACGTCCTTTGGCTTAAAAGACTTTAGATCAGCACAAGACCATGCCAACACATCCATGTATTTCTTGAAACAGTTTGACAAACTTCCGCTTGTCTTAAGGCGTGCAACATTTGCCAATGTTCATGAATTGCGGATGTTCTTTCGAACCTAAATTAACCGGTTGATTTTGGGGAGGATCCAACATCATCTCGCCTTTTCTTTTTTACAAAACGGTCATGCCTATCGAACAACCGTTCCAGAGAAACCAGGCCCTTCGAAATTTTATTTCCTTTGAGCTGACATATGTCGTCGTTCTCTTCGGATTCATCTTTTTGATCGGTGACTGATTCGTGGCACATAGAAGTGGATCCTTCAAAATGCAATCCTTTGAAATTTTCCGCCTTTTCTAGAAAGGCAATGAGTTGATTGTCATCGTTGAATACTTGCCAATGCTGAGAGTTGTCTGGCACACTTGGGTGGAAAACCATCTCAATGGTGTATTTATCTGTTTTCAAACCTAGGTGTGGGAGCATGAGGGATGTTGAAACGGCCAATGAATCAACCATGTCATTCTGAGCTCTTGGAATGGATTCTATTGAAAAAGCATCAAATTCTTCAATGCTGTCCCACACCGCATTACGGTAGTGCCTGAGCCTCTCATTCTTCACTTGATATATCCTCTTAATTTGATTCACGACTAGCTCTGCATCACCTTGCACTTTCAGATTTTTGATCCCTCTCTCTCTTGCGGCCTGCATGCCGAGTAACAGAGACTCATACTCAGCAGTGTTATTTGTGTTGAAAAACTGCAACTTAAAAGAGAGAGGCATAATTTCTTCCACGGGAGATATTAGCACGACTCGACGCTACATCCACTTGTTGCACTGCATTGCTGCCGTCAAATTGCAAGGTCCAGACCTTGTTAAGATCTTCTTCTTGGATGAGAACAACCATTTTGTCAGACTCGGCAGACAAGAAATAGTTCCCCATCCCACGATGATTCAAAAAGAATTTGAGCTTTGGGGTCCTCGAGTTAGTAAGCCATTACTTCTTTTATGATTACGGCTCCAAATTCTGCATTACACCTTTGTGGGGATTACGGCCTTAGACCAATCCATATAAATCTCCCCACCAACCTCGCTACAAAAATTTTTCCCAGCAAAATTCCGTAGGCTGTTGGAATGTCGGCAATGAGAATGGTCATCTTTACTCTTTTCTCTGGGAACACCGCAAATGTGAACTGCACGTCTTTGATTTGACCAATCAATGGCACCTGCTTGGTTTCTAAGGAATAACATCTGCCAAAAGGCTTGGTAAGGGTGAGGCCCAAAGCATGGGCAACTTTCGCCGGCATGACGTTATCAGAAGCTCCAGAATCAATTATGCAGTTACTTAACTTGTGGCCATTGATTAGGAGGGAGAGATAGAAAGGTTCTATCTTGCCTGATGCAGATGTTGAGGCAACATTTATGCGGGATGTAGGAGGAGTGGCAAGGATTCCTTTTGGGGAAACCTGATTAGTTATGACAGCTTGACTTTGAATATACTTGGTCAATCTTACAAGCTGTTCGGGATTTGACTGAAGATACTCGGCTTCAGACATTTGGATCTTGGTCTTTTTAGCATGGTCAATTATGTCAAATGCGGCCAAGGGTTGCGTTGGTGAAGGAATGAGTCCCTCACTTCATGATGGTAGGGTAGGATTACTGGTCTTTATGGGAATAGAAGAAGGCTGATTTGGAGGAGAAATGGGGGGAAAAGATTTCCTTGTAAAAGACTTAACAGGGAGTTGAGTAGGAAGAGGATTACCTCTTTTAGCAATGGTTGGAGGTGCGTTTGACATGGCCTTCTCCTTACGCATATGGGCGTAACCTCGCTTCTTTTCCTTACGAGCGGGTAAAAATAACATATGATTGTCCACTGCATAGCCTTGTGTACCCTCTTCTTCATCAGATTCTTCCTCCTCAAATTCCATATACCCGATAGTAGAGTCACCAGTTGGCTCACGACATCTTGATCATCTTTGCCTTGAGACAAAGGTTCTTTGTAATCTTGTTCCTCTTCTTCAATTTTGGCTAAGGCGTTAGCAGGAGGAGCTTGAGTGCCAACCGCATGAGCTTGAGCAGTTGCAGGTAAGCGCGGCCTTTGAGGAATATTGTTGGAAATAAAATTCCTCGTGGAATATCCTGGTATGAGGCCAGGGGAAGTTTGGGCTAACTGATTCTTCAATGCAAGCAAGTCGTTCGCCATCTTTTGAAATGCCTTAGGATCGAGATGAAGTAGTGGGTGAAGGGCCGAAGATTTAGGCTTAGAGGATTCCCTTTTCAATTTGCAGGATATTATAAAATTATCTTCTATTCGAATGGCAGCGGCACAGGTGAGAATCAAGGTAGCCACTTGCTCTTGTTGGAGCAAGAATCTTACTTTCGAGCTCATAGTGTTCACGAAGAAATGCTTCGATTTTCCGGTGTTGGAAGCATGGAAACAGGGGACACGGTTGATTAATGCATTGAACACTCGCAATAAAATCGTGCATGGTCTCATTGGCCTTCTTCTTGGTGAGTGATTTGTGATAACAAAGCAAATGCATCTTGAAGGCTTGTACTGTCTTCAAAAGCATCCCAGGTGGTCCAATTGTAATAGATCCGGCCGAGAAAATGCTGAAACCATTCTCTACATGAGGCCCTTGTAAAGTTTCTAGAAAAGGCGAACCGACACATCTTCGTGAGTTACATCCAAAATACTACATGACATGTTGAATGCGGATATGTGTGAATCCATGCTTTGGTTCCGCTTAGTCAAATTTAGGAAAATTCTTTCGGTTTCCATGTGGGAGCGCGTGAACTGGATGTGGTAAAGCCAGGGGACCCATAGCATTTCCCCATGGTACCGCCATCTGGATAGCTGGAAAAAGAACACGGGCTGGAAACACAGTTCCACTGAGCAGCAAGGCGCTACAAAGGGATGTGGAGGCTCCTTGTGAAAACCGGTTCTTCCGTGGGGGGGAGACGCTTCTGGCTGACCGATCAGTTGGACTTAGTGATGAAAAGCGCGCCGGTGTTACACTGAAATTGTGCCTTTGAAGCAGATCGAAAGTAGGATCGACTTCTCCACGAGCTCTCCTGCTATGCGTAAATGGCTCACCTGCCAGCGTACCTTCCAGATCTGCGATGTTGTGGAGCAGATTTAAAATTTCTTTTTGGTTGTACTTGCTGATTTTCTGGTTTTCGACAAAAAGCGATGGCATACTTTTCTAAATATTTAAAATTACCCTCTTCTGAAAACCGATTGCAGTTTAATGATAAATAACAACGAGGATAAAATGATAGTGAAGATTAGCAAGCTGATTTTCGGATCTAAATTTGACTTTTTCAAAGAGTTTGAAATTTTTGGTAAACAGTCAAAAACTCAGATCTACGGCAAAATACAAATTTTTATAAAAACTCAGCGAACTAAAGATCTCCAACTAGGCCAGATCTATGGATCTCAGAAGAAAATTTTCAATTCGGGTCACTTTTGCAAAATTTTGGATTTTTGACAAAAAGTTAAAGTTTGCAAACAGATAGTGATTTTTGATTTTTCCTAATTTTCTATCCTACCACTATCATAGATCGATAGATCTACATTCGTTCCCCAATGAGTCGCCAAAAGCGTTGGTTTGAAAATCATTTCGGTTGGGTAGATTTATGGATAGATGAGCCAACAGTGTGCAGGGCATAGCCCCTCTTTGAGTCAACAAAGTGAAACTGGTTTATTGCTATTCTACCAGCAGGAATCTGTGCAAGTCTCATAATATTCTACCTTCGGGGGTTTGGGATCTCATCCTAGTAGGGTGTTCCATTTGTGGAAAGAAAGGAATGAAAGAGAGGATGAAGAAAGATCAGGTCCGAAGGAAGAAAATAAATGAATTCCAAAGCGAGAAAGGTCGGAGGGTTTATGTTTTGGGATTGATAGTAAACACGAGCCAAACCTACTTGCATAAATGAACAAAGCAATACTGATGAATAAATGACAATAAAACAGAAGTAGATTCAACAGAATAAACACACAGATCTGACATAAGAAAGATCAAATGCAAATAACACACGTATTCAGCACAAAGTCTAAATATTTGTATTAATATTCCTTTATATTACAAAAAGCTCAAAGTCTTTTTCTCCTCACTTCTATTTTTCATCTGAAAGATATCCACACCCAATACAACAAGTATTTGAGTATTTATAGAAGAAGGAGAAGAAGGAAGGCAAAAAGGAACCAACCACCTATTTACATAAAATATACAAAATATTTACAAAAATATCTCAAAGTCATGTTGACTTTTGACAACTTGATGGATGACATCATCCCATGGTGCAACATGGATGATGTCATCATTTGTGCCAACATACTTTAGACATTTCACGAAAAAGAAAGTCAAAGAAGAGAGAAATTATTCATAAATCGTCGTCCCGTGGCTGAAAGGGGATATCTTGTTGTTGTTACTCGGGTGATTAGATGTGGAATTGGGCACGGTATTCCATGAACTTGCTGATCATGGGCTCTAGTTGATCCTGGGAAGGATCCTTGTGTCACTCGCTGATCACCTAGCAAGTCTCCCACTTGTCTATGATCTTCTCTGGGAGTTTGGAATATTCTTTCTCTACTTCTATTAGGAACCCAGTGAAGTCTGACAGACGGTAGGTTATTAATGGATTACTGTGTCAAAAGTGACCTCGGCCCCATCCCTTGCGAAAGCGATCTCCTTGAAGATCGGGATGGTTTCATCAACTTTCCTTAAGGAGAAAGAAGGAGTAAGTAACCCTGGAGACATGTTGAGAATGATTTGTTCCATTTGGTGCATCGCGTCCAGGGCTTCTTCCTTTACCTTATCGATCTTTTCAAGGATGAATTCCAGTTGATCCATTCGGTAATCTAGAGTGGAAAGGATTTTATTGAGGGCCACAGGATGGTGAAAATGCCGAACTTGACCAGATCTTGGCTCAAACAGATTGAACATTTGTTGAAAGGTCTCATGTTTGCAGCCTATCATGGTCCAGCTCTTCTGATATGGGTCCTGCTAATGCCTGGAGTTCTTTGTTCGTCTTGTTGATGTTCAGGTACAAATCGGTGAACTTGGCGATCACTCTTTCAGCTTTGTCTTGGAGGATTTGGTTCCTCCGGTGGAAGCGGCCATACCTCGCTCACCGATATTTGCATATTCATTAATATTATAATGGCTCAAAGGCTTAGGAGTCTCGGTTGGCGATTGTGGGAGTGCATTGCCCATCTTTTGTAAGGCTTGGAGCAGATGTCTATTTTGTTCTTTCAGCAACCTTTTTTCTTCTTTTGCTTCTTGAAGCTTCTAGTAGAGGGCGTCGACTGCAGATAGGGCCTCTCCCTGAAGGCTTTGAAGGCGTCCCCATTGTGACTTGAGTCAGCTTTGTATAATTTTGAGCACGAGATCCTTTTTATCCTTCAGAGGATTGGGGTATGCGATCTCCATTACCCTCTCTCCCGAAGCACTCTGAGAGAAGCATGTGATGGGCTTCTACTTCTTTGCCCCTTTTGACGGGATTATGGAGAAGTCCATCGGAGCGATGGGAACTTTCATTTTCTGCGACTTAAGTCTTTGGGAGATCAGTGGACTTATGTTAGAAGTTACGGAAATAGAGAAGGGGGCAGCTGTAGTAGTAGAAGGGAAAAACGTGGAGACACTTGGAGGCGGCATCGAGAGGGAGGCCGAGGAAGCGCTCACGGGAGGAAGAGATACTGCAGGAGAGGAAGACATAGGAAGGGAAGGGAGCTTAGAGATGAGAGAAGAAATGGAGGGGGAGAGGTCCGCAAGAGAAGAGAAAATGGATGAAGAAGTAGGAGGGACAAGCGAAGAAGAAGGGGAGAGGACACGACCAAAGGAATGGTCGCTTGGGTCACTCGAGGGAGGAAGGAGGAGAAGAAGAAGGCACAGAAGGGATCTCAATTGTTACAATAGCGGGGCGACATCACGAGTGGATGGGCCTATTGGAACATCTTCTTCCGCTTCTTTCTCTGGAGAAGCTGGGAGTTCTGACTTGTTCGGGTGCGGCGAAGGAGGACTTTCAGGAGCTTCCTCTTGAGTGGAGCTGAATTCACCCACTTTTCTTTTTCCCTTGCCTTTTGGCTGATGTTTTAATCGAGGAGGTGCATTACCCAATGGAGAGGTTGTGAAATTGACTCCGAGGTAGATGAGCCCGTTCATTCGGCACCAATGCTCTGTTCTACGCAGAGTTTCCTTGACCCTTTCCTCAATTGTCTGAGGTGCTTTGGTTCTATCAATCAATGCAAAAGGCCAATCGTCCCCACCTGTGTTAAGATACACTTGATCCACTTCCTCCTCAGTAGTTTGATAGCCTTTGGGGACGATGGCCACCCGTATTGGATGATTTTACGCTAAGGCCAAGCGAGAATGGTCCTTCCTCCTGAGCTCCACCTCATGATATATATCGATGTAGATATCCTCGATCGAGGGATATGGATTGGATCGAGCTTGGCCGTATGTAGACATTTTCTCGGGTCGAAGGTGGGCCTTTCGAGGAAGTCATGTTTTAGATTCGGCAGCTCCACCTCTGCTGAACATGTCTTTCGCCTTGTGGTGAGTGAGACATGTATACCTACCACCTTTGTGAGGGGGAAAGGAGTTCCACCCTTCTTTCTCTTGAGGCATTTCTCATTGTAGGTGACAAAGTTTGTCTTGACAGCTCTAGCGAGAATCAACTTAGGTCCAGCATACCTTGGTAGTCTAGTTGTTTCCCAATAAGTTAGCTGCCCTTAGATAAATGAATGTGGGAATTGAATGAGCAGGCCCCCATTTTCTCACCGTGGCTTCCACGATGCTCTTGGTAGTACGACCGTGAGTCATATTCGGCCTCAACAGCAGAGATGATGAAATAGAAAAATGCATCATTGATCTTTGTAAATTGAGGGATGCTATTTTCCAGCTTTAGCTCTGGATAATATTCATAGATTTTAACTTGGGGCCAAACCCCACTCCGCATCGAGTGGATAGCCCCTTTCTGAAGCTGCAGCATAAACAACATAGGAGTTCATGTAGAACCTCCCAGTTGTGGTAAATTGTTGCAGCTGCTCTGATATCGTGCTGCTTATGATTTCTGCCCACTCAAAACGTTGATCGGGCACATTTTTGTTCATTGTCTCAAGGTACCGCAGCATCCACTTGTGAAAATAATGGGCGTCAGGAAGCCCAAAACTCTGCTCAGGAAAGTAATGGTGTCGCTGAGTTCCTCTGAAAAGTCACTGCGATGAATGACTTGTGGCCACCGAGTCACTACTTTTTTGTTCTTGAGATAAACTTCATTCATCAGCTGCATGCACTGATCTTCATTGTCATCCCAGGCCTTGATGCAATCTTGTTGGCTGACGGCCACAAAGTGTCGGTGATGAGGAATGTTGAGCATCATCTCAAAGTGCCGGGCAGTGAGGTTAATTATAACCTCGCCCTTCTCACCATGAACACATCTTGTGTCCTTGTTGTAGCATCGGGCTACCACCATCATAAATTCATTGTTTACGGCACTGACTGGGATCCCACCAGCAAGGTGCAGGGCACTGCCTATCAGCTTGTCCATCCATGGACTTCTTGTGACCTTCTGAGTTCTGACCCAGAACTCCTCCATATCAATATGACCCAGCTCTGAGTCTCTGATGTCAGGTCACACTCGGCCTGGGATTCAGGCATTCTGACCCTCTGATACTTATACTTCATTTCTTCTTCTGTGAGCTTGGCCTTGCCTTTAGATTTGATAGGTTTCCTGCTTGATGTTGACATATGTTCTTCTGAACTCAGTTGCTGATCTGCAAGAATAAGAAGTGAAACCCAATTGAAGAAAGCCGTGTCAGCTGTTTGATTTTCCATTGAAATGTTGACAAAAGAAAGAGTTAGCAATTTAAAGGCCTCAGGGCGCAGGGCGCATGAATACTGCATGGAGTTCTGAGGCCAAAAGGTAAGGCGCACGGGAAAGGGCTGTTGTAGGAGATAAATCAGTGCCAAAAGGCGCATGGCGCATGGACACTGCAGGGTGCATTCTTTGTTGTTGTAATCACAAGTGTGCCTGCGCTATGTGGATGCATTTTGTAAAGGCGCCAGATTATTTTCATGTTGCATGGAACCGGTGAGCCAAAGGAGCATATAAGGTTAGTGTAACATACATTTTTGTGCACAAAGGAACTTAGTGCGGCGCATGAAAGCATCTACATGACATGATGTTATTGCGGTGAGGGATGCGCCTGCGCCATTTATAGCTTTGCACTTTGCGCATAGGAAAAGACTGTTACATGGATCTTTGGGTGAGCGAAGGGCGCATGAATTTGTAATGTTGCACTCAAGTTTGATGCGCCAAGAGGGGTGCGCGGGAAGCGTTTGCGAAGTGGGGAAGTGCGCCATGAGGCGAAGCACTTTTGTATAAGTGGGGAAGCGAGATGCGCCATGATGGCGCAATAAGCTTTTCTTGATGTTGCATGGTGCGCCAATGCGCCAAAGGAGAAGGAAAATGCAGTTTCCTTTTTAAGGTTTGATTCTCTCTCTGAGGGGTTTGCATATGGTTAAGCTCCTTTTGCAAGGTTCATTTGGGTGATAAAGAGGCTTAAAACAAAGAGTTTTAAGCTAGTCATTTTAGGACAGAGCTTCCTCTACCAGTAGATCTGGAAAGAGGGGGAAGAACACGAGGAAGAATGGAAAAAAGAGCAGCAAGGGGGGAAAAAACATGATTTCTCATTTTCCAATCCAAACTGAAACAGTCTAGCATCCAAAAACCTCAAATACAAAATGCACAAAAGAAAGAAGGCCACTTACCCGGATTTAAACAATGAAAAAGCGTGAAAACGGGTCCACGACGTGATCGAAAGCGCAGGCGGGTGCTTTGGCAGTGCTGAGAGAAAAATCACGTGATTTGCGTTGGTGACAATGACAGCGCAGACGCGCCTATTTATAGGCGAGGTAGCAATAAATGTGCCACCAACTTTTCAAGTGGCGCATCAAAAGAGCTGTCGACACAAGAAAACATGCGCCCTTTGGCGCACCAAATGTTGTTGACGGGGAAGGCGCATGCGCCTTGGCACATGCATGGAAGACTCAACATAGTGAGGCGCAAAAAAACACTGTTGACACGAGAAAGCATGCGCGAATGATTTAAAGGGCGCATGAACTTTTGATGTTGCATAGTGATTATATGCGCTTTGCCAAAAAAGACCAAAAATGGCTAAGTTCGGAAAACTAGATTTCTGGGAAGGGATTTTACAACGTTCGAGCATGAGAAATCCCTAGACGAGGATCGGAACAAAGTTTCGGTATGGTTATCTGTAAAATTGCCCTTGCCCGATTTTACGGGATAACAAGCCCGGCTCTTCTGGGGACTATCCTGAGTAAACCTAAGGGGTAGAGAATCCCAGATCTCATGTGCCTATCCATTGGGTATGATTCAAAAACAAGGGTGACCAAAAAGGAAACACACAACAAATAGAAAGCAAACACACGACAAAAAAACACACAACTAAAGCAACCGTACAAAGAAGAGAGCAAGCTCTACTTCTGAAGATTTTCGAATCTTTGCTTGTAGGGAAGCGGGAGTTTGGTTCCATCTAGATATGAGAGATAAAACTATTCTCTCCATTGAGTCAGCTTGATCTTGAAAGGCCCTCTCCACTGGGAATCAAACTTTCCGTGCATGCCTTTTGGCTCTCTTCGCTTGTCCCACAGAAGGACGAGGTCTCCCACCTGAAAATTTCTTTGCTTAGATTTTTATCAAACAATCTCTTGACTTGATTCTGATGTTCGGTGATCTTGTCGATCACTCTTACTCTCTTTTCTTCGAGCTCTGTTAGATACATGATTCTCTTTTCGAGAGAATTTTGGAAAGTTTCATCTTCAATTGCTCGTGCCAAGCGCAGAGCAGGGATTTCAGTGGAAATGGGAAGCTCGGCATCAGTGCCATATAACACTTGAAAAGGTGACATGCCGAGAGACCTCTTGGGAGTAATGCGGTCCACCCACAAAGCGTCGTATAAGGACTTGTGCCACATTCGTTGATTCTCATCCACTAGCTTTCGTATGATGGTCACCAAGTTTTTGTTACTGGATTCCACCTGACCATTTCCCTGAGGGTAATAATCTGAGGCGTGAGCCAAAGTTATCCCATATTCATAGCAAAAACTAATAACTTCCGTGAGGAGAAGTTAGAAGCATTATCAGCAACAATCTTGTTGGGAATGCCAAACCTGACAATGATATTTTCTTTGATAAAACTGCAAACAACCTCGGAAGTGGCATGTTTGACAGGTATGGCTTCCACCCACTTGGTGAAGTAATCTATTGCTATTAGGACATAACTATGTCCGGCACTTGATTGGGGATTGAGTGCACCAATAAAATCAATTCCCCACTTCCTGAATGGTTCGAACAATGATGGCGGCACTGGGGAAAAGTAGCCAACTTGGGCTTGCCAAATGATTCTTGTGAGGTTCACATTTTGCTACCCAGGTGGCTACATCTTGGAAGAGCGTCGGCCAATAGTACCTGGCTCGGATGATTTTGTGTGCTGTCACGGAAGAGGAGAAATGGCCTCCACAGGCTGAATTATGAAAACTTTCAAGTAACTTTACCTGTTGTGGCTTGTCGACACATCGCAAGAAGACACCATCTATCCCGCGTTTGTATAAACCGTCATCCCAGATGACAAATTTGGCCACTCTGAGCTTTATAGTGCACTTCTCCTTCGTAGTTAGGTGAGCTGGGCATTCGCCGTAGGTGAGGAAGAAAGCAATGTCGGAATACCACTCATCGCTGGTTGCGACAAATAGGACCAGAGGCAGAGAATGGGCTTTCTCCAGCTGGCTTTGCGCTTCGTTGGTACAATCATCCTTTTCCTCAGGGTTTTCTGAATCTTTGTTTTCAGCCATAAGCTGACATAGGCCCTTGCCTCTTACCAGCTTGGTTGGTTTTATATCCAGGTCATACTCCTGGACCTTTGCAATCAATTTCCTCACAAGCTTCCTAACTCTGTTGAGTTAGAATTGATTTATTTGCTATGTGTCGGGACCAGCACCGTATGGGAATTTAAAATGTAATACCTAAAGTTTTTGATTGCTTTGACAATGGTGAAGGCATGCTTTTCCAATTGAGACATTTTTATTTTGTGAGGCTTGAGGAGAGCTCATGAGCGCTTAATCGAGAGATTCAACATCCTCACGAATTCTTTTGCATCAAGATGGCGATATAGTATGCTCGGATGCATAGCTATACATGATAAAATATTTGGAGAAATCGGGACATACCAGGACTGGCGCGTGAGCAATGGAAGCTTTTATTTCCTCGAACGACCTCTTCCCTTCCTCACTCCAACGGAAAGTTGGTGACCCCTTCATCATGTCCAATATATGACGAGTCTTCTCAGCAAAGTCGGGAACAAAACGCCTGAGAAAGTTCACCTTTCCGAAGAAAGAATGAACATCAGTCTTGCTTGTAGGAAAAGTAAGGCTCTGAATAGCCTTAACTCTTTCGGTATCTATCTTCGTTCCTTCTTTGCTAACCACATGCCCTAGCAACTTTCCTTCCATGACTCCAAAAATAGACTTTTTCGGGTTCAGGGAAATCCCATGTTCTCGGCACCTAGCCAATACTTGCTCCAAATGATCACAATGATCATTTCATTGTTTAGAGAACATAGTTAAGTCATCTAGATAAACCATGATGACCTTCCCCATCATACCCTTGAATGCAAGGTCCATGGCCCGCTGAAAAGTGGCGCTAGCATTAGTTAGGCCGAAAGGCATCCTGCTGTAGGAAAATGTGCCCCAGGGAGTAGTGAATGTTGTTTTAAATTGATCTTCAGGTGAAACTTCGATCTGATTGTAGCCTGAAAAACCATCAAGCATGGACAACATCTCTGATCCAGTTACTGCTTGCAGAACTTGATCCATTATAGGAAGTGGGTAGTTGTCTTTTAAGGAAGCCTGATTCAAATTTTGAAAATCTACGCATATGCGTATTTCTCCGTTCTTCTTGCGCACTGGCACAATATTCGCCACCCAAGTACTGTGATGGATAGGAAAAATGATTCTCGCATCCAACATTTTTTGAATTTCAGCCTGGATGGTACCTGAGATCTTAGGGTTATAATGCCTCTGCTTCTGGCGAAAGGCTTTGACGTCTTCTTTCAACGGGATGTCATGTTGGACGTCCTTTGGCTTAAAAGACTTTAGATCAGCATAGGACCATGCCAACACGTCCATGTATTTCTTCAACAGTTTGATGAACTTCCGCTTCTCTTCAGGCGTGTAACATTTGCCAATGTTCACAAATTGCGGATGTTCTTCGAACCTAAATTAACCAGTTCGGTTTCTGGGGAGGATCCAACATCATCTCACCTTTTCTTTTTTACAAAACGGTCATGCCTATCGAACAACCATTCCAGAGAAACCAGGCCCTTCGGAATTTTATTTCCTTTGAGCTGACATATGCCGTCGTTCTCTTCGGATTCATCTTTTTGATCGGTGACTGATTCGTGGCACATAGAAGTGGATCCTTCAAAATGCAATCCTTTGAAATTTTCCGCCTTTTCTAGAAAGGCAATGAGTTGATTGTCATCGTTGAATACTTGCAATCTTGAGAGTTATCGGCACACTTGGGGTGGAAAACCATCTCAATGGTGTATTATCTATTTTCAAACCTGGGTGTGGGAGCATGAGGGATGCTGAAATGGCCAATGAATCAGCCATGTCATTATGAGCTCTTGGAATGGATTCTATTGAAAAAGCGTCAAATTCTTCAATGCTGTCCCACACCGCATTACGGTAGTGCCTGAGCCTCTCATTCTTCACTTGATATATCCTCTTAATTTGATTCACGACTAGCTCTGCATCACCTTGCACTTTCAGATTTTTGATCCCTCTCTCTCTTGCAGCTGCATGCTTTGAGTAATGAGACTCATACTCGGCGAGTGTTATTTGTGTTGAAAAACTAACTTAAAAGAGAGAGGAATAATTTCTTCCTCGGGAGATATTAGCACGGCTCAGTGCCACATCCACTTTGGTTGCGCAAATTTTGCCATCAAATTACAAGAGTCAGGACCTTGTTAAGATCTTCTTCTTGGACGAGAACAACCATTTTGTTAGACTCGGTAGACAAGAAATAGTTCCCCATCACGATGATTCAAAAAGAATTTGAGCTTTGGGGTCCTCGAGTTAGTAACCAAGTACTTCTTTTGTGATTACGGCTCCAAAGTCTGCATTACACCTTTGATGGGGATTCGGCCTTAGACCAATCCATATGAATCTCCCCACCAACCTCATTTGTAAAAACTTCTTCCCAGAAATTCCGTGATTTCTTTGGAATGTCGGCTTGCGAGAAGCGGTCATCTTTACTCTTTTCTTTGGGAGCGCCGCAAATGTGAACTTGGCATCTTTGATTTGACCAATCAATGGCACTTGCTTGGTTTCTAAGGAATAACATCGCAAAAGGCTTGGTAAGGGTGAGGCCCAAAGCATGGGTAACTTTTGCCGGCATGATGTTATCGAAGCTCGAATCAATTATGCGATTACTTAACTTGTGGCCATTGATTAGGAGGAGAGATAGAAAGGTTCTATCTTGTGTGATGCGAGATGTTGAGGCAACATTTATGCGGGATGTAGGAGGAGGTGGCGAGGATTCCTTTTGGGAAACACGATTAGTTAATGACTTGACTTTGAATATACTTGGTCAATCTTACAAGTTGTTCGGGATTTGACTGAAGATACTCGGCTTCAGACATTTGGATCTTGGTCTTTTTAGCATGGTCAATTATGTCAAATGCGGCCAAGGGTTGTGTTGGTGAAGGAATGAGTCCCTCACTTCGTGATGGTAGGGTAGGATTACTGGTCTTTATGGGAATAGAAGAAGGCTGATTTGGAGGAGAAATGGGGGGAAAAGATTTCCTTGTAAAAGACTTAACAGGGAGTTGAGTAGGAAGAGGATTACCTCTTTTAGCAATGGTTGGAGGCGCGTTTGACACGGCCTTCTCCTTCTGCACATGGGCAGCGACCTCTGCTTCTTTTCCTTGCGAGCGGGTAAAAACAACATATGATTGTCCACTTGCATAGCCTTGTGTACCCTCTTCTTCATCAGATTCTTCCTCCTCAAATTCCATATACCCGATAGTAGAGTCGCCAGTCGGCTCACCGACGTCTTGATCATCTTCGCCTTGAGACAAAGGTTCTTCGTAATCTTGTTCCTCTTCTTCAATTTTGGCTAAGGCGTTAACCGGAGGAGCTTCAAGCGCCTTGGCATGGAGCGATTAGAGTAAGCTTGGCCTTTGAGGAATATTGTTGGAAACAAAATTCCTCGTGGAATATCCCGGTATGAGGAACTGGGGGAAGCTTGGGCTAACTGCTTCTTCAATGCAAGCAAGTCGTTCGCCATCTTTTGAAATGTCGGATCAGACGAAGTAGTGGGTGAAGGGCCCGAAGATTTAGGCTTAGAGGATTCCCTTTTCAATTCTCCGAATATTATAAAATTATCTTCTATTCGAATGGCAGCGGCCTAGGTGAGAATCAAGGTAGCCACTTGCTCTTGTTGGAGCAAGAAACTTACTTTTGAGCTCATAGCGTTCACGAAGAAACACTTCTTATTTTACGGTGTTGGAAGCATGGCAACGAGGACACGGTTGATTAATGCATTGAACACAGCGATAAAATTGCGCATGGTCTCATTGGCCTCCTTGAGGTGAGTGATCTATGATAACAAAGCAAATGCATCTTCAGAAAGCTTGTACATCTTCAAAAGCATCCCATGAGGTGGTCCATTTGGTAATAGATCCGGCCGGCAAATGCTGAAACCATTCTGCTGCATGAGGCCCTTGTAAAGTTTTCTAGAAAAGGTGAACCGACACATCTTTGTGAGTTACATCGAGAATCTTGCATGACATGATGAATGCGAGATATGTGTGAATCATGCTTTGGTTCCCGCTTCCATCAATTTGGGAAAATTCTTTCGGTTTCCATGTGGGAGCGTGTGAAGCTGGATGTGGTAAAGCCGGGGACCCATAGCATTTCCCCATGGTACCACCATCGGACAGTTTGGAAAAAGAACACGGGCTGGAAACAAAGTTCCGAGTAGCGAAAGCGCCTTCTACAAAGGGATGTGGAGGCTCCTTGTGAAAACCAATTCTTCCGTGGGGGAGCACTTCAGGTGGCCGATCAGGTGAACTTAGTGATGAAAAGCGTGTTGGTGTTACACTGAAATTGTGCCTTTGAAGCAGATCGAAAGTAGGATCGACTTCTCCATGAGCTCACTGCTACGCGTAAATGGCTCACTTACTAGCGTACCTTCTAGATCTGCGATGTTATGGAGCAGATTTAAAATTTCTTTTTGGTTGTACTTGCTGATTTTCTGGTTTTTCTGACAAAAACCAGCAGCATGTACTTTTCTAAATATTTAAAATTACCCTCTTCTAAAAACGATTGCGGTTTAATGATAAAGAACAACGAGGATAAAATGATAGTGAAGATTAGCAAGCTGATTTTCGGATCTAAATTTGACTTTTTCAAAGAGTTTGAAATTTTTGGTAAACAGTCAAAAACTCAGATCTACGGACAAAATACAGATTTTTATAAAAACTCAGTGAACTAAAGATCTCCAACTAGGCCAGATCTATGGATCTCAGAAGAAAATTTTCAATTCGGGTCACTTTTGCAAAATTTTGGATTTTTGACAAAAAGTTAAAGTTTGCAAACAGATAGTGATTTTTCTAATTTTTCCTGATTTTCTATCCTACCACTATCATAGATCTGATAGATCTATTCGTTCCCCAGTGGAGTCGCCAAAAACTGTTGGTTCGAAAATCTGTCGGTTGGGTAGATTTATGGATAGATGAGCCAGCAGTGTGCAGGGCATAGCCCCTCTTTGAGTCAGCAAAGTCGAAACTGGTTTATTGTTATTCTACCAGCAGGAATCTGTGCAAGTCTCACAATATTCTGCCTTCGGGGGTTTGGGATCTCATC
This sequence comes from Taxus wallichiana var. yunnanensis, assembly GCA_018340775.1. Lineage (NCBI taxonomy): Eukaryota > Viridiplantae > Streptophyta > Pinopsida > Cupressales > Taxaceae > Taxus > Taxus wallichiana. The sequence continues at coordinate 967,658,210 of CM031237.1, forward strand.
CCAGTAGGGTGTTTCCGACTGTGGAAAGAAAGGAATGAAAGAGAGGATGAAGAAAGATCAGGTCCGAAGGAAGAAAAGAAATGAATTCCAAAGTAGAAAGGTCAGAGGGTTTATGTTTTGGGATTGGTAGATGCATGAGCCAAACCTACTTGCATAAATGAACAAAGCAATACTGATGAATAAATGACAATAAAACAGAAGTAGATTCAATAGAATAAACACACAGATCTGACATAAGAAAGATCAAATGCAAATAACACACGTATTCAGCACAAAGTCTAAATATTTGTATTAATATTCCTTTATGTTACAAAAAGCTCAAAGTCTTTTCTCCTCACTTCTATTTTTCATCTGAAAGATATCCACCCCAATACAACAAGTATTTGAGTATTTATAGAAGAAGGAGAAGAAGGAAGGCAAAAAGGAACCAACCACCTATTTACATAAAATATACAAAATATTTACAAAAATATCTCAAAGTCATGTTGACTTTTGACAACTTGATGGATGACATCATCCCATGGTGCAACATGGATGATGTCATCATTTGTGCCAACATACTTTAGACATTTCACAAAAAGAAAGTCGAAGAAGAGAGAAATTATTCATCGTCGTCGTCCCGTGGCTGAAAGGGGATATCTTGTTGTTGTTGCTCGGGTGACGAGATGTGGAATTGGGCACGGTATTCCATGAACTTGCTGATCATGGGCTCTAGTTGATCCTGGGAAGGATCCTTGTGTCGCTCAGCTGATCGCCTCGCAAGTCTCCCGCTCGTCTATGAGCTTCTCTGGGAGTTTGGAATATTCTTTCTCTGCTTCTATTAGGAACCCGATGAAGTCCCGACAGGCCAGTAGGTTATTGATGGATTCTGCGTCAAAAGTGACCTCTGGCCCCAGCCCTTGCGAAATGATCTCCTTGAAGATCTGGATGGTTTCATCAACTTTCCTTAAGGTGAAAGAAGGAGTAAGTAACCCTGGAGACATGTTGAGAATGATTTGTTCCATTTGGTGCATCGCGTCCAGGGCTTCTTCCTTTACCTTATCGATCTTTTCAAGGATGAATTCTAGTTGATCCATCTGGTAATCCAGAGTGGAAAGGATTTTATTGAGGGCCCTGGGATGACCGAAAGCGCCCGAATTTGACCGGATCTTGACTAAAGCAGTCGAACATTTGTTGAAATGTCGCATCTGCTGACCTAGCATGGTCAAAGCTCTTGATATGGGTCCTGCTAATGCTTGGAGTTCTTTGTTTGCCTTGTTGATGTTCAGGTACAAATCGGTGAACTTGGTGTCACTCTTTCAACTTTGTCTTGGAGGATTTGGATCCTCCAGTGGAAAGCAGCCATACCACCCCTGCTCACCGATCTTTGCATATTCATTAATTTTATCTGGCTCAGGCTCGAGAGGCTCGGGAGTCTCGGTGGAAGTTGTGGGAGGTGCACTACCCATCTTTTTAAGGCTTGGAGTAGATGTCTATTTTCTCTTTCAGCTGACCTTTTTTCTTCTTTTGCTTCTTGAAGCTTCTAGTAGAGGCGTGAGCTGTAGATAGGGCCTCTCCTGAAGGCTTTCGAAAGACATCCCCATTGTGACTTGAGTCACTATATAATTTGTCGAGGCAGATTATTTTTATCCTTTAGAGGATTGGGGTATGCGATCTCCGTTACCCTCTCTCCCGAAGCACTACGAGAGAAGCGTGTGATGGGCTTACGCTTCTTTGTCCCTTTTGGCGGGATTACGGAGAAGTCCATCGGAGCGATGGGAACTTTCCTTTTCTACTAACTTAAGTCTTTGGGAGATCCATGCTAGACTTATGGGAGAAGGGCCGAGAAGCGAGAGAAGGGGGCAGCTACGGTAGTAGAAGGGAAAAACGTGGAGACACTTGGAGGCGGCATCGAGAGGAGGTTGAGGAAGCGCTCACGGAGGAAGAATCTTTGCAGGAGAGGAAGACATAGGAAGGGAAGGGAGCTTAGAGATGAGAGAAGAAATGAGGAGAGAGAGTCCCGCAAGAGAAGAGAAAATGGATGAAGAAGTAGGAGGGACAGCGAGAATAAGGGGAGAGGACACGACGAAAGGAATGGTCACTTGGGTCACTCGAGGAGGGAAGGAGAAGAAGAAGAAGGAAGCGAAGGGACCTCAATTGTTACAGCGGGGTGACATCACGAGTGGATGGGCCTATTGGAACATCTTCTTCCGCTTCTTTCTCTGGAGAAGCCAGAGTTACAACTTGTTCGGGTGCAGCGGAAGGAGGACTTTCAGGAGCTTCCTCTTGAGTGGAGCTGGATTCACCCTCTTTGCTTTTTCCCTTTCCTTTTGGCTATTGTTTTAATCGAGGAGGTGCGTTACCCAATGGAGAGGTTGTGAAATTGACTCCAAGGTAGATGAGCCCATTCATTCGGCACCAATGCTCTGTTCTACACAGAGTTTCCTTAACCCTTTCCTCAATTGTCTAAGGTGCTTTGGTTCTATCAATCAGCGAAAAGGCCAATCGTCCCCACCTGTGTCAAGATACACTTGATCCACTTCCTCCTCAGTAGTTTGGTAGCCTTTGGGGATGATGGCCACCCGTCTTGGATGATTTCTGCTAAGGCCAAGCGAGAATGGTCCTTCCTCACGAGCTCCACCTCATGATACATATCGATGTAGATATCCTCGATCCCGAGGGATATGGATCGGATCGAGCTTAACCCTAATGGAGACAATTTCTCGATTGAAGGTGGGCCTTCTTGGGAAGTCATGTTTGATTCAACAGCTCATTTCTGCAAACATGTCTTTCACCTTGTGGTGAGTGAGACATGTATACCTACCCCTTGTGAGGGGAAAGGAGTTCCACCCTTCTTTCTCTTAAGGCATTTCTCGTGGTAGGTGACACTTTATCTTGACATCTCTAGCAGAATCAACTTAGGTCCAGCATACCTTGGCAGTCTAGTTGGCTCCCCCAATAAGTTAGCTGCCCTTAGATAAGTGAATGTGGGGAATTGAGTGAACAGGGCCCCCCATTTCTCTGTGGCTGCCACGATGCTCTTGGTAAATGCGTAGTGAGTCATATTCGGCCTCAACAGGCAGATGATGAAATAGAAAAATGCATCATTGATCTTTGTAAATTGAGGGATGCTATTTTCCAGCTTTAGCTCTGGATAATATTCATAGATTTTAACTTGGGGCCAAACCCCACTCCGCATCAGAGCTGGATAGTCCCTTTCTGAAGCTGCAGCATAAACAACATAGGAGTTCATGTAGAACCTCCCAGTTGTGGTAAATTTTTGCAGCTACTACGATATCGTCTGCTTATGATTTACGCCACTCAAAAGCGTTGATTGGGCACATTTTTGTTCATTGTCTCAAAATGCATGACATCCACTTGTGAAAATAATGGGCGTTAGGAAGCGAAAACTCTGCTCGGGAAAGTAATGGTGTCGCTGAGTTCCTCTAAAAATTCACTGCGATGAATGACTTGTGGCCACCGAGTCACTACTTTTTTGTTCTTGAGATAAACTTCATTCATCAGCTGCATGCACTGATCTTCATTGTCATCCCAGGCCTTGATGCAATCTTGTTGGCTGATGGCCACAAAGTGTCGGTGATGAGGAATGCCGAGCATCATCTCAAAGTGGCGGGCAGTGAGGTTAATTATAACCTCGCCCTTCTCACCATGGACACATCTTGTGTCTTTGTTGTAGCATCGGGCTACCACCATCATAAATTCATTGTTTACGACACGGCGGGATCCCACAGCGCAAGGTGCGGGAGGCCTTTGCCTATCGACTTTTCCATCCATGGACTTCTTGTGACCTTCGAGTTCGACCAGAACTCCTCCATATCAATATGACCTGACTTTGAGTCTCGATGTCGAGTCACACTCGGCACGGGATTGGGCATTCGACCCTCTGATACTTATACTTCATTTCTTCTTCTGTGAGCTTGGCCTTGCCTTTAGATTTGATAGGTTTCCTACTTGATGTTGACATATGTTCTTGAACTCAGTTGCTGATCTGCAAGAATAAGAAGTGAAACCCAATTGAAGAAAGCCATGTCAGCTGTTTGATTTTCCATTGAAATGTTGACAGAAGAAAGAGTTAGCAATTTAAAGGCCTCAGGGCGCAGGGTGCATGAATACTGCAGGTTACAGGGCCCAAGGTAAGGCACAGGAAAGGGCTGTTGCAGGAGATAAATCAGCGCCAAAAGGTGCATGGCGCATGGACACTGCAGGGTGCATTCTTTGTTGTTGTAATCACAAGTGCGCCTGCGCTATGTGGATGCATTTTGTAAAGGGCGCAGATTATTTTCATGTTGCATGGAACTTCGGTGCACCAAAGGAGCATATAAGGTTAGTGTAACATACATTTTTTGTGCGCCAAAGGGAACTTAGCGCGGTGCATGAAGGGTCTGCATGACATGATGTTATTGCGGTGAGGGACGCACTGCGCCGTTTATAGCTTTGCACTTTGCGCATAGGAAAAAGCTGCATTACATGGATCTTTGGGTGCGCTAAAGGCGTAGGAATTTGTAATTTTTCACTCAAGTTTGATGCACCAAGAGGGTGCACACGGGAAGTGTTTGCAGAAGTGGGGAAATGCACCATGAGGGCACATATTTTCTTTGTGTAATAGGGTGACAGAGATGCAATGATAGCGCAAGCTGTTTCTTGATGTTGCATGGTGCACCAATGCACAAAGGAGAAAGAAAATGCGTTTCCTTTTTAAGGTTTGATTCTCTCTCTGAGGGGTTTGCATATGGTTAAGCTCCTTTTGCAAGGTTCATTTGGGTGATAAAGAGGCTTAAAACAAAGAGTTTTAAGCAGTCATTTTAGGACAGAGCTTCCTCTACCAGCAGATCTGGAAAGAGGGGGAAGAACACGAGGAAGAACGGAAAAAAGAGTAGCAAGGGGGGAAAAAACATGATTTCTCATTTTTCCAATCCAAACTGAAACAGTCTAGCATCCAAAAACCTCAAATACAAAACGCACAAAAGAAAGAAGGCCACTTACCCGGATTTAAACAATGAAAAAGCGTGAAAACGGGTCCACGACGTGATCGAAAGAGACATGGAAGGTGCGGCGCGACAGTGCTACAAAGAAAAATCATGTGATTTGAGTTGGTGAAAATGAACATGTAGACGTGCCTATTTATAGGCGAGGTAGTAATAAATGCACCACCAACTTTTCAAGTGGCGCACCAAAAGAGCTGTCGACACAAGAAAACATGCGCCCTTTGGCGCACCAAATGTTCTGTTGACAGGAAGGCGCATGCGCCTTGGCGCATGCATGGAAGACTCAACATAGTGAGGTGCACCAAAATGCCTGTTGACACGAGAAAGCATGTGCCAAATGATTTAAAGGGGGTGCATGAACTTTTGATGTTGCATAGTGATTATATGCGCCGGCCAAAAAGACCAAAAACGGCTAAGTTCGGAAAACTAGATTTCTGGGAAAGGATTTTGTAACGTTCCGAACGCAAGAAATCCCCGACGAGGGATCGGAACAAAGTTTTGGTATGGTTATCTGTAAAATTGCCCTTGCCAATTTTACGGGATAACATAAAGACAAAGGCATGGGTTGACCATCAAGCGAGAATGAGGATAACACCAGCCCCTCCCCCACGCTAATACTTAGAACCATGAAAGAAGAGTGTCATTTTGTAAGCGGGTTCATCTAGGGAAAGGGTATGATTGACTCATCGGAAAGTCAAAGTTAGAGGATTGATCCCTAGAAATAGGTGCCTCTAAAGCAAATTGGTTGGTGATATCATAGCCCTTGATGGAATTTTGATGGATGAATTCAAGGTTGAGGTCAGCCAAAAGCATAAGCCAACGTGCGGCATGTTGATTTTGGTAAGGTTTGGCATACATGAAGTGTAAGGGGTCGATGTTGGTTACAACGTAGGTTTTGTGGTTGAGTAGGTAATGGTGAAGTTTTGTGGCAATAAAAACTAAGGCTAAGCAAATTTTTGGCATAGGTGTATCGAGGTTTTGTAGTCGAAAAGAGTACGTCTTATGTAATAAATTACTTGCTCCTTGTGTTACTCATCGTGATGAGCGAGCATGGCCCCAAGGAGTGATTGGTAGTAGATATGCATAGGTAGAAGGGTTGATCATATTTAGGTGGAATGAGTATGGGTAGTTAGAGAAGGTATTGTTTTAAGGCCTCAAAATCTTTGTGGTAGTCATCATCCCATTTAAAGGAGGCATCCTTCTTGATAAGATGATGAAATGGTTGATACCAATCGAGATAATTGCAAAATGAAATGGTGAATAGATCAGTAACTTACCTTGTAGACTATGAAGTTGACTAAGGTTAGTGGGTGGAGGAATTTCAAGAATGGCCTTGACTTCAGATGGGGTCAACCGCTATACCACGTAAGGAGATGATAAATCCTAGGAGTTTTCCTTATAGAACCACAAAGACGCATTTCTTGGGTGAAGGTGAATGCAATACTTAATGAGGTGGTCAATGATGGTTTTTAGGAAAGCGAGGTACTTGGGCGGTACTTAGATTTGGCAAGGAAATCATCTCGTAATATTCAAATATATGATGCATGATGTCATGGAAGATGTAAGTCATAGCCCATCGGTATGTGGCACTAGCATTTTTAAGGCCAAAATGCATGACTCGATAGCGAAGGTCCCCGAGGGTGATGAATGTAGTTTTGTTCGATCCTCTAGGGAAAGCAAGATTTGTTTATAACTAGAGAAACCATCCATGAGTGATAGCATCTTGTGACCAGCGGCAAGGTAACCAAGTAGAGGAAATTCATCTTTATGGCAAGCTAGGTTGAGATCATAGAAATCCGTGCAAATGCAGAGTCCCCCTATTGCCTTAGTGATAGGGGCAATGTTAGAAATCCATCGAAGATAATCAATGTGTATGATGAAGGACATGGAAAGGAGGTGCTAAAGTTCCTCTTTAAGGAAAAGAGTAAAGAAAGGGTGTATTTTCCTCAAACTTTTGTTTTATGGGTTGGGCATCGGGAATGGTTACAATATTATGGACCACTATTGTGGGGTCAATACCGGGCATGTCTATGTAAGACCAAGTGAAAGCATGGTTATGTTTTTGAGAAAAGAAGTGATGGCTTCCTATTCAGCAACATCTAAAGATTGTCCAATCTTTAGAATGTGTGGGTCATCCTAAGTATGAATGTTGATCTCGATAGTGGATTTATTCAACATGGTTTGTGTCTCGAGACAGTAGCGATGGATGAATATATGAGTCTTCTACACCAAGGTAGGTGAGTATAGATTCATCATCCTAACATTAAACTTCGTTAATCGAAGGCATATCATCATCAATCATTTTAGGATGCGGGAAGGGAAGAGAAGAGGAGCCTCACCTCACATTTATAATTTAGAGGCCCCGAGGAAATGGTGTTTATGAAAAATGTTTTTAGGAGGAATGGATTCTAGATCCATCGAATCGTGTGGTGAAGGTGGTGGAGAAGGGTTGATGTCTTCAATGAGTTGATGCGGGCCTTCTTGGTAGGTGGTTCAGCAAAAGACGATACCACTACGGTTGTTATTTTTGTGGGTAGTACATGGAATAACAAAGTGTGATGGCATTCTCTTGTAAAATCCAAAACCAAAACCCTTCCATGCACATCGGTGCAGGAAGGTGTGGGTGAAATGGCGATTGGTGAGTGGTGGAGGTCTACAAAAATGGGGGATTTGTGATGGTGGTTGGTGTATAAGTGGTAGTATCAGTCCCCATAGGTGAGATTGGTATGAAGGTGGGGAGTACCATAAAGGATAAGCTCTCTATACGGTGATCATAGTGAGGGTGTTGATGAAGACTTCCATACTCTTGTGGAGTAAGGAATGTGTTAACACTATATAGCGATACTCCTCAGTGAGGCATTGAAAAATTCCTTCTAAGGGATCGGTGGTCGATATGGGTAAGCTGGGATAGACGATGTGTTAGAGGTTGGATCGGAGATGGAGACAATTGATTGAGAGGTGACGGGATGGATGTAGAGGTTGTGGTAACAATAGGAATGGAGGATGTAGGTGCGGTCGAGGTAGTGGCGGCCTTTGGTGAGTGGAGGTGTAGGTGAAGAGGATGTGATCATGGAGGTAGACGCCTTAATGGGTATGAGCACATCATTGGGTCGATAAAGCATGTTGCAGAGTTTTGAAAGGTGATGGGTCGGCCGAGAATGGTATAGGTGTGTCCTTCATGCTCAAACTTTACACAATGGTGGAAAGAAGAAGGAACACTGACCCATGGCATGAATCCATGGTCTACGAAGCAAGCAACAAGTTATATTTAAATTCCCCCTCTAAGACATAAAATAAATGCGGAAAAGTGCGGGGGGCCCACAAAAACATGGAGGATGATGGTGTTAAGTGTAGAGGTGATAGTGTCATTGAATGAACATAACATGATGGGATGTTTATGCATGTAATTGTCAGGTATGCGCATTTGGGTGAATGCATGGGAGGAGATGATATTAATGCTAGTGCCCCCATCGATCATAACACGTCATACACATATCATCAATGTGGACAGAGATGAAGAGATCCGAGATCTAGGTCATCGGTTTGGTGCGGTGTGATCTCTTCATCTGAGAAGCTAAGTGTGGCTACTTGGTGAGTAGGTGGAGGTGTAGATGAAGGTGGTAATTTGGTGAGAGAGGCTACATGATGGGTGTAATAATGGAGGCCATAGGTGTAGGGTCATTGGGTAAGACCTCAATAGACTGAAGAACCTCCATGAGAGCTTGGCGATGGGATTCAGAGGTTTGGATGAGGTCATATAGGGACATTTTGAGGGGGATTGGTGTAATTGTTTGAGCATGGAACAATGTGTAACCCCATTAGAAATAGGATACGTGGGGCCACATATAGTGAATTTAGGTGTGGCTACGAGATGGCATGTTGGGTATAGAGGTTGGTAGGTGGGTCGGTTGCCTTTTCCTTGCCTTTATCCTTCTGAGCACGGGTAGTAATGTGGATCATGTTGATTTGAGGTGGGGAGGTAGGTGAAGTAGGTGAGCCATGAAAGGTATAGCGATAGGAAGGGAAAAAGCCAAGTGGTGGGAAGGAACCTTGTGAGATGAGTTGGGCACACCGACATTTGGGTGGAGGTTTGGCAAGTTCTCTGATGCGCACCATGTTAATTTCAAATCTTGGAGGTGGCTCTAAGAGTTGTGGGGGTGGAGGTCTTGGTTGCTGAGTAGGCAATGAGGAAGAATTGTGGGAATGGGTGCTGGTGAAATGGGGTCCTCATCGAGAAGGTCATCATTGTCAAAGTTTTCTTTAGGAGGACACAGTTTGGATAAGAATAGTTTCAAAGCCTTACAGTTCCTCTACATCATGCCTGACACGTAATGGTAGGTGTAAATTTTTGTGTCGTCAAACCCCTTTGGTTTGGGTTTGAGAGGGTCATAAGGTCGAGCAGTGGTAATGTGATGATAGAAGTTTCAAGGAGGTTGGTTAAAATTTTGGCATAGGATCCCCTGCTAGTGGATCACAATGGGAAGTGAATGTGGGTTTTTGGAGTAGGTGTGCAACCAATTGTATAGGAAGGGTTTTGCAAGAGGGGAGTGGGTCGAGCTATGGTTTTAGGTGTTGGTGTGGTCTTAGGTGTTGGTCATGTTTTCTTAGGTAGGGATATGGTAGATGAAGCTGGAAGAGAGAGTATGTGGTTGGTTTGACTACCTTATTGGAGGGTAACGTATTTTTTTCTTTAGGTTGTACCTTCTTGGGTAAAGGTGATATGGGTGCATGAGATCTAGAGGAAAGTAGATGGTGGAAGAGGGTGAGTTACCCATGGGGATAACAGAGGTGCTATAAAGGAAGATAACACGGGTCGTGTACGGGAGGTGTGAGGGAAAGAGATTGAAGTGTCGTGGGTAGTGAAGAAGTTATCGATGGTATTGAAGGTATGGGTGGTAAAAATGTTGCAAGTGTGGGTGGAAGTTGTGTCGGGTGCTTGGGTATGTTAGAGGTTTGCGAAGGAGGAAGGGGCTATTGTGTTTTTAGTTTATCGACAAGTGGAGGTTTCTTAACTAGGCTAGAAGGATGATGTCTAAGATGGACGAGCGGAAGGGGTGAAGGTGATGAAGGTGTGATTGGTGAGATTGGGGTATGAGATCTAGGGGATTGGTTCTTGTTTGGGGGCGATTAGGTTTGGTGTTAGTTTTGGAGGATGTGGCTAAATCTAATTTGATGGGTGGATGAGTAAGGCTAGCCATTGGGATGACCCCTAAGGTAGTAATAGGTTTAGGAAAGGAAGATGATGTAGGCGTAGGTTTGGATGTATAAGCATGTTGAGATATGGGTAAAGGTGTGAGTTGAGCCATGAGGGGTATCACGTGGGAGAATTTTGATAGTTGTGGTTGTGTTTGGTTTGATCGGCTGAAATATTTTTGGATAGATAGTGGAAGGTTTGCAAGTGCCATCTACATTTGTGTTGAGACAGGAAGTAGAAGATGCCCCCAAAGTAAGGCTCTATCCACATAATCCAAGCGATTGGCTAAGTATGAGAACGAGACTTGCGGTGCGGTGGGTGAGGTTGATGTGGATCAATGGAGATTCCCGTAAAATGTGTCTTAGAAATAGGGAATTCGCTAGCTTTGGCCTTTATGGTAAGAGAGCTGAAAGTAAGTCGGCGGGATCTTGGGTGGTGATGGAGAATGGTCACCTAGGGAAATGACATTTCTACTAGATATTTGATAGGTGAAGGAGATGAAGGGTTCTCCTCATGGGTGGAGGATATGAGAAAATGTGTCATATGTGGTTAGAGAGAGTCACTGGGTAATGACTCTCTAGGTGGAGAAGCCAAAGGTGAAGTGGTATTGATGTAACACGAGGCTCCTTTATAGGTGAAGGAGGAGAGGAAGGGTGTTCCTTTGTGGGTAGAGGAATAGGTGAAGTGGGTTCCTATGTAGGTGGAGGATTTTGGGATAGGATTTCCTCTATGGAAGGAATATGAGGTAATTGGGGGAAGTGTTGGTGCATCATTGAAAATAGCATGGACCTCATGGGTATGGTTATCATTAGTTGAGGTCTCTCGGTTTGATCGGAAGAAGGGGTATGATTAGGAAATGGTTTCTTAAAGATGTGTAGGTTTTGATTGGCAATTGCATTGGGATTATCTAAGGTTAACTCACCGTTCTTGAAAGTGATGCAATTGCCATCACTATGACATTTTACCCAATGATAGTTGCAAAAGTTGTGCTCTTTGTACCATGGGTGTGGGGTGAGTAGGATCAAAACCAGTGTGTGGTTTTATGGGAGGAAGAAGTGATGGCCCGGCTTTAATGATATTTTCTAAGACATAAGAATAAGGCTACCCAATTGGGGTGTATTTTCCATTGTTCCCATCTGAATTAAAAGGTCTAGACTAGAGAAAGATTAGATGAGGGTTAGCTTGATTTGATGGATGAAAGTGGGCCGACCTTGAGTACCACTGCATTAGCGGTTCCCTTGGATTTTGAATAATTGTTTGTGGTTTCGAAGAAGAAGAGGTATCATTTGACTTAAATGTCAAATTCTTATTGCATAGTTGAATTTTCTTTTCTTTGATGGCCTAAATCTCTAGCTTTCGTGCCATGGTGAATGCCTCATCGAAGGTTTGGAAAGTCTACACCTATAGGGTTGGTGAGATATGTCTAGCACAAGTGAAGAGCTCTATGAGTTTGGTTTGTGGTAGTTAGAATGTGAGTTGATTGATTAGGCTATGCCAATGAGTGAAAAAATATGTGATAGATTCGTCATCATATTGACGCGTAGAGTAGAGGTCAGTCATGGTAACCTTCTTAACAACATTGATGGAGAAGTGATCCAAGAAGGCTTGGGCTACCTGATTAAATGAGAAGATAGAATGTCTAGGTAACCCACTATACTAGTCTAATGTGGGCCTAGTCAGAGACATGGGAAAGCACTTTAGAGAAAAGCATCATCATGGGTAATAAGATAACACCCATGTTTGAAAGACCACAAATGTTGTTGTAGGTCTTTTTTGTTATTGAAGTGGTTAAATTTAGGCATTTCCCAATGCACGGATATGGATGAATAGGAATGGATGGGTGGATGGGCTCATTACAAATCTCATCATAGGTGAGAGAGATTGTGTGTGCCAGAAACCGATGCCTCCATGTCTGCATCTTGTCCATCATTAACTTGATTAGGTCATTGGTAGGTTGTGATGGATGGGTACCTCTGTAGCATAAGGAGGTTGGTGTTGGACATATGATGGAGGTGGCATTCTAGTATATGGTGATGCCATATAGGTAGATTGAGAAGGAGGAAGTGAAATAGGGGGTATGTACCCAGAATGAATGATAGATGAAACGGGAGGCTACTGATAGTACGTATATGGAGGTGGAAGGGTCGTGGTGACCCTAGTAGAAATGGGGCTAAGGATTTATGGAATAGAAAGGAAAATGTTTTGAAAAGGGTAGGGTCACCGACACTGGGGGTGGTTGTGTAGCTACGGGTATATGTGAGATAATAGGTGCAGATGAGGTTACGTTTTGGGTGGTTGGTGAAGGTATAGTGGATGTAGCGGGTGTAATAGATGTGGCGAGACATGATGGTCATATACAGGTATAGGCCTAGGCTGCGAAAGGACTAGGGGGCAACAGGATGTGGGTAGTGTGGAGCTAGAGAAGAGGCTGGAGAAGAAGTAGGAGTGAGTGTCGGGGGGGATAGATACGGGCATTCTATATATCAGTGACCGAGGCATCTTGAGTGGATGAGTGGGAAAGATAAAATTACAAGGTGGCAGGGTTCTAGTCAAGGAGTTGTGTGAACTCCTCGTCCCTGTGGTGATAGTGATAGGTTGGGTAGGATCCATGGGTGATAAAATAGAAGGTGGTGAAGGACTAGGTGGGAGTGGTTGAAAACTAGTGTGGAATATGAGGGCATTTTCTTGGCTACGCGTAGCACCATGTGAACAAGTATTGATGTGGTAGGACTACTTTTCTGTAAATGACATAGAAATACAATAGAGATAGGAAAATAGGTGGTGGTAGGTGGATTAGGTATAAAATGTCAGCTAGAAATTTGAATAGGATAACCGATGCCGGTTAGGGTAAACCGCGACACTAGTCACAAGTAACCTACGGTCGGTCACTATGGAAAATGGACAGTTTTTCAAAACAAGGCAAAAGGTTGAAAAGATGCTAAGTAGACAAGATGTTGATAAAATTTACCTAGACAGTGAATATGATGAGAGTGACGAGAGACTCGAACATCAAAGAAGGTGAAGTAGGTGTCCTTTTGGGTAGGTTAACCAAAAGAATAGTAAACCAATGTTGGTTGGGTAAAACCAATGATGGTCAGAGGGTAACTTGATGATCAGTGTTGCTAGGAAACCGATTCTTGTGAAATTGAAATAGAGATGAAGAAAATGTGGTTATGAGTTAAAATTAGATATGGAATCAAACCTAGAATTCTGAGAATGATGAAAATAGGGTCTAGGAACACTCAGATGAAGTTGGAATACACCAACTATGATGAGGAATGTGCAAGGAGAAATAAGAAAATGAAGAACGTGTCCTCTCACCTCAAAATGCAAGCCAAACATAAACACTAAGAAAAATACGATCCTAAGAGTGCTTTTCTATTATGTTTTTCCATCTTATGCTATTAAGGAACTGACTCATGAAATTTAGAATAGAATTTTGGTGAGGATGGCTTCTACTGAAGAAAGATATCTAAAGGAGAGGTTTAGGTATGTTATGGTGGGGGCGGACCTTCCTACGAGTATGACTCGATAGAAGTAGTGAGTTGGGGAGTACCTGTCAATCCTATGATTAGTGTGATCATTGACAGGAATTCCTAGGAAAGATGTTGTTTAAGAGTGTGTATATTTTTGAATTTGTGTAGTTTGGTAAGACTCAGAGAGAGAGAAGATGTGCTTTCTATATGATTCATTTTGTCAACCATCAGTGGGAATGACTTCAATGTATATAGGTTGCCCTCAATTAATGTGAGCTAATGCAAAAAAGTAGAATGAAATGAAGTTGATTTTTAAACCCAAATCGAAATATTGAATTGATGACACAAAAAGATGAATAGGAGAAGGGATGCTCTTTCACTAATGCGATACTAATGAAAGGAAAGAAATGTTCGTTTTAAAGCACCAAAATATGATTGCTTTTAGACAATAGAAGAAGAGAAGATTCCAGGGGAGAAATTTTAATGAGAACCTTTTAGAAAGGAAAAAACATGCAAATTTTCACCTAGAAATGAAGAAATGCAAAGAACCCGAATGGGTCCCATCGGGCATGCCAAAATGTTTCACTGATTCTAGAGCGTTTCTTTGAATATTGATGAAATAGATAAGGGTAAAGGGCTAGGAGGAATACCTATTAAAATGTTGGTTGTAGGTTGTTTGCGCATGTATGACTTCTTGATCCACAGCTGATGTGAGAGATTCCTTTTGGCTAGGAGGAACTACCTGAAATAGAAAACAAGACCACCAAATAAAAGTTAAACAATATATGCAGTGGACTACCTAGCGTATGCTAGATCTAGGAAGTGTGATACTCCTAGACGGTTGTCAATCCATTATTTAAAACAACTCAATGTTAATAATAAATGAAATCCTACTGTAGTTAAAATGATTTAGGTATCTCATTTGACTATAATAAGCAAATTCATTCACAACAGGCTAAGCTATGATTGAATCTGAAGGTCAAGGTCTCTATCAGTACAGTATTGGTATTAGGAGTCGAGTTACTGGGCTGTTTTGGGTATTTGGTGGAGGTTTTAAGCTCTATTCTTGGTCTGAGAGTAAAAACACAGAGACCATGATCGGATCAGTATGACCGATGTCGGTTTAGGTTAACAGTGATGGTTGTGGGTAACCGGCGTTGGTATGGGGTGAGTAGGAAACCCAATAAAAACTTGATGTGAGGTGTAGATCTAAGGCTAAATGGAAATGGAAAGGCAATGGAAAGGTCTATGTAGGTCTTAGGTGTACTCGGGGGATCTCTAAAAAATGAGTATGGGTAGTTCAATGGTGTGGGTGAAAGAATGGTCAAGTTTGCATGGAGGTAAATGGTGGGGAATGGGAATGGGAGTAGAAACTAATAACAAAAGTAAAAGAGTCTACTAAAATGACAATGGACAAGTGTTGGTTAAAAAACACTTAATGTTGTATGAGCTTGATGTCTAGTTGAAATGGATGGGTGATCAAATGGAAGGAACTTGGTGTGGTGTTGGCGCTTCCCGGATGCTCCCGTGAAGGAAAATGGCTATGTGATTTGCTTCAGTGCTTGTTTGTGGATGCTCTACGTGCATGTACAAATGTTAGTTCCACTTGCATGCAACTCTGGTTTCATCTCTTGCTCTCATAAATGTGCCAACCTCGAAATAAGGTTGTTTTGGGGATTAAATGGTAACCAACGATGGTTCCAGAGTTGACTTGTGATGGTGGTTTAGGGTAACTGGCGTTGGTTAGGGTGGGATTTCCTAGGTTTACTAAACTAGGTAGATCCTCTTGATTTTCTTGGATCTCGTTCATTTTCTTCTCTCGTGATTAGAATGGAAGCTTCCTTTCTAATGGGTGGGAATGTGGTTAGAGGGAATGTAGGCTTTGATTTTTAGGGTTTAGGTAGGTCTTAGTTAGTTATGGCAACATACTAAGAATAGGTCTTAGGGTGAGGTGGCTAGATGAGGTGTATAGGTGAGGTGGATGGTGTGGGCATTATCCAATTAGGATATTTAAATAATAGATATTATGAGATCATGAATTAATTTAATTAAATTAATTAAATTAATATTAGAGTGGGGTGAAAGGGGCCATGGTTAGGTGAGTGTGTTTGAGTTGGTTATTTTTCAAAGGACCATAGGAGTGTGACCCAATTTTTGGCTACAATAAAGTCCTTAGGTGAGACCCCAACTCTGAACCTTCTTATTATTCCTATAGAGATTTTCCTTCCATTCTCTCTATTCATGCTCTCGCCTCGATAACATCATCTTTATTTTTGTCTTCTTCTACCCGACCATATCTATATAGCTTTATTTCCCACTTCCATGCCTTTCTAAAGTAGCAGACCGGTCACCAAGTGTCAATTTGTTCCTCTAATGGAGCATCCTTTGTAGTGCCCACTTCCCTTTAACACTATTAGATACTGATTTTGCTACTATTGATCATATTATGGACACTATTATATTTTTTTTAGTATGATGGTTAGATGTTAGATCAAGGACTATTATTGATCTGGATTCTAGTTATCATGCATGGTGATTACTAGATACATTTCCTTATGTGGATGATGATATATTGTTTGACATGGACATATTATAGATGTTGATTTGGACTTGTGACATTTGATATTTGAGTAGACCTAGTGGAATAGTATTGATGATGATATATTTGATTAATTTATTGAAAATATTAATGTTGAATTCTTGATGTTGTGATTACTTGTGTTTAGATGATCTTGAAATGTTGTTTATATAATTTTGGATGTTCTAATATGGCCACGAGGCCAAAGGAGGTATTTGCATTTTTGCAGGTTAAAAATCACAACAATGTCGGGGACTGGAGACTAACCATATTAGAATTCTAGGTGAAATCAACAAGGTCACCATGGCAACTGTTTTGTGTGTGTGTTTGTTAGGGATTCCCATGGGGGGGATTTCCATTATATGTGACCATGGGTTATGTATTTTATTAATGTGTTTCTTTTTAATTATTGTTGTATGTATTTTATTAGTAATGTGTTCCTTCTTGTAATTAATTTAAATGTGGTAGATTAATGTGAGAGATCATATAGTTAAACTTTAATTAAATTAAATTGGGGACATGGAATGTAATTAATGAAGTTGTTGATTTTAAATATTAATGTTGGAAGAGTGTGTAAGAAATGTAAGAAGGTGTAATAGATGTGTAAGAGTTATGTAAGATAGATTTTTGGAGTGTAAGACACTTCATCTCCTTAGGAATTCGAATTTGTCCTTAGAGGCCAAATTTGGAGGCTTGTGGGACAAGTTAAACTTGTCCCACACCTCTTAAAATGACTCACCAACCATGCCTATGGTTTGGAGGTTAAATTTAGGCTTTTTAATGCATTTTGAAGTGACAATTTGTAATTTTTAATTGCACTTCCCTTACATATTTTTAATTCAGTCGTTTTGGAGTATGGGTCATTTTGGAGTGTGTAAGTCATTTTTTCATTTTATTTATTGTGATTTGGTGGGGATGTTTACTTTCCTCTTGGGATTGAGGAAGAATTATGTAGCATCCCACATGGATCCACATCATCCTCTTCTCTTCCCTCTCCTATAAAAGTGAAACTCCTTGCTTGTTTATGGTTGTTGAAACTTTGTTGTTTTCCTCTTGGGGGCACATTTTTCTTGCTTGCTATTTTGGGAGCTTGTTGTGGAAGGAGTTGGAGTCATTGCATGCTTGAACCTTGCTGATTTTGGACTGTATTTGGCATTTTGGAAAGCTTGTGAGCTTGGAACAAACTCCAGTATGGAGAGGTAGGATCTTGAGCTATGTTTTACATGTTTTCTTTCTCTTGCATGCATGTTTAAATGGTGAATGTGTTTTGTGTTCTTGGCTGGTTGGGTAGACTACTTAGGACAAGGTGTAGGAGAAGGCTATGGGGATTTCATATGGGGGCATAAGGGATTGCCAATGGCACTTATTCTATTGTGGAGGGAGTTTTGGATTGGGATCCACCTAGGAAAATAAACTACTTGCATTTATTACTCTTGCATGAAGGGGCATAAGGAGGGGTTAGAAGATATAAGGTTTATGGGATTGATATGTTACTTTGATGGTATGATTTTAGTGGATACCCAATTCCAAAAAGGAGGCATAAGTAGTTCCCCATAGTTTTTCTCTTCTTGTTGGCTTGCTTTATCAAGCCTATGTGTTGTGTGTATGATTTCAAATACGATTGGGAACGCTTTGTCTTGTTTGGACTATGTGTATTGTATTGTATTATGCATGTGAAGAATGCTACTTGTTGTTGTAGAAGCCATTATTTTCATGAGTTGTCTCTCATTCTCTATTTCAATATGGTTGGGGCTCGGGGGCCAATGAGGAAGGATGGCTTCTCCTTTCTCATTAGATGTCTTGGTTGGGTGGAGAGCGTTTCCTTTCCCCCTTCCTTGTTGTGATAAAAATGAAATGATGGAGAAACTAGCATGCTGTTGTTTGGAGAAAGAAGAATATAGTTTGACGTAAAGTCCCTTCGTTTGTGGAAATTGATGTAACCTTTCCCACCTTGAGTGGATGAGTTGTGTAATTATTGTAATGTGAAGTTATTATATTTTAGATAGAAGACTAATTTTGAATTGAGTAATGTAAAGGAAAATTATATTGTTCTCTCTGCCTTGGGAAGAGAAATGTAAATGATATTATATGTATTGTATTTTATATTTTGAAACCAAATCAAAATTGGAATAGTAATAAGTTGTAAAGTTGCATTGGAATATAAATAAAGGATTGCATTAGTTCCTTTTAAAATCAGATGGTGTGTTGGATTGAAATTGTTGTTAAAGATTGTAATTTTCTGTTGGAAAAGAAGCATGCGTATGAAATAAAAGACAAATGATATTGTTTTCTTGGAATGAGTTACGTTTAGAAATAAGACTTTGCAAAATTGTTCTTGAATGACTGATTGCTTTCAATTAAATGTATATGACTAGTTTAGGGATCATATGCACCTTCAAAAGACAAAATTGATAAACAAATTTAAAAGAAATAGTTCACTATTTTAAACTTCTTTCTGGCAATGCACATTTTAATAAAAATGAGTAGTTCAAACTTATACCAAACAATAAGTTATGAAACATGGAAATTCAGACCTAGTAAGACTTAAAGTTCTCAAATTGACCTTAACAATTAAGTATGAACCTTCAAAACTGTATAAAATCAAATTGGGAACTTGCACAGTCATTTTTCTATCTATTGCCGGAAAAATACAACCTTAAATAAATTAGACAAATTGACTTCCCTAAAACACTCTAAACCCTTCTAAAGATCGATCCTCCATGTCCTTTGACATGATGAGTGAAGGAGGATTCCTAATTTAACCAAAATATGAAGTTGAAAATTGCCAGTTCGCTAATTAAAACCCCTGCAGATGTATTTCTCAAAATTTACCACTTAAACTTCATCAATTTCCAAAATTTATTATTTCTCTGCAAATAGGGCATTAAGAGCTTTCTGAAAAGTCCTCTTTTCCCAAAACCGAGCTTTCTAGCTCAAGTTATGTCCATTTGAAGTTTTAGTTCAATTTGGTATTCAAAAAAATAATAAGATCTCGATCTAACTATGGAAAAATTTAAATTTGACTTTGGAAAATTTTTCCAAAAAGGTCCGTGGCCCCCACCATCCCACAACCTATCGGGGCTGCCACGTGGCACCCTAAGAGGGGTAGACCAAATTTAAAACTTATCCCTTTGAAAATTTGCCTTGGGAAAATTTTCCCATTTACCTCCCATGGCCCGTAGCCAATCACATGCTGCCACGTGGCACGGTGAAAGGGTGGACTCCAAAAAAAAAAATTAAAACTTTTACCTTTGAAAATTTTTACTTAGGATTTTTTTCATTTTTTCCTCCACCGGCCTGCAAGCAATCAGAGGGAGACACGTGTCCTCTAGGGGCTGAGGCGGAGGTGCGGTTCATTTTAAATTTTTATTCCCTTGAAAATTTTGGGGAAAATTTTTCATTTTGGCCCCACACCCATGACCCTAATTAGAAAGTGCCACATGGCACTTGGGGGCATGGTAAGGGTGGGGTGGAACCCTTTGTTGTTTTGAGTTTTAGCCCTATGGGGAAAATTTCTAATATTCATCCCACCATTCTCAACCCCCGCCTTCTCCTTGGCCTTTCCTTCTCCCATGGGCACATGGGATTGCATGTCCCCTTCTTCCTCTTGGTCTCCCATTGGCGTAGCATGCCAAATTACCCCGCCGCTCCGCCAAACTCCTCACCCCTTCTTTGTTGTGCGCTAGGCTCTACACATTTCGCTAGGGACCCGTGGGGGCACGAAATGCTTTGTGACCTTGAGCCATGTGATGGGAAAATTTCCCCATGCCACCCCGTGACCCGCCAAACCACCCAAGGCGCATTCCCCTTCCTCTTGCCATGTGTCCCTCTAGGGAAAAATTGCCCTAGAAACTCGCCCACTCATAACTTGAGTTTTGTAAGGAGTTAGAAGGACTTATTTATATCACCGGAAAGGTGAGAAAATTTCCTATCCATTGGGAATGGTTTAGGGAAATTTTAGAAGCATTAAGTGTAAGAAAAATCTAGTTGAAGTTTTGATCCTGTTAGAGAGTAGGTATGGGGTAAATTACTCCCTGAACCTAACTTAAACATGTAACCCTAAAATTTGAATCCTGTGAACTTGATATTAGTTAATAAAGAGAAATTGTGTATTAGTAAATGGGTTTTTTTGAAACTTGCCGGTGACAAATTGTTGTCTCAGCAACTCGGTTGTGTTCACCCCTAAACAAAAAATAATTATTCCATAATTTTTCTAGCTAACCCTAGGTTGTTTCTTTGGTCTCAAGTGGTTGTTGAAACATGCACTACGGTTTGGTATTAGAGTAGTGGTTCTAGAAAACAAGGATTGGGCCATTGGGCACACTAGAAAAAACTTGTGGAGGCTCTAACGGGCCGGGAGGACCCTTCAAAGAGACTCGATTCACCACCACCACCACCCGGATCAGGGTGTGGCAGCCATTCTACCTCAGATTCTACAGACCCTTCAGGATGTTAATGCTACTCTACATGGAGGATTAGGTGGAGGGAAGACAGCTAGTCATGATAGAGCTCCTTCTATCGAGGGTCAGGTATCTCCTCGACTTAGTGAGGAGCATAGAGGAGAGAACTCCCATGCGGAGTCAGTCAGAGTAGAGTCACCACCTAGGAGACAAGGTGACAGAGTTCCTGAGCATAGAGAGAGGTCTCAGAGCCCTAGGCTTAGGGATGAGTGTGCAGAGAGACCTAGAGGCTAACAAACCACAAAGAACAGATCACATCAGGGAGATCCTAAAGCTTAGGCCCTCACACTACTCAGGTGATATAGGTGGATTTCAGGCAGAGGCCTAGCTAGTGAGCTTGAGCGGTTGCTTCAAGCTTTGTCCTTGTTCTAGCAACATGAAAGCTCGTGTTGTGATCCATCTACTGAGGGATGGAGTAGGAGTATGGTGGAGGACAGAGGAGTAGAAGCTCCATGTAGATTCAAAGACAAAGTGACTTGGGAGCTATTTGAGGAGAGATTTAGGAGTAGGTATTTATCACGGAGGTTCATCCAATAGAGGATTGATGAGTTCCATGACCTCCATCAGGCTTCTCTTTGGTAGCAGAGTATGAGAGTAGATTTCTAGATCTACTTCAGTATGTAGAGTATATGCAGGATGAGTAGGTGTGGATTCATAGGTTCATCCGGGGCCTAAATTTGGATATTGGAGGGTAGTGCGGATCCATTGTCCCTAGACTTTAGCTGAGGCCGTCGAGAAGGCCTATATTACAGAGGAGACTTGGGGTAAAACCCAACAGGCTAGAGACCGAGTCAGGAGCCACATTCAGTAGATGTAGGATGGTAGATTGAGAGGTTCAATACCTCTTCCTCATGGTGGCTAGGGTACAACACAGTCATCCTTTAGGCCACATAGTTAAGTGGTCCCATCCACCTTATAGACCTCCACAGAGAGTTGATGCACAGAGAGGTCGAGCATAGGGCCTCCTCTAGGGGTCCCATTAGGATGTAGGGTGGACTTAGAGCTCAGTTAGAAGGATTTTTCTAGTAGAGGCCATAGAAAACCACGGCTGGATCATCGGGATCCACACCACAAACTTCTAGGGAACCTACTGGAGGTGTTGCTCCTTAGAGAGGATTAGGTGGTTGCTTTGGATGTGGAGTAGCTGGACATTTTTGGAGAGATTTCCCTCATAACCCTAACAAGGGTAAGGCACTAGTTTCTGAGTTGATAGTTGGTGACATGGGATGTAGCCATAGGATTTATGCAGTGGTTGAGAACCACCAGGTAGAGCACCAGAGCACATTCATTGAGACCACAGGTAGCATTGGTGGTATTCCTACCTTTGTATTGTTTGATTCTAGTTCTTTTGATTATTTCATTGTACCATCTTTAGTAGAGCAATGCAGCTGGTGGAAGTTAGGTAGGGTCTTAGTTGGAACATCGATATGGCTTCGGAGACAAGATCTCTGTGGAATCCTTAGTTAAGGAGTGTGTTGTAGATTTGGGATCTTTCACCACTACCTCGAGATCTCCGTAATTATTCCTTTGGGCTAATATGGAGTCATCTTAGGTATGGATTGGCTATCTGCACATAGGGTAGGATGGATTGTTATCATAATACTATAGCTTGTGTTGATGATTTAGGAGTTGAGTTGGTGATCTTGGGGTGGAAGACCCATTTCTATTTGCACCATTTCGCTATGCAGCTCAAGTGGTGTGTGCGATGGGGTTGTCGGATGTATGTTATTATGGTTAGTGAAAAATCATAGGATGGATCTAGTGGACCATCAGCTGGATGATCATCCCATCTTGAGAGATATTTCGGCGTATTTCGGGTAAGCTACTAGGGATGCCACCCCCATGTGAGATTGATTTTCATATAGATCTAGTTCCTGGAGCAGAGCCTATCTCACGGGCACCTTATTCGATGATCACCCCAAAGCTCTGTGAGCTCAAGTTGTAGCTTGAGATCCTTTGGAGAAGGTAATTATCCATCCTAGTGTATCCCCTTGGGGTGCACCGGTGATCTTCGTGAAGAAGAAGGATGGATCATTGTGGTTGTGTATTGATTACCGCCAGTTGAACAAGGTAACGATCAAGAATCGTTATCCTCTTCCTCGTATTGATGACTTGTTTGATCAGATGAAGGGAGCCATGGTGTTCTCTAAGATTGATCTCAAGTCAAGATACCATCAATTGAGGATTTCAGAGGTGGAAATTCATAAGACTGCCTTCCACATGAGATATGGGCACTATGAGTTCATAGTGGTGCCTTTTGTTTTGCGAATGCCCCTGCAGTGTTTATGAGTTTGATGAATGGGGTATTTAGGAACCTTTTTAGATCACTTCATGCTCATCTTCTTAGATGACATTTTGATATACTCATGTACACGTGAGGAGCATAAGAGGCACCTTTGATAGGTTCTTCAATGTCTTCGTGAGTAGTAGCTTTATGGGAACTTGGAGAAGTGTGCTTTATTCCGAAAGAGGTGTAGTATTTGGGTCATATTATTTCTGGGGAAGGTATCATAGTCAATCCTTCCAAGATTAGAGCCATTATGGATTGGCCAGTACACCACTATGGTGATCGAGGTACGCATAACTTCACGGGTTTAGTAGTTATTACCGTAGATTTCTTTAGACTTCTCACAGATTGTGCACACTCCTATCACTTCCCTTCGAGAGGAAAGGGAAGAATTTTTTTGGATGGACAGATGTGATCGAGGCCTTTAGGACACTAAAGGAGTGCCTCACTACAACACCAATTATTGTATGCCGGATCCACAAGGTGATTTCTTTGTTTGCATAGATGCTTCTTTAGCAGGACTTGGAGGTGTGTTGATGCAGGATGGCAGGGTAGTAGCTTTTGAGTCCGCAAACTCAAAGATCACAAGATTAATTATCCTAGCCATGATCTTGAGCTTACGGAAGTTTTTCATGCTTTGGTTAGATGGAGACATTTTCTTCTTGGATAGAGATTCACACTCAGACATATCACTTGAGTCTTCGCCACCTCTTCACGTAATCCAATCTAAAGCTCGTCAGCGGTGTTTGATGGAGTTTCTTTATGAGTATGACATGGAGATAGAGCATGTGAAGGGGAAAGAGAATGTGGTAACAGATTCTCTCGTAGACGGAGACACATGGCTATGGCCACCTTAGTGAGCATAGATTTGTAGAGCAGAATTCTTGGTGCCACTTCCTCTTGACAACTTCTACATGGTAGAGATCAAGTCAAAGAGACCCCTTAAGGGGAAGTTTTATGGGTTTTCCTTAGAGGTAGATGGTCTTCTTAGGAACAAAGGCAAGATATATGTTCCCAGAGATGGAGGATTGAGGCAGGACATCTTGGTAGAGGCACATTGTGCACCCTATTCAGCCCATCTTGGGGTGAAGAAGATGCATGCTACCTTGCGACGATAGTTATACCACTAGAGAGGACTTCATCGAGATGTGGCTTAGTTTGTGTCATGGTGTTTAGAGTGCCAGAGGGTTAAGGCTGAGCATCAACATCCAACAGGTCTTCTTTATCCTCATGCCATACTGGAATGGAAGTGGGACACCATTTCTATGGATTTCATTATTGGGCTACTTATGTCGAGATATCACCACGACGCCATTATGGTCATGGTTGATAAATTGACAAAAGTGGCTCAATTTTCTTTGGTGAAGACCACTTATACAGCTAGAGCAAGTGGCACGAGTATATTTAGATGAGATTGTCAGGTTGCATGGGATTCCGTGGAAAATAATTTGTGATCGCGATCCTTTGTACACTTCTCATTTCTCGGACTACTATGCAAAGACATGTCCTTAGGACAAGGATTAACTTCAACATGGCATATCACCCTGAGACAGATGGATAGACTGAGCAAGTGAATCAGATTTTGGAGGATATTCTCAGGATGTATGTGATGGATCAGCAGTCTAAGTGGGAGGAGTACCTGTACTTAGTGGAGTTTGCCTATAATAACAGTTTTCAGATTTCTATAGGCATGGCTCCTTTTTAGGCGTTATATGGTAGAGAGTGTAGGACACCCCTTAGCTAGGACAAGTTAGAGGATAGAGTATCTCTTGAACAACTCTTCGTAGGACATGGAGCAGCAAGTAGTGTTGATCAAGAGATTGCAGGAAGCACAAGATAAAGGAAGAAGTATGTGGATCAGCATAGGATTGATCGTAGCTTTGATGTGGGCATGAAGGTGTTCCTTCGTGTTAGGACACACAAGAGCCCTATCTGTTATGGAAAAGGTTCTAAGTTAGCTCCTCGATTCATTGGTCCTTTTGAGATCTTGGAGTGTATCGGCCCTTTGGCCTACCATCTAGCATTGCCACCTAACTTGTCTCGCATACATGATGTGTTTCATGTTTATGTCCTTAGGAGGTACATTACAGATCCTTCTCATGTGTTGGAATGGACATCATTACAAGTGCAGGATTAGGGGTAGGTGACAGTGGAGCCCATCATATCATAGATCATAGGACCCTATGCCTTTGAGGTAGAAAGATTGATCGTGCAGTCGTCCAAAGGAGATAGATGATGCAGACCGCAGCCACTTGGGAGGATGCTATAGTACTTATGAGTGCAGTTTCCACAATTGTTCCAAAGTGATTTCAGGAGGAAGTTGAGTCTAAGGGGAGGGGGATGTAGTGCCCACTTCCCTTTGACACTTTTAGATACTAATTTTGATACTATTGATCATATTATGGACACTATTATGTTTTGTTTTAGTATGATGGTTAGATGTTAGATCATGGACTATTATTGATACGATTCAATTATCATGCATGGTGATTACTAGATACATTTCCTTTATGTGGATGATGATATATTGTTTGACATGGACATATTATAGATGTTGATTTGGACTTGTGACATTTGATATTTTGAGTAGACCTAGTATGGAATAGTATTGATGATGATATAGTTGATTAATTAATTGAAAATATTAATGTTGAATTCTTGATGTTGTTGTGATTAATTGTGTTTAGATGATCTTGAAATGTTTTTATATCATTTTGGATGTTCTGATATGGCCACGAGGCCGAAGGAGGTATTTGCATTTTTGCAGGTTAAAAATCACAACAATGTCGGGGGACTGGAGACTAACCATATTAGAATTTTGGGTGAAATCAACAAGGTCACCATGGCAACTATGTTTTGTGTGTGTGTGTTTGTTAGGGATTCCCATGGGGGGATTTCCATTATATGTGACCATGGGTTATGTATTTTATTAATGTGTTTCTTTTTAATTATTGTTGTATGTATTTTATTAGTAATGTGTTCCTTCTTGTAATTAATTTAAATGTGAGAGATCATATAGTTAAACTTTAATTAAATTAAATTGGGGACATGGAATGTAATTAATGAAGTTGTTGATTTTAAATATTAATGTTGGAAGAGTGTGTAAGAAATGTGTAAGAAGGTGTAAGAGATGTGTAAGAGTTATGTAAGATATATTTTTGGAGTGTAAGACACTTCATCTCCTTAGGAATTCAAATTTGTCCTTGGAGGCCAAATTTGGAGGCTTGTGGGACAAGTTAAACTTGTCCCACACCTCTTAAAATGACCCACCAACGATGGCTATGGTTTAGAGGTTAAATTTAGGCATTTTAATCCATTTTGAAGTGACAATTTGTAAGTTTTGATTGCACTTACCTTACATATTTTTAATTCAGTCCTTTTAGAGTATGTGTCATTTTGGAGTGTGTAAGTCATTATGTCATTTTATTTATTGTGATTTGGTGGGGGATGTTGACTTTCCTCTTGGGATTTAGGAAGAATGATGTGACATCCCACATGTATCCACACCATCTCTTCTCTTCCCTCTCCTATAAAAGTGAAACTCCTTGCTCATTTTAGGTTGTTGAAACTTTGTTGTTTTCCTCTTGGGGGCACATTTTTCTTGCTTGTTGTTTTGGGAGCTTGTTGTGGAAGGAGTTGGAGTCATTGGATTATTTAATCTTGCTGATTTTGGATTGTATTTGGCATTTTGGAAAGCTTGTGAGCTTGGAAAAAATCCAGTATGGAGAGGTAGGATCTTGAGCTGTGTTTTACATGTTTTCTTTCTCTTGCATGCATGTTTAAATGGTGAATGTGTTTTGTGTTCTTGGTTGGTTGGGTAGACTTCTTAGGACAAGGTGTAGGAGAAGGCTATGGGGATTTCATATGGGGGCATAAGGGATTTCCAATGGCACTTATTCTATTGTGGAGGGAGTTTTGGATTTGGATCCACATAGGAAAAGAAACTACTTGCATTTCTTACTCTTGGGAGGGCATAAGGGAGAAACTTTGGGGGCATAAGGAGGGGTTGGGAGATATAAGGTTTATGGGATTGATATGTTACTTCAGTGGTATGATTTTGGTGGATGCCCAATTCCAAATAGGGAGGCATAAGTAGTTCTCCATAGTTCTTTCTCTTGTTGGCTTGTTTGATCAAGCCTATGTGTTGTGTGTATGATTTCAAATGCAATTGGGAACTATTGTCTTGTTTGGACTGTGTATTTTATTGTATTATGCATGTGAAGAATGCTATTTGTTGTTGTAGAAGCCATTATTGCCATGAGTTGTCTCTCATTCTCTATTTCAATATGGTTGGGGCTTGGGGCCCAATGAGGAAGGATGGCTTCTCCTTTCTCATTGGATGTCTTGGTTGGGTGGAGAGCATTGCCTTTCCCCCTTCCTTGTTGTGATCAAAAATGAAATGATGGAGAAACTAGCATGTTGCTGTTTGGAGAAAGAAGAATATAGTTTGACAGTCCCTTATTGTTGTGGAAATTCAATGTAACCTTTCCCACCTTGAGTGGATGAGTTGTGTAATTATTGTAATGTGAAGTTATTGTATTGTAGATGGAAGATTGAATTCAAATTGAGTAATGTAAAGGAAAATTATATTTGTTCTTTGTTTTGGGAAGAGAAATGTAAATGATATTATATGTATTGTATTTTATATTTTGAAACCAAATCAAATTGGAAAAGTGATAAGTTGTAAAGTTGCATTGGAATATCAATAAAGGATTGCATTAGTTCCTTTTAAAATTGTATGGTGTATTGGATTCGAAATTGCTGTTAAAGATTGTAATTTGCTGTTTGGAAAAGAAGCATGCATATGAAATAAAAGATAGTATATTGTTCTCTTGGAATGAGTTGCATTTAGAAATAAGACTTTGCAAAATTGTTATTGAATGGCTGATTGGTTTTAATTAAATGTATTTGACTAGTTTAGGATCATATGTACCTTCAAAAGACAAAATTGATAAACAAATTTAAAAGAAACAATTCATTGTTTTAAACTTCTTTCCGTAATGTACATTTTAATAAAAATGAGCAAATTCAAACTTATACCAAACAATAAGTTATGAAACATGGAAATTCAGACCTAGTAAGACTTAAAGTTCTCAAATTGACCTTAACAATTAAGTATGAACCTTCAAAACTGTATAAAATCAAATTGGGAACTTGCACAGTCATTTTTATTTCTATTGCCAAAAAATAAAACCTTAAATAAATTGGAAAAATTGACTTCCACGAAACACTCTAAACCCTCCCCTAGATGATCCGCCATGTCCTGCCTTGACATGATGAGTGAAGGAGTCCTAATTTAACCTAAATATGAAGTTGAAAACTGCCAATTCGCTAATTAAAACCCTATAGATTTCATTCTCAAAATTGACCACTTAAACTTCATCAATTTCAAAATTGATGATTTCTGTGTAAAGAGGGCATTGAGATCTTTCGAAAAATCCTTGTTTTCCCAAAACTCGAGATTTCTAGCTCAAGTTATGGCCATTTGAAGTTTTACTTCAATTTGGCATTCAAAAAATAATAAGATTTAATCTAACTATAGAAAAATTTAAATTTGACTTTGGAAAAATTTCCCAAAAAGGTCCACGGCCCCTACCATCCTGCAACCTATTGGGCCTACCACGTGGCACCTTGAGAGGGCGGACCAAATTTAAAACTTATCCCTTTGAAAATTTGCCTTGGGAAAATTTTCCCATTTTACCCTGCCACCCGCCGTCCTGTAGCCAATCACATGCTACAATGTGGCACGGTGAAAGGGTGGACTCCTTCAAAAAAAAAAAAAAAATTGAAACTTTTACCTTTGAAAATTTTTACTTGGGAAATTTTTCATTTTTCCTCCTAAAATTGCCCCCACCAATCAGAGGAGACGTGTGTCCTCTAAGGGCTGAGAGCAGCGGAGAGGCGATTTGTTTTATTTTTATTCCCTTGAAATTTTATGGGGAAAATTTTCAATTTTGGTCCCAGTAGTCTCGCAATTTAATGAGAAAGTGCCACGTGGCACTTTGGGGTGGGGTGGCAGTGGGTGGGGCGAACCCTTTGTTGTTTTGAGTTTTGGCCCTTGGGAAAATTTCTAATATTCCTCCCACAACCCATAACTCTACCTTCTCCCTCGGCCTTTCCTTCTCCCATGGGTACATGGGCTTGCACATCCCCTTCTTCCTCTTGGTCTCCCATTGGCGTAGCATGCCAAATTACCCCGCTGCTCCGCCAAACTCCTCACCCCTTCTTTGTTGTGCGCTAGGCTCTACACATTTTGCTAGGGACCCGTGGGGCACGGAATGCTTTGTGACCTTGAGCCATGTGATGGGAAAATTTCCTTATGCCACCCCGTGACCCACCAAACCACCCAAGGCGCATTCCCCTTCCTCTTGCCATGTGTGCCTGCGGGGAAAAATTGCCCTAAACTCTGCCCACTCATAACTTGAGTTTTGTAAGGAGTTAGAAGGACTTATTTATATCACTAGAAAGGTGAGAAAATTTCCTATCCATTGGGAATGGTTTAGGGAAATTTTGGAAGCATTAAGTGTGAGAAAAATCTAGTTGAAGTTCTGAGCCTGTTAGAGAGCAGGTATGGGGTAAATTACTCCCTGAACCTAACTTAAACATGTAACCCTAAAATTTGAACCCTATGAACTTGATATAAGTTAATAAAGAAAACTTGTGTGTTAGTAAATGGTTTTTTGTTCGGAAACCTGCGCGGTGACAAACTCTGTTGTTTGGAAACTCGGTTGTGTTCACTCCCTAAATAAAAAAATATTCCATAATTTTTCTAGATAACCTAGGTTGTTTCTTGGGTCTCAAGTGGTTACAGCACTACATGCTTATTCTCATCTAGGATCTCCAATATTTGTAGTGATGTCTTTCTGAATCCTTCCATCACATGGAATATTCTTTTCTTGACCACCAAGTTGTTAGGCTAGGACCTTATCCAATTTGTGTTGATCAAAGAATACGTGGCAAAGAGTATGTGCATGATAGAAGGCCAGGATAAAAGGTGCAAAAGTATAGGAAGGTCCTGTCCCACGAAGGCAAGTTCATATTTCAAGACTTAGCTGATTTTGAGCATGAAGATATATTTTTAGAAGATGGCATGTTGAACACACCAACAAAGCAGAGACATGCATGCCATGCATTATCTATATTTGGAGAAGCGGCTCAAAGCATCTATGCATGGAGGTGAGCTAAGAATAGAATTGACACTTTAGTTAACCGCAAGAGAACTATAGATAATGCACTAACATGTGTGGCTATAATTGTAAACGGCATTGTGACCTATTTCTAGAATAGTTAAGCGGTGAAGGGAAATTCCCCATCCTATATATATGATGCTAGGTGCATAGTAGAAGGATGATATAGAGATCACGAGAGAGTTGCATATGTATGATCCTAAATTTATGAATGTGTGTATTAGATCCATACAATTTTTGATATAAATTGAAAGTACTATAAGGAGGTTCTATATTTATTAATAGATGGAAGATATTGGCTGAATCTAAGTATTATTCATGTAATTGAGTAGTGCATGTTATTAATTCAATGATGATCATCGTTAAGCTTGTTCTTTCATAGATCATGGGTGGGTAGCATGCACTATAGAATGATGGATTAGTTATGAATCTATATGTTTCCATCTTCATCATGTTAACATCTTGTTATAACAACCCTAAAGAGGAATCTGGTACCTTTGCGTGCTTTGGGTGAGAGCTCGCCTAGGTCTGAGTGAGTGACGTGCAAGCGTGACTAGGGTGTTATCTTGTAAATTCTAGGCTACATCATTAGTTTTGTTGCCGGGACCTCTTTTTCAATTGTTTTCAGGATGGTTTGTGATGAAGACGTATCGGTTAACTCTAGCAAGTATTGAGGAATGGATACATGATCTGGAGGAAGAATATGCATGATGGTTCAACAAAGGTGGATCCTGAGTTTCTGCACATACTTGGGTAGAACAGAACCTATATGACAAGTTTATATGAGATATTTTTCGCTATCTTTCTAGTAGAACTATACAAGTGGCTTACTACTTATGCATCTTAGTGGAATTGGAGGTATCACACACTTGTTTGGACACAAGAAGAATTTCAGGCCCTTTATGATGCTGATTTGATCTGGACTCGTGTGGTGGATACATGGTTTTGTGGTGTTCTAAATAGTTATATTATGGAATATTCAATTTCGATATACTCATGCCAGAGGTAGTTGAATTCATTTTTGCAAAAGTATCAAGTGTAGATCAATAATTTCGATCTTGTTACCTATCCAAGTTAATTAATCACCAAACTAAGCACAAAAAACCCAGAAAACTCAAATGAAATCGATACGATAAATTGGATAAGATCCCGAAGACGTAGATGGAGAGAATTATGATGGAGACAAGATGGGCGCACATGAACAATCCTACAAAGTAGATCCAAGAAACCTCCATGATGCACAAATCCTTGATAGAAAAGATGACTTTAGATGATATATGGGTGAATCGAGAAAGTGGGTCTATGAAGAAATGAGCTTCCTCATTGGATGTCAATTCACATTTTCAATCACGAATAAATATATACATGATAAAAGATGTAAGAAAATATCTAGTTTTTTTGATTAAAAAAGCAAGCAGACAAAATGTAAAAACCATAGCAGTAAGCCCGAAAGAATGAAATCGTGCAAAAACAAATCGAACTTGGGTTACCTAAATTCTATACCTTTCTATAGATCTGGTCAGGCGTCGATCGAGATAGTGATCGCATCGATTTTGGGTTCGTAAGAAGAGGAAATGATCGACGCCGATCAATTTAGGGTCGCATCGATCGAGGTAGTGATCGGTGGTCGATTCGTCACATAAGCGGACAAAAGGCTAGAGAGTAAAAGAAGAAAGCAAACTAAGCTAAAATGAATTAAACGTAAGACCATATTACTAAATATTGACTAGAAAGTAGAGATTAAAGATAGAAAAGGGGATCGAGGTAGAAATTGATGGATTCTAACCTAGAAACTAAAGAAAGGCCCGATCCGTGTTGATTTGGATAAACCGACATTGATTAAAGACTAATCAGATTCGACCGGACTGGATCGGTGTTGATCGAAAGGAAATTACAGAAACTAACAAAGAGGAATACCTAAAAATGCTTGACTGATGATTGATGATGACCAGGGTAGCTGTGAAGACCTGTAAGAGTTGTAGACATGCAGACAGAGTAACAATACACCTCTTAGGGATTAAACTACACAAAACTCACTTTCTTTCTTTGATAATCTCTTTAATCGGTCTGACAAAAGTAATCTCTAGGCAACCAAATCTTCTGAATCTAACTAGAGAGGATCTCAGGTCATAAATTTATAATTAGTGCCAAACGAGATAAAATCGGCGCCGCTTTGAAAAATTGGCGCCGATCGTGGAAAAAAATTTCAAAGTGGCGATAAGGAAATGAATTGGAAGGATAAGAATATTATCCCTCTGACTCAAATATGGAAAAAATCCCATTACATAGTTTTAGGAGAGGATAAATAGGTGGGATGGATGGATAAAAATGATACGGGAGGTTGGAAATTGATATGGGGTAGATAAGTAGTTGAAATAAATGTAGAAAATAGAATTACATGGTTAATGTTTAATTAACCATGGATGAAATATAATGGGGTGGAGAAAACTTAGGATAGGCCTTTAAATTAAATATTTAAGTAATACCCTAAGGGAGAAGTGGTGACATAAAGGTGCCCGGGTTACCCAAGAGGATAAACGAACCTAGGGGACACAAAATTGGGTAGCCAATTTTAGGTGTCTACACCAAGAGGGACATATTTGCACGGTATTTCATGATGATCAAGATCTTAATGGTAACCTTGAACCTGGAGAGTAAACCAATGGCTAGCTAAACTTCACCATGCATGAAGGCAGGAACAAGTTTAGTATTAAGATGGCGGACCTAGAGCTAGAAAAGTAGAGTGAGAAAAGGTGGCTTAAGTATAATGAGGTGTGTGAGAGGGAAATAGAGAAGCAACATTCCATTGCAGAAAGTATGGCATTGAGGAGAGAGCTAGCTCGTGAAGGATTTATGGCTCATGTAGAAGACGTGGAGCTAGAGCATCAGGAACTCCCCATCTTGGAAAGCATGATAGAGATCCCTTCTCATCCTTACATGAAAGTGTGCCAAGAGACTACTTGGGCCACATGTGGGCATCTTAATCCACCTGGTGACCTAGCCTTTGCATTTGGTTTTTAGTATCTAGTATGATAAGTAACCAATAAACTAACTTAGGAAGTAGGAAAGGGTAAGTCAGGATTAAGTACATCGATGGTTGGATAGGCAGCATTAATGTCATTTGAAGGAGCATTATTGGGTGCATCATCTACACAAAATGTAAGCGCACATAATACACTGGACTCTCCTCTAGAAGTGGAACTACCTCTTCATAGACTATAGGATTCTATATAGTACTCACTGCCGTAACATAGGGGAGTACATCCACAAGCCCTATTCCAACTATAGGTGGTGGGTCAAGAGGTATAGGTGGTTCTAGTTCTGGTGGATCTGGTGGTTCTGGAGGTAGAGGGAACATAGGAGGTTTCAGATCAAGTGGTCAAGGTCTACATCAACCATAGAATATATATATGGAGATGTCTCTTCATCTCCCAGAGTATAGAGGTATAGAGGATGTTGCCGAACATGTGCACATGTGTGAAATCTTGTGGTGTGCTAAAGGGATTATAGCTTTGGGTGAAAGGCTAGTCAATTCGCTACTACATTAGAGGGGCACGCATAAAATGTTGGTATAGGAAGTTTGACCCGATCAAATTTGCGTGGATTATGCAAAGACCGAGGTATGATTTCTTGAAAGAGTTCCATATCCCAGTTTAAGTAGAAGAGTATAAGGGCACTCAAAGATATCAAGAAAGGCACTACTAAGAGTGTACGTGAGTATGATGCTCATTTTAAGACACTTTTATCTAAGTTATCTTATGATATGCATGCTAGCTAGCATGCAGAATGGTTCATTAGAGGATTGATTACACCTTTTAGGAGGGCGCTGTCACATAAGACATACACAAATCCAAGTGAAGCACTAGAAGAAGCTCTAAATGATGAGGTAGTTGGGAGCATTGACACTGGAGTCAGTCCATTCCTAGAGGCATAGATCACAGCTATGGCTAAGCAGTTAGAGAAGCTGTCAGCAAATTCAGCCCATGAAACATGCTCAAGAATTTGGTGTACAGATTATGAAGTGGAAGGTCACACCAAGGATATTTTCCTCATAAATTTATACACTCATATCGTTGGACTGTGAGATTTTCCATTTGAATCATGATGCTAGCCACTATCCTTTGTTACAACACGTGATAAGGAAGAATGTATCTTGCTTTTGCAAGATTTATAGGTCCACGACCCATGATATTGAGGATTATCGGTTGATTGGTCAGATCCAGGATGTTATAGACATTGGAATATGACAGACAAGTATAACAGATAATTCTAAGGGTAAGAATGAGCACCAAGATCAGGATCATAATCAAATGCGCTATGATAGGAATGAGGGGCATTTTGAAGGAGGTCGTGGAAGGGGACGAGGTCGAGGAAGAGGAGGGTTTCCTCATGGAACATGTTATACATGTGGATCTCTCGACCACCACAGTGTGTGAATGTCGCCGAATAATGCATATTATTTTTGTGGGAAGAATCATAGCTATGAAGAGTGCCCGAACTTATTGAGCATTTGAGAAAACAACATAAGCAAAAAAATAGGTGTCGAGATAGTTAGAATCCAACGTGGTAGAAGACCAATGGATGCCCAAGATAATAGAAGGACTGAGTCATTGATAGTAAAGATTACTACACATGTGTTGACATTGCACGCATGTGAGAGGTATTGCACGAAGCCTCACGATCACTAAGGAGGAGGTTTTGCATGTAAGGTACCAAAATCTTACTCATCGAAGGAAGTTTACCAGATACAATGGAATTGTTAAGGAATCTTCAAGTGGTGATATACAAGTACCTAAAGGAGTAGAAGAAAGCCTCTGAGATAGTTCAAACATATATCGATGATCTACGGGAGGTGTGCAAGATGTTGCGCAGGAGAAAATTATTCCACTATTGGGAAGTTGGTTGAAAGGAACACTCCACACGTAAGTATTGAGATCGGATGATTGATTCTACATGCAAATATTCCCCCGATAGCATTGACTATGAAAAATAAATTAATCTAAATTCTATTGTGGATGGGTGGCCGTTGAACAACATATTGATTGATATAGGCATGGAAGTAAATGTGTTGACATTAGATGCATGGGTAAAAATGGGAGGCCTCTATTACAGCCATCATCTAATGTGTTATTCATGGCAAACTAGACTAAGGCCACTCCCATAGGAGTGTTGAAATATGCATCTATAACTATACAAGGGGCCAAGTTCACTGGGGATTTTGAGGTATTAGCACTTGCAGAAGAAGACAATTTTCTACTCTTGCTAGACACCCGGAAGTGTTATGCAAATAATGCTGACTTGAGATTCAATAAGGGATATATCAGCTTTGAAAACAAGGAGGAAAGGGTTGTGATACCCTTGACAGATGGGAAGTCTACACCATATGTTGAGCCTCTAAGTGAGGAGGATTTGAACAGAGTCTATGTATGTGTTATTCAGGACCCAGAGGTCAATGAGCCATCAAAAGAAGGCATTCTACAGTGGGAGGATTCTCATTCTATTAGTGATACTACAAGTATTGCTTGTGAAAATTGGGCTCATGGTACATATGAACTAGTAGGGCATGAGGTGAAAAGCATGGTTGCACACATGAATATATTTCACTCAATTCGATGGGATAGAAGCACAATACCTTGGTATACAGGGACATAAGATCTTTCTGCCTTTCTAAAGGCCATGGAAATGCAGTGGGCAGATCTAGTTGCAAGGAGAGATATGTTAGTGTATACACTGCGTGGGACAACATGCGCTGGTGGGTAGTCCATAGAGATAATATTATAAACTGGGAAGAGATTGGAATAGCTTTGTCTACCAGGTTTATAAGGAATAATGCACCTATGCAAATCTACACTTATCATGGTGATCGACTTGTTTAGCATCACATTCAGCAGTGTGAGAGACTCTGGATAGTAGGACAAGAAGCATTACCACCTTCACTCTAGGTGTATAGAATTTATTCCATGTTACAAGGATGCACATGCGCTTGGTATGTATATATCGAACTACATAGAGAAACTAGAGAACTGGAAAGAGTTGGCTGCAGTGTATGATCCAAACATTTGACTACTTTCTCAACTCAACCTCTTGTAGTAGAGACATTGAAATTTATCAAGCTCTTAACTATAGAAGATAGTGAAAAATATAAAGAGCATATTTAGGAATTATTCGGTGAGACGAGTTTGATGCATGTTTTGAAAAGGAAGAAGAAATAGACTCCAAACTACTTAGAGTGTGCTTTCCTTGAGAGAGAGAAAGGAAAGATGGTTTACGTGGATGACAAGGAAGTTGAGAACCTAGATATTGAACATTCACATGGGGTGCACGAGGTCTTGGACAAAGTGTATAAAGGATACACGTGCCTACCATAAACCCATGAAGACAAATAAGGTAAATAAAGGTTCGGAGGCCGAGCCTAAGGAGGCCATAATTGGGGACTACTAGTAAGACTTGGAGGTAGAAAAGATCATGGAGTTACTCAGGATTATCAGACTTATTCCTAGAGGATATCATGAACTTAAAGGCGTGCATGAATCACTTGGGGAAATGAATATCAAACTTAAGGGTAGTGCATGGCTAGTTAGGAAGAGGCCTTATAGGATGAATCCTAATTTATGTGAAAAGATGAAAGAGGAAATTGATAAAATGTTGAAATATGGAATTATCAAGCTTCGTGATGAGTCGAATGGGTTAGCCCAATGGTGATTAGTATAAGAAGGATGGAAAGATTAAGATATGTGTGGACTATAGGGGAGTTGAATGTTGCATGTGTCACAGATCTTTCCTACGCCATTCACTCGATGAAATACACTAGGAGTTGTAGGGTGCGAAATATATTCTTTCACGAGCATGGATTTTTGGGTATCATCGAGGTTTGGATCAATTAGGATGATCAAGAAAAGACAACATTTACTACCGAATGGGGAAGCTTTTCCTATCTTTGTGATGCACTTTGGACTAAAAAATGTGCCTATTGTATTCTCACACATAGTTGTTCAGGAATTCAAATATTTTATTCATAACTTCTTACAAGTCTATCTAGATAATTGTACAAAGATATGGGCTTGTGAAAGATCATTGTGACAATCTGCGCTTAATGTTTGAACGATGCAGCAATTGAGCATCTCTTTTAATATCAAGAAGTGCATATTTTCCACGCCATTTGGGATACTTTGTTAGGACATATAATCTGCAAGGAAGGTTTGCTAGTTGATCCAGCCAAGGTTCATAGTCATTTTAGGCCTGGAAGCACCCATAAGCTAAAGTGAGGTGTGTGGATTTTTAGGTCATACAGATATTACATAAAATTTATAAAAGGGTATGCCAAAATTACGCACCCTTGGAAGAATTCTTTGAAGGGGAAAAGAACATTTTATGGGGAGAACCGCAAACAAGTGCATGTTTGAGGTATTAAAAGAGAAACTAATTACCTCACCCATTCTACACTTTCCATCATGGGATAAACCATTTCATGTGCATGTGGATGATTCTAGTATGGCCATTGGTGTTGTGTTAGCTCAACCTAAGTGAAGGTATTATAGATCACCCAATATTTTTGCTAGTAGGTAGCTGAATCATGCTTTGAGAGGAATTATACAACTATAGAGTGCGAAGCTTTGTCAATGATCTACACATTGTATAATTTTTGACAGTACTTGTTAGCAACACCCTTTGTGTTTTATACAGATCATATGGCATTGAAGTACTTAGTAAACAAGCCCATATTCTAGGGTGCATATGCAGATGGGTGATCCTATTTCAAGAGTTTGACTTCACAGTTGTGGTGAAGCTAGGGAAAAGTAATTCTGGACTAGACCATTTATCTAGAATCAATTCAGGAGAGGATGCACAGAAAATTGAAGAAACAATGCCAGATGCACATTTATATAGGTTACAATGCACACCCATGGAATTAGAAGACATTGTTGTCTTTCTACAAATAGGTATGGCACTAGAAGGAATGAAAGCATTAGAAAAGAAGAAACTTGCTATACGTGTAGAACCATTTATGTTAATCTATGGTGACTTGTATAAATTAGGCAGAGATGAAGTATTACACCACTATGTGTTAGAGCATGAGTGCAAGGATATCATGGATGAAGCTCATGGTGGTATTGTAGGAGGCCATTATGCAGGTGATGTGACTTATCAGAAGATCTTAATTGCTTGATTATGGTGGGAGACACTATATAAGGATTGTAAAGATTATTGTAAGGCGTGTGATCATTGTCGGCAACACCGGGAAAACCATGGAAAAGAGATGAAATGCCTTTGATACTAATTACTAGTGTGAAATGTTTGAGAAACGGGCCATTGATTTTGTAGGACCTATTTTGCCACCGCACGTAGAATCGGTCACGCTATATCATTACTTGCATATATTATCTTACATAATGGGTAGAAGCAGCACCTACTGAAACATTGTACAAACAGCTACAATTCAGCTATATTTTATGGGAGAATGTTCTTACATGATATGGATGTCCCGTAATCTTGACAAGTGATAGAGGTGTACACTTTTGAATGATACAATTAGGATCCTATTTGATGAGTTTATGGTTACACACCATAACACTACACCTTACCCTCCTTAGGAAAATGGGACTACGAGGCTTTCAACAAAATTTTGGGCTAGACTTTGACAAAAATATGTGATGTTGGTAGAAAAGGATTGGGATGACAAAGTTTTAGTTGTGATTTAAGCATATAGAACAAATTACAAGAGATTAAACAAGGCCACACCATTTCGATTGGTGTTTGCACGTGGAAGTTGTTCTACCTATAGAATTTATGTTACCTTCTTTATGTATTGCACGTCTTTGGAGGTCTAGCTGATGAACAAGATTTAGAAGAATGTATTACAAATATGATTCAACTTGGATGAGTGATGAACCATAACACAATGGAGTTAGAAGTAGGAAAATCCAGAAGAAGGCATGGCATGACAGAAACATAAGGGATAAGAAGTTTGAGATTGGACAAATGGTACTTCTATATGACTCAAATTTCTTGCGCCATCTAGGCAAGCTCAAAGTACATTGGTTGGGGCCATATGTTAGCACTTATAGACTTAAATCGGGTGCTTGTTAGTTAGAAGTACTTGATGGAACACAACTACCGGTTACTTTAACAGAGTAGGATGAAGCCCTACTATAAATAAGTCTCCTGGTATTAATAAGGCAAGTGTTTCCATTTAGTTTAGGTTTTCAATTCTTAAAGTATTTCCTTCATTGTCGCTTTATACACTTTGTCAATTTAGTTGTTGTTTGTGTAATAAGCATGCTTGCGAGCTGAAGCTAATTATTGTATGAAGAATGTTTATGTGCAAAGGAATGCACATACTTTTAGTGTGGGGTGGTTGTCGTTATCCAAGAAAAGACCGTGGGAATTGAAAGGTGAAAGGAATAAGTCAGCTATCTGGTGTACTTTATGTCAAAAGAAGATTACTTCTCAAAAGTGACCAAGGATGGAGATGGATGAAGGAACAATATAACGTGAGGTAAGTGGAGGCCATGTTAGCTACCAGGAGAAGGTGCAGTGATGAGGTACTCGGGCATAGGAGCACATGTTCAAGAGAAGTCTCGTGACCAAAGGGTAGGAAGGCACACTAGAAGGTTATATCTAGGCACGAAGAGGTACCATGCTGGAATGAACGGATTTGGTAAATAAATGAAGGGATATTTGGTAGGTGAGGAGCAATAAATGCATCAAATTTGAAAAAATTATATAAGGGATGTGGATTCATTTTTACCATTGCAACTAATACTATTCACAAGAAGGGCCAAGTGTGAAGAGCCAAGTGATCGAGTTAAGGTGCGAAGGGTGTGAAACCAAGAGTGACAACCAGATCATGTGACAAGAATATTGTGTGTCCCTGGTGGTGAATAGTTTGAGTGAAGTAGAAAGATAGGAAAGAATTAGGTTACAAAGTTTCCACCTAGGGCATAATTGAATCAAGCTAGGGTTTGATTTGTAGATTTGCAGGTTCAACAAGAGACATTACAAGTAAGAAATGACACCAAAGAAGGCATCTGCAAGAGATCAAAAAAGAAAAGAAGAAGGTGATCATCGAGGAAGAAGAGATGGCACCGAAAGTCATTTTTCGAGATGCAATACCTGAAGGAGTCATTTTCAGCCAAGAGTGGGATTCACCCATTAGAAAAAGCAAAGTAAGTGAATATAATCACAGGACCTTGGAGAACAAAAAGGAGCTTGATTCCTTGCTCACTTCTAGAATAAACAAATGCATGGTAGATGACATGCCAGTGTATGACGATGCGGGTGAGAAACTTTTGAAGAGAATTGGGGTATATCAATTGTATGAGCTGCCATATTTCAGAAGTATGAGCCCTTGTACTAGTGGCTCATGAGCAAGGTACATGAAGACTTCTTCTACTTTGTAGGACGCAGAGTTAAAATTTATTCTATGATTGTTTCATCAGTGATAGGTATAAAGGCCACAAGAGAAGATATAAAAAGTGACCTTGCAGATAAAGCCATGATTTTGAAGACCAAACAAGAGTTGGGATACCTGAAGGGTCTCATACATGGAATGGGCATAAACAAATTTAAGAATTGTCTAGTTGTACAAGCCGTAAAGAAACCCGGTTACCAAGTTGAATGATCAAGAGCGGTGGTCATAGGTAAACACTATGTGGTTACATGTGGCATGAAAAATGTTGGAAGGGACAATTTATAATATTACAAGCTATATTGCAGAGAAAATAGTTGAAGAAGTGCACACAGGAGGGAAGATCATATTTGGGGCTATTCTACTATCACTAGTGTTCATGGAGATTGGAGTACTAGATAGACCAAAGGAGAAAATATAGGAATACCCCATGGAGAACAAATCCCCAACTAAAAGATTTAGCAAATACTTATGCAAGGTGGCCATAACAGATGAAGTAAAGAAAAGGGGAGAAGTGGTATGATAGGCTCCATGCGGCATTTGGGGAAGATGGCACATCCCAAAGGACCTACCAATAGTG
This sequence comes from Taxus wallichiana var. yunnanensis, assembly GCA_018340775.1. Taxonomy (NCBI): domain Eukaryota; kingdom Viridiplantae; phylum Streptophyta; class Pinopsida; order Cupressales; family Taxaceae; genus Taxus; species Taxus wallichiana. The sequence goes on from CM031237.1 coordinate 967,699,365, forward strand.
GTAGGAAAACAAGTTCAGTTTTTATATACAAACATTTCGCATCATGCATTTTCTAATGAATGATGGAGTTCTGAGACCATGGTGTTAGTTACCCTATGTATTCACCGCAAGGTATTTTCAGGAATTTGTTCATATATTTACCGACACGCGTAGACCGATCTTCAATACATATAAGGTTGATTCATGATTACCATACATTGAGGAAGAAGTATGTGTATCCTGGTAGAAGTGCTTATATAGAGAAGATCATTTCTGAGGTGTTGAATATCAAGCCAATAAGTTTGGCTATAGCAGATTTGGGGGCAGCATTGGTGTATCTCCAGTTGAAGCCAAAGATGGAGAAAACAACAAATATGTGGAAGATGAGTTCGCACTTCCAAAGCGGCCCAAAGGGAAGCATACAATGGAGAATATCCCAGTGCCTAAGCCCACAGAGAAAATCAAAGTGCAGGATGAGGAGGAAGAGCGCGAAGATAGTGGTGGTTTGGAGCATAGGGGTAGGAGACATCCTACAAGTCAGAGTGAAGTTGAGTGCGTTGTTACACCACCTCAGCCATAAGAGGGGATGAAGAGGAATTGAATGCGGTCTAAGGGGAACACAAGTTTAAAAGAGTATTCAAGAGAACAAGGACCCAAGGTGTTACCCCAACCACTGTGTGCAAATCACCCTAACTCTCCCCATAAAAGGATGCGACCGTGTAGAGAAGGAGGAAGCTAAAGTTGAATGAGGAGGTGGAAGAGTCTGAGGAGAGCATGCCTACATCTCCTACACTTCTAGAGCACATAGAATAAAATGATGAGGCATCAAAGGAGAAGGAAGAAGAAGAGGAAAAACCAGAGGAAACAAATTGCAGAAGATACTTAGGACATGGAGACGCAAGTCCCAAATTTGGAGGCTAGAGTTCCTAAGCAGAAAAGGTCTAGGAGGACAAGTGGGGAGCACATTCCACCAGCCATGGGGTATGTAGAGGATGCATGAAATATTATCCATGCCCACTTCCAGAGCATAATAGTGTAGAAGGATCTATTTGGCTAGGAGTTGATGGACGAGGATATGGTGACCATGTGCACACAAAAGAAATTATCGTGGTTGATGCACACCCACATGGATGAGCCTGAATTTGATGTGTGCAAAGATTCATGTGTTTTGAGGTGATTGAAGAAGGCACCTCAGGCTAGACACAACAGTAAAGCCCACTATCTTTGTCATGTCGATGAGAAGGTCAAAGAATGCACAGTGAACGTTTTTGTGGAGGTGGCTAGAAGAAATATGGACAAATCTGCCACAATTAAAGCATTGCATGAAGAGTCAAGACAAAGGACACTAAAATAGCATGCATAACATAAGAAAGGGACTTCACGCAAAATAATAATGAAGTATTCATAAGCATCACAGAGGAGATTGGGGACACTGTAATCAAAGCAAGGCCACACTTGGAACCCAAGGTACCACAGACATTTCCTTTAGCGATACACTATGTGGGAAATTTGGTGGACTTGGTGCTCGAAGATGAAACTCTGCGTATGCAAGCACCGGAAATATCAGAACAAGATGCCGAATGGGAGAAATCATCTGTGATGAGAAAAATCACATCTTATGAAGGGTTATTGCAGGCATTACAAGAAGTCTTGAAGAAAGTGGATCAAGCTTTAAATATATGCATAGCTCTAGAGGCACTCATCAACATTAAGACCTTGGAAGAGAACAATGAGGTCCAGAAGGCCATGAAAGATGAGACATTGGGCCGTGTAGAAAGATTTTCAATAGTTAAACAAAAGCGCGAGGCCCTGGCAGCAGCACAAGAGCCACATAAGACTAGGCTGGAAGAGCTTGGAAAGCTGATTGCATAGAAGATGGACCTTTTGGAAGGGAGGATGACATCTATGTCCAATGTTGTGTTGGTTCTGCAAAATGAGAAAGGATAAATTGCACGAGATGAGTTAGAAATCATTGTTGTGGAAATCCCAGAGAAAGCGGAATAGGCACTCATGGAATGGCAGGTTTTGGAGGTCGTCAATAAAAGAGGAGTATCCAGAGCTGATGCTATCAACTGATACTGAGGAGGTTACTTAAATAACCTCATATAAATTCTTTATTTTTCCACATTCTTCATTCTTATTCTTTCATTGATATTCTTTTCTTCAAATTTTGGAGATACCCATTATTGGGATGACAATGAGATTAGTGTGGGGTAATGTTGATCAAATAATACTTGGAAAAGATCACACATGGAGTCCGTACATAGGATAGAAGGCCAGGATCAAAGGTGTGAAGGATAGAAGGACCACGATGTAAGGCAAGTTCATATTTTAGGACTTAGCTGATTTTGAGCATGAAGATCTATTTTAGAGAGATGGCATACGGAACACACCAACAAAGTAGAGACACATGTGCCATGCATTGTCTATATTTGGAGAAGTGGTTCAAAGTGTCTATGCATGGAGATAAGCTAAGAATAGAATTGACACTTTAGTTAACTGCAAGAGAACTATAGATAACACACTTGCATGTGTGGCTATAATTGTAAATGACGTGTGGCTATCAATAGCATGTGACCTATTTCTGGAATAGTTAAGCGGTGAAGGGAAAGTCCCCACCCTATATATATGATGTTAGGTGCATAGTAGAAGGATGATATAGAGATCACAGAGAGCTACATATGTATGATTCTGGATGTATGAATGTGTGTATCAGATCCATACACCTTGATATAAATTGACAGTACTGTAAGGAGCTTCTATATTTATTAATAGATGGAAGATATTGGCTGAATCTAAGTATCATTCTGTGTAATTGAGTAGTGCATGTTATTAATTCAATGATGATCACTATTTAAGCTTGTTATTTCATAGATCTATGGGTAGCATGCACTGTAGAATGATGGATTAGTTATGAATCTATATGTTTCTATCTTCATCATGTTAACATCTTGTTATAACAACCCTAAAGAGGGACTTGGTACCTTTCTACACTTGGGTGAGTGCTCAGTCTAGGCTGAGTGATGTGTCAGTACGACTAGGGTGTTATCTTGCAAATTCTAGGCTACATCACTTTGCATGTGTGTAACATTCCAATTTTAAGACTTTA